>VZTD01002293.1:2009561-2357665 GCA_013397725.1 Rhagologus leucostigma | reverse complement strand
CCTTCATGAAAACGTTTTAAGTCATAAACTATATCAGTCTCTTACAGAAGGTAGAAAAGGACACAATACAAATTGTCTTTCACTTGAATCTACTGATGCAATTCACGTCAGAAAAAACCGTGACTGATCTTATGCCAAAATGAGTCTCAACATTGGATTTTTTTTTTTATCAGTGTTGCTATGTAGTTTTGGAGAGAATGAAAGACTGTAAGAGAACAGCCAGGATGAGGGAATGGTCCTGTGTGAGGAAGTGTCAAGGATGTTGTATAGTATAGTTTCTAGGCCAGTGGAACAGACTTCTCTGTGGATGTTCAGGTGCTCACCTAAGCTATCTGGGAAGGATACGGACAACAAGGCTGGACAGCTTTTCAGGCAAAGTGCCTTCAGTCTGGCAGCATTCCCAGAAACAGATAANATTTTTTTTTTATCAGTGTTGCTATGTAGTTTTGGAGAGAATGAAAGACTGTAAGAGAACAGCCAGGATGAGGGAATGGTCCTGTGTGAGGAAGTGTCAAGGATGTTGTATAGTATAGTTTCTAGGCCAGTGGAACAGACTTCTCTGTGGATGTTCAGGTGCTCACCTAAGCTATCTGGGAAGGATACGGACAACAAGGCTGGACAGCTTTTCAGGCAAAGTGCCTTCAGTCTGGCAGCATTCCCAGAAACAAAGTCTAAAAGTGAAAAGTCAGGAAACACCATGAAAGTAGCACAGAGCCTAAAGAGTCGTTTTCCATTCCTGAAATTCTGGCAGCATAGATGCTGCTCTTCTGACAGAGCTTCTATCAGGCCTGGCAGAGCTCCTGTCTCCTAGGAAATTCCCTACATGCAGCCACATCACCTACTCTGTCCTTTCCATGTCTCTTAGTATCTTTGAACTTCTTGAAATTGCTCTTTGAGGAGTCCCAGGGTCCTGAGATGAAGCCGGTGCTCTTCTTTGGAGCTGGACTCATAATCCAACTTCAGTCTCCCTTAATGCGTGCAGAGCATTTAGGCAGCTTTGGCCCATTGTTTTCTTTCCAAGACTCATGGGATATCATTTTCCCAGTCCTACATTGCCACACAGCCCAATGGTGTATGTAGGAAAGCTCCTATGTCAGGGTTATACTTCCTCCTGGTAACAGTGGGCCATCATAGAGAAGACCAGGGAATGTGTACAGGTTGTAGGCCCAGCATGCCTGCAACGGACTTCACATAAATGTTAAACTTTATATTTTTTGATGCTCTTTCAAGTTTTCCCCTAGTTACTGAACTGGGAGTTATATTGATCAAGAGGGGGCAGAAGGAAAGATTTTATGAGCATTGCATGGTGCCTGGTAGTTTTCTTACCTAAACCTCTTTCTCCAGTAACTTTGCAAAATACCAGTCACAATTTCTTGTAGGATATTCTTTGTCTGTTAAGATCAATTCAAGCATCATTTTTGTTTTGAAAATGTCTGCCACAGAAGTTTATGAACTAAATGTCTTTTTTGAATGTTCTGATTAATGACAGTCTAGCTGCTAATGAGTATGGAGGAGGCATTGCAAAGATACTTCGTCGGGCTTGAAGTACACATTCTTGAAGTGGAACGTGAGGGCAAAAAGTAGTTTCTTCCCACTGCTAGCTGCCTGAGTGGGTAGCTGAGTATTTTTTTCTCAGTGGAAAACAATAAGTTAGAATTTTCTGGTATATTGATAGACAGATGAATGGGAGAGGCTGTGTAGGGGATATTTCATTTTATGGATGAAATAGATTTAGTAGCTTATCCACATATTCAGTCTTTCGTATAACCATTTGGGCACGTGAAAACAACATGTGGCTCAGGTGCACTATAAAGGTGGAGCTGATTAATTGCACATGAGATGGACATAAGAATTTACACAAGTATTGTTCTTGGATTTTTAGAGGGTTGCTGGCTGTTTTCAGGTTCAAAAAATGCTGCTCATAAATGTCATTATGTCTTGGCAATAAACCCAAACTGTCTGTGTTTATATGCATCAGAGCTAAGGTGGGTGGATGAGTAGAAAAACCTGTGACAATTACTAAAGAAATACTCCAGAAGCTGGTATGCCTGTGCCTTCAGACAGAGCTGCTAGCAATTTCAATATTGAGGTAGGCAATGTGTTCTACAATATGCACCCATCACCTTGTAACAAATGCTAAATCATAATATTCCCAGGTTGAAGCAGTAGCAGAAAACGAATGCCAAAATATGGGGAAACATGACAGTTTCTTAACCTGTACAAAATGATGAGCCATTTTTTCTTGGCAATATAAAAAAAAATTCTGACTAGCAGGATCCTTACAGATAGTTTCCTGGAAGGTAGTGTTATTGAAGATGACTTTCCCCAGCTGTGAATCTAATCCTCTGGTTTAGCA
This sequence comes from Rhagologus leucostigma, assembly GCA_013397725.1. Lineage (NCBI taxonomy): Eukaryota > Metazoa > Chordata > Aves > Passeriformes > Rhagologus > Rhagologus leucostigma. The sequence continues at coordinate 2,355,309 of VZTD01002293.1, read as the reverse complement.
GTTTTCAGAAATCCAGAAAATTTTGGTGATGACAAATACAGATTTATTTTAAAGACAACTGGTTAATCAAACTTCTACCTAAACTCGAAGATTTAGGTAGATTTAGTTACAGATTCAGAAAGATTAAGTACTTTTCTGTCATTACTTGCTGGCCTTTTCATATTTCTTGTTTTAAGCTCATGCTAGAAATGAAAGTACTTTTTTACCAGGGGGAGACGAGTGTAGATTAGCAAAAATATTTGAAAATCTAGAATAAATCAAACCCTTTAGGAAAAAAACCCCACACCTCAAAATGTTTAGAAAGTTATTTAAAAAATAAGGTCTGTGGAAAAGTTAGATTTCTCCTCAAGAAGTCACATTTTCTGCACTGATTTCCTTTCCCGTCTTTTTGTTTTTTGAGGCCCACTTTACGGCACTCACCCAAATTTACAATCAGAATAGGGACAGCATACAAATTAAAAAATAAAATGTCCAAAATCCCCGCCTTCTACAGTCAGTAGTCCTGTACGGTCATCTTCACAAGCCTCCATGCCTGGCACCCTGTTTGCCAAATCTACCTGCTTTCACCTTCTGACAACTCAATATCTGCAAAGATAGTTTCATCTAAAGATTTTAATAGTCTTTCAGTGCCTGAAAACAGATTAAGAATCAGCTCTGAGGCCAGTAGTATAAATCTGTTAAGACCAAGAGGTTCAACAAACAGAACCTTTTTTAATTGAGGTAGTCTTGTCTTCTAAGGTCTAGAAATCCCCATTGTCAATTAGTTATTTGTACATTTGGAGATGCAATTTAACTTAGGAAGTAAACAAATTTATAAGCATTAAAGGAGCAGTATAAACAAACCAGTATCTCTTCTGCCTAGAGCAGCTTCTGAGGGAACAATTAACGTTTTTGCCCTTGATATGGCAGACTGAGGTCTGAGCTCTGTATAAATATATGCTATATCCAAATGTATGTATACAGATACACGTATGTAAGGGGTTCAGATGCCTGAAGCTGAAGACAAGGTAGCAGTGGAGCTCAGAGTCTGTACAGAGATGTGTCCTCCCTGTTCCCTGCCTGCGCTGCAAAGCGCAGACCCTCCAGTAGGTCTCATGTCATACCTGTGTAGATCTCTCATTCTTTGGAGTGTCTTAAATGGTAAAATGCTGCTTAAATCAGTCTGTTTACATGCTCACATGTAAGCCAGACAGCGGAGGTCCCAGTAAGGTCAGTGATGAGCAAGAAGGTTTGCTGACCAAATACAAGTGAGTGCTGTAAGCTAAGAAAAAGACTTCCCTGGACTCCACTCACTACATCAACCAGGGGCCCAGCTCAGTAGCTCACATGTAGTGGGTGAGTGAAATGTGAAGCATCTTAGAATATGAGACATGTGTTGTAGCCTTGGAGTTATGTCACAGAACCTGTGGGCAATTGAGATGAGCCCTAGATCTTCCTGGGTATAATAGGAGCTTAAAAACGTGATTCACATACAGAGCTATAATTAGGTGTTTAAATCTGAAGATAAATACCATTGTGTAGGTTCTTCTGCAACATACTCTCTTTCCAACAGTGCCCAGTGCAGAAACCCAGGAAAGAATTTAGGAACAGGACCACCTACTGTTGAAAGAAACGCAAGGCACAGCAGTTTCTGCTGGACACACAAACCTCCAGGCAGTCCAATGCTGAAGAGTGGTCCACTGAAATATATTTTCTAAGAGCCACTATTCTAGAGTTCTTTGTCTATGAGGAGCCATTGTGCTCAAATGCAGTTACCTTGAACATGCCTGTGGAGATACTTCTTAAATAAGCTGTATGCAAGGGTAGAATTTAAAAGACTTTTTCATTAGTCTTTGAGAGTCAAACATGCAATCGTACATAATAATCTATAAAACAAACGGCTTTCCAAACCTTTAGCCGTGGGAAAACCCTAGGAAAATTTAAAAAACAGAAACACACTACTGTCAAGAAGCTTGTTCATATATGGCCTTCCACACCCCACCAGTATCTTCGCTCTTTTCACAGGGCGTCCCTTGTCAAATTGCTCTGTAAGCAGTGAAATTTATGAAATCTGATTTCCACATAACTATATGCATCATGATTGAATTTCCTCTTTTTGATGTTGTGAACATTCACCAAAGCTTTTGAAGAGGCTGATGCACTCATAGTATCCTGGTTTTGTATGAATTCTCTGGTGTTTAGTAACATAACTGCGCTCACACTGCAGAATTTTCTTCAGATCTCAAACATCCATCTCTTTTGGGAAACTTACAGGAATTTAGTATTTCCAATATTCCTTCGTGTTAACATCCAGCTGGAGCAATCCAACAAATTCAAAAGTCACAGTGGATGGACTGACAAAGCCCATTAATGTGATAACAGGGGCTTACTTCTCTTAGGAGACTAACAATTTAGCTTGTCAATTTACCAACTGTTTTCTGGATAGAGGATATGTATGTCACATACTGTGCTGACAGAAGTGTTTTAATTGTACTTTGTGCCTATGCCAGGATCCATATCTTCACCCCAGATTGGCAGGAGGCAAAATTAGTTCCCCTTTCAACTCAGCTACTGAAACACTACAGAGGGTTGGTAATAAAATATTATCTAAGTTTGCAGGCTTGTCACAGTGTGTGAGGCCTTCTGGCAGGAAAAAAGAAGAAACCTGAACTATCTACCCTCAAAGCCTAACATTTTGTATTATGTACTGCTGAGATACAGCTGAATATTTGCAGAAAATGCAGAAAAGTCTGCCATCATTTTATTTGCTACCAACTTGTTTTGTGACGTTTACTGTAAGTACAAGCAATCTGGCTGAGAAGATTAAATTTCTCTTCCCTTCTCCTTGCTCATTTAGACCTTTGCTTATTAAGTCTCTGCTTACTACTATGCCCTGAATTTAGTAAAAATATACTTACACACACTCAAAGAAAAAAAAATATTTCCGTATCCTGAAGCACATTAGGAATACCTCTTTACACATGGATGCACCATCTGTGTAAATCTGTACAGATCAAGATCTGATCAGCTGGTAAACTCAAGAGGAATACAATACTAAGATAAGCCTAACTTGAAACAAGGAGTACTAAGAGGTTTGAAGCAATCCATTCCCCTTGGCATCCCTGTCAAAGGCTTCTTTCTAGCAATGTACCCTTAAATACCTCTAACTAGCTATTCTGCCCCTGGTCTCTCACTGTGTAGGGCGGGTTATAATAATTGCATGTCTCTTCCCTTTCTCCTTTGATCTCTTTGCAGTGGGAATTCAAAGGGAACATTTTTATTTCTAGCAATCTTCTCTTGTTTACCTGCATGTTTCCAAAACCTCATAAGTAGGAGGATTGTTCAATTGAGTCTTGTATGCAAGGAGGATCTTAAAGTGTCTATTGTTAAGGAATTGAACCCAGCTGAGAATATCACCAACCTGTAATAAAATTCAGTTTTCAATCCTTTGCCTCTCAAATACATATTTCATTCCCAGCACATGCTAGCATAGTTGCGTGAGCCTTGATCTCCTCTGTATACTTCAGAAAAAATGTTCTGTTTTGCATCTGCGAAATTTGGGAAATTTAGTGGTTCAAAATGTAGAGCCGCTGCTAAATAACAAACCACTGAATTGTTATGCTGGGAATAATGTACTTATGAAACAGCTTACTATGAAATTCCTCTGCATCCTCTGAAGATACAGGTTTCTTTGTCCCTGCCATAATCTTTTGTATTCCTTTCTCTTCATATTTTTTAACATAGAGAAAACACTTTTCTATGTTTTGCAATTTTGCCTGTTTCCGACTTTGTTCTTTGTGAGTATAACCCTTTTAATTTTCTCAAACATGAAATTTACTTCCCAGCCATGAAGATATTGCAAATTACTTTGCAATGTTAAATAATTGCAATCAGCTGCAAGGAAGTTTAGCTAATTCCCACCCTCTGAGACACTTGTATCTCCTAAACAGTTTGTTGATACCAAGGGAGGCCACCAATCTGTTACTGTCTTTTCTGCAAAAGCTCCTTTTCAAAAACAATCTTTATAATTCCATAGCCAGTGGGACGCCTTTTCTTGTTTCTAGATCTAGGAAGCTCAGGGATAAACAAAGGATCCTGGTTAGATTCTAAGAACTCCTTTTTCTGACCTTTCTCTGAAGACCTCATTGTCAAAGCAAGCCAATTTCTTTCCGCCTCTCTAGCTGACTATTGGAGCTCTTTTGGGACAAGAAAAATAAACAGGGAAAAGCGAGAGATTTTCCACATTTTACTAATCAGACCAGAGACATGGTTTCTCAGAAAATGGAATATCAGACCTAAGCTTCATTGAAATTATTTTGTCTTTGTGAAGCATTCTGTGTTTGAGAAAAGTATCTACGCATCCATTTAAAAATTCAGATGAGAAGGACCCCACTAGATCTACTTTGAACATTCAGGACATTTCAGTATTGACTTTACTCATCAGCAAACTCTGAGAGAGGTATATATGAGCTTAGATATGACAGAAATAAATAATTCAAGTTCCCCTTTAATCCTTTTCATAATAAGATCTTTCTTCTTTCTCAGCTCTCATGTTTTTCCAAACCATTTTATTTTTCTTCTTTCACTGTCCCTTGAGTGGAAACAACATTTGCTTGTCACTCCTCATTATGATCAGTCAAGCAATGCCCAGAACTCTTACTAGAAACACTCCTTTACCTGTTTAAAAATGATAAGTGGTGAGAGAGCAAGTGTAAGTTCCACAGCTGAAAACAAATTCTAAATATCCTGTCAGCCTTCTATTGAGTGCCTACTTTTAAGCAATTTCCTACCCTTGCTCAAGCTACTGGCATTGACTGATGAAACAGCACATCCATCCACTAATAATGCTCACAGGAAAACAGTAATTGGACAGGAGCAGTTTTTTGTACAGGCAGTATTTTGTATCAGAGTTCTTTCAGAGATACAGAGAGGAGAAATAAAAAAAAAAGAGAGAGAAATAAAGCACTGACGTCCTTTGACATCAGTCCCACCCAACGAATTCATGCCCTAAATCTATCAAATCCAATATCTTTTCCTCTTCTTCTATCTGGAAACTGTTATCAATTAATTTTACAGCAGTTTCTTTCCATTCTCTATTCTCCTTTTCCAAATAAAAGAAATCTATAGCTTTTTACGGCAGGGACTATCCTGAAGAAAATAGTCAAACATTCTGCTTGTAAGTACCTAGAAGAAAATACAGACATGAATAGCAGTCTAACAAGATTTGTCAGGAACAAATCTTGTCATAACAATATAATTATCATTCATCATCAGATAGCAAGCTCTGTATGTTGGGGGAAAGTAGTACATATCATATAGCTTGAGATTTGTAGGATTTCATAAACTGTCACTCAAAATGCAGTCTAAGAAAACCACACTCACAGTAGTTGCCAACAGTACTTTGTGAAAGAGAATGTATGAGTTCAATAGAGGGTTAAAATGAGCAGTCCTGCAGGGGTCTATCCCTATCAGTGCAATTATTCACGACATTTTAGATGAAGTAGGGGGCGTGTTAAATCTGTAGACAATAGACAATGTGGAGGGATCTCAAGGCTGTTGCAGGACACAATTAGAATTCAGGTTTTGGCAAGCAAAAAATTATTTCTGTAAAAAATAAAACAGTAAGAAAAAATGTAAGGTTCTAAGCAGAGCAGAAATAATCAACCAAGTACGTATTGGAATTGAAAACAATTAAGATAACAATTCTGCAGGGAATATGAAAACAAGACTAACATAAAAAGACTGGACAATACCAGGTTACAATTCGAAAGTCAGTATCACATCACATCTCATCATGTCAGAATGAGCACAGATCACAGAATTGTAGAATCACAGAATGGCCTGGGCTGGAAGGGACCTTAAAGACTATCTCATTCCAGCCGCCATAAGGAAAGTCTGAATGAGAAATTAGAAAACAGAAACTAAACAAAGAAATAAAGTATTCTCTGTATTCATATTTCATAGAACAAGAATTTATGGGCTTAAACTGCACAAAGGTAAAGCGTATGAAGTATCAAAAACATCGTGAGGAAATGGTGTGACATATCCACCCACCACTGCAGAGCTTTAGGAACAGATTGGTCAAATTCTTTTCCTTAATGTGTTACATTAATGCTTTTTGTGCAATGTAGCTGTCAGGGAGACTGGAAGTGATCAGTCCATGCTGTGACTTTTGTGACACACAAATTGGTTCAGCTGTAATAAGATGAGCATGAACAAGCATTAGAAAGCTCACATCTTAGGGTAGGTTAAGTGTAGCTGATAAAAAAAACACATCCAAGGTTTTGAAAACTCAGCTTGTGCTTGGAAAAAATGGTATGAAAATAACTCAAACTTGTAAATTTAACTTTTGAAAATTCACAGACTCGTAAAAAGGCAAGCACTGAAGCCTCCTTAAATGTGACAGGGATTTTGTACAACTGTGAACATCCCTGTTCCAGTCATGTCCCAGCAAAGCTGAAAGTAAATTTTCAGCAAGATAAATGGACATGATATTAAATAAAAAACTATTCTGAGTGGGGGGACGATATCCTTTGCTAGCAGTGATTCATGTTAGCACCAAATGAGGGCATTTAGGCCTGAGCCTTGGAAATACATTATGGCACGTGATATACATTGAGAAGGGTTTACACAGAAGCAAGAATGTCATCCTTCCCCCCTTACCAGCAGGAGACAGACTAAAACCAAGCTCCTAAGGTAACACATTCAGCATTAACTGGTCATACCCTCTTTTCACACATCCTGGAGAACTGGCCAAAATGATGAATGCAGTGCTTTTGAAAAATACCTGTCTTGTATCCCAGCAGTGCAGGTTAGGACACATGAGCCGTGGTTAGCTGTGGGTCAGTATCAGCATGAGATAGCACAGTAATCAAGTTTTGAGCTAGTTAGCATATGGCTTGTGTCTGAAGAATAAATTTTGTTGAGCTCTATGCTAAGGGGAGTCTTTACCTTACTCAATTTCAGCTGTATAAAATTTGATATGTGTCTTGGGTTGCTTATCAGAGCTCCTCTCTGCTAGACATCTTTCTTGGATTACATGAAATATAATAGTTTCATAAGAAAATATCAGGGACATTTTGTAAGATTAGTAGTTAAAATTGTCATAATCATATAGTATAATCACAATAATTTAATCTGGAAAAAGATATGGGATTGGCCCTTCTTATTGTGAGATTATAGGGAAATATTGGAATAAAGGTACATTTCAAGATACATAAAAATATAATCTGGAATATTTTGTTTAAAAATGTCCACACAAAAATATCTGATTTTTAATTATTATTTTTTGCTATACCTACCTGGCTTTAATTCATAACTGGAATTACATTAGACTCCAGAGAAAAGTAATCTGGAAAACAAGCATTAAACACCCTGACAGCTCTGAGGTAAAATATGGGTATGAAAATGTTAAAGGATGCAATTTGTAATTAAATCTTATGAAAGTATGCGTTCTTAAGAAGATAAAATATTACTAAAATATTTAAATTTAGTCCTCAGACTGTTATTAGTCAATTTAAAGTGCCTAAGACCCCTGGATACATCTGGTTTTTTTATCTGTTACATGTCTGTTTCTGACACTGGTTTTGTGGATACATCTGTTTCCTACAAAAAGGAAAAAAAAATAGACCTGGAGGTAGAATATTATCAAATGAAATACAATATTTCATAGCAGATTAGGAGTGTGGTACTTACCTTTAGGAAATGTTATGAGTTCAAGGACAGTAAAAGAGTAGAACACTTCCCAGGGAAGTTGTGTCTGGAAAGCAGACAATGACAGTGTACCAGATGGGTGTTGCATGGCTAGTATCACACACACTGCTCGGAAGTGATGCTGTCCCTGAGCTCAGCTTGGCCACTTCCATCCACTTGCCAGCCTTACATGCTTGCTGGCCACACAGCATGCCAGCTGTACAATGTACAGTGAGCACCCTGGGATGGAGAGAAGCACTTTCAGACAATCAGGAGCCACCACTGCAGTCCTGCTGGTGGTGTGGTCTTGTGAGGATAGTTTCAACATGACTCTCAGGACCCCTTCAGTGCTTTGATAACTGATTTCAAGTTGTCTTGACATGATAGCTCTAAGTTATTCAATATATCTGAAGGTTTATCAGTGACTTAGTCCATGTTAAGGGAGTTGCGGTAGGAGAAATTTTTGAACCCTTCCCAGGGGAACTACCTCCATTTTCTTAATCAGAATGTATTTCAGATGATCCAATAATGATACAATAATAGCAAACCAAAGAAGAGAAGAACTCAACAAGCCAGAATGTAAAGCATGGAACTGTGTATGCATAGGCATAACTCATGTGCTGTGGGCTGTACAGTAATGTAGAGTTAAGCATTTTCAAGGTGTCTGACTGATGACAGCTATACAGAAATAGTGCTAAAGCAGCTGAGACTTAGATGACACACTTTTATAACATTAATTTCCTTATATAACCTGGTACTGCATGACATATGTATTCATCTTATCTGTCATATATTCTCTTTTTTCCTTTGCTTTAGGTTTTTCCTCCAATCATGCTGTCATGATGGACATGACTCAGAAATTTATTCCCCTAACTACTTGAAACCATGAGGGATTTGCTTTCCTTTACAAACAAAAGATAAAATAATTGCAAATAAATAAACAAAGACAAGAGCCAGGGAAGCTATCTATTTGCCCAAGGAAATAGATTTCCATAGATTCTGAGCTCTTGCACTTACACAGTAGGTAAATGGATACTGAAGTTTTCAGTCTCTCTGTTGAGATATTGAAGTAATGAGAGCTATTATGAGAAATATAAATGGAGAAAAGGATCCACATGGGGTTCACATTATTCCTTTTCCAAACTGACTGTTATATTTCTCTGTTTCCTGGAAGTCTAAGAGATCATCAGTGATCGGTCTCTCCTTTGATGTCACGGGGACAGGGAAATGTCTCAGACATAACTGGCATTAATTTAACCTAGATTTCTCTTCCTGTCAAAGCAACGGAGCTTCTCTTCACACAGACCATACAGGGAATATAGACACATTGTAGAAGACCATTCCACTTGGTAGCTAAAAGAATTGTTAGATAACCAAGCCAGACTGACTCATTCCCACTTACAGTAAGTGCAGGGAAAAGAAATGCGACAAAAAAATCTCATGCCTTTGAGCACTGAAGTGTTCAGACTTTGAGCTATCCTTTATTTGCTGTTTTGTTTTCTTTTTGTCTACTAATCACATAGACATTCATAACAAATATACACAGTCACCAAACCTCTTCGTTCAGCCCTGTAAGTAGTGTTGAAGTAGAAAATCTTCAACAAAATGTAAGAAGGCAAAAATTGTTTGACCTTGCCAAGTTTAAGCAACATCAAACTTAGCACACTAACTCCAAAATGTATAATATAGTTACACCACTGCTGAGCCTTGGGAAGTCACAGTCACAGTCACAGTCAGGGACTGTAAGACCTACTAGCTTTCCATACTCTAGGATTTAAAGAAGACTCGTATGTTTTGTGTGAGTGTTCTGTCAAAGCATCAGAATATGTGGCTAATATATCTCTGTGTGCAGGTTATTTGGTTTGGTTCTCTTTAAAGAGAGTTATTTTTCAGTAGTTTGAAAGTAAAATTCATTGTAAGTCTGACAACTTCAGAGCAAGTACTCTGGGTCAACAGTTAAATGTTGAAATTTTCTGAATGCCGTGAGAGCTCTCAGTACTTCAAAGATAAGTTCTTCATTTTGCTTCAGATGAGGGAATAATTTGACCTTATTACTTTGATATTCTCTCTTTGGTTTAAATTAGTACAAAATCTTAAAATAGGAGGTCAGGGGTTGAACTCATGATGTAATTAAAGTTGAAGTCTTTGGGTTTGCCCTTTAAGTTTAAATGTTTCTGTAAGTTAAGGCTGAAAAGATTTAATAAACACTTCTATATTTGGGTAAATTCTGATGCTATGAATTCCAAAATATGTGCATTAGCCTTGTATCTGAGTTAACTTAAAATGAAAGGCTTTGATAAGCGATGAGAAAAAGCAAGCAGCTTTTAAGGAAATGGACCCCATGTACAAGTCAGTCACTGTAATGCCATGTTGTTTGAAGCTGTGTCTTAATTTTTCAGAGCTTGCAGCTGATGATATGTTTAAGATAGCCTCCAGTTCTGGCAGGGCTTGAAGCAAATGTTACTTTAGTACTGTCAGAAAGTACAAAGCTAGCGACATGTGAAGTGACAGAGTTATACTCTGAGCAGTCAGTGAGTTTGAAGTTACAGCTTTCTGGCCTTGAGTTTTCTGCCCTTGCAGCTCTCTCCTTGGCTCCCTGGTACCCTGAACCTGAGGCCGAGGGGGAGTCTCACTGCTTGTAGCAGACACTGTCAGAACACAACACAATGCCTCTCTGTAAACCTTCTTCAGTTCTATGATAGCCCAAAATCTCATTTCTGCTAATGCAAAGTTTGAATCTACTGCCGTTTTCATCGCTTTCTAGTCTTAAAAGCACTGGCCACAGTTGCAATTTAGAGAGCAGGAAAAGTGTGTGCACACAGTGTTCTCTTTTTTCCTGTATGGTATGTAAGTAAAAGAGAAGATAAATCTAAGACTGCAATAACCTGTGAGAATTGGGGTTGGAAACAGGTCTCACTTTCCTTACTGACACCAAAGACAGGGGAGAAAACAGACATGGATTTCAAGCCCCAGTTCACAATGGACAAGAATAATGATGTGATCTGGGCACCTGTGCATCCCCAGGTGGGCTCTGTGCAGTGTCCAGCCAGGAGGTGACAGATGTCCCAGAGGTACCCTGGAAGAGAGCTGACAGAGCAACGTGGACAGAGCCACAGAGTCCTCTGGGAAGACATATGTACAAGTTGTGGTTTTTGGCCTGAGACCAGGCACAGCACACAGACCTTCTGTTTGTTCTTGTACCCAAGTGTTCCCTCCATCCATACATACCTGCAGTATATTCTCAGCTGGGTTCCTTACTTCACGAGTAATATTTAACCCTTGTTTCTCTGTATGTCTGTGCACACTACACCATTTTGTTTGTACCTCAGAATAAAGAAAGCAGAAGTGAAGTTGCACAGGAGATGCTTGGCTCAGAACCACTGGTTGTGAACATCTACATGTGAGGAGAGCTGCTTCCTCTGCATGGGATCATGAGGGTCCATGATCCCAGAATCATCCCAGAATCCTGTGCTAAAACAAACTCAGTGCCAGCCTGACTCAGTGCCAAGCCAGCATGCATGTCTGAGTGCATGAGAGGGAAGAAAAGGGATTTCTGCCTGTTAGCTCCACATACCTTCTTAGAATCTGGCACAGCTACTCAAGGTCAGCAATATGCTATGGCCAGGCAGGTTTTGCTTTGCTAGGGATGTGTGATTACAGTCCTGATGCCGGGTCTCCAGTCTTTACTTTCCACCCCACTTGTGTTTTTTCCACCTGGCAATGAGGCCATGGTGCTGTCATGAGACTTGTGTCAAACATTTTTTCCTCCCTGCAGTGGCCATCTATTTCCCTAGCCTTCAGATATCTTTGAGTCAAATGTTTTCCTTTTTTCTTCCTCCTGAAAGGGCATCTCTCAGAGCAGCTCTCTGTGGTGTTCTGTGGCTTGAGTTTTGTACTTGGTTATTGAGCTGTGGACCAAAGGCAGTCTGTAAGTGATGATACCAATACCATTTTTTGATTGACATTGGCTAATTACACTTATATTCTTAATCATACTAATTGAACAAATAGTCTTGACCTTGACCTTAGAGCCTGGTAGCGTAAAATAAAGAAACAAGCTTAAAATTAAAAGCCTTACAGTTTTCTGATAAAGCAGACTGACAATACAGAAATGCACATCAGAAGAGTCTTTAAAAATGGTCTCTGAGGACCTTTTTTCTACCAACTCTCCTGTTTTCCTATAAACAGAATATATTTCTTTGAGCAGATGAATGTAGAACTGAGCCTTAAGACATTAAGCTCTTTGCAGCAAGTATCTTTGTTTCTCTACACAGTCTTATTTTCAACATTCTCTTTAAGAAAACACATGTTTTTTTCTCATTTACTTGCCCATTTTATTTTTTAAGTCTAACTTGCCTGTATCCTGGTTATTGCTTCCTTCAGAGATTCAGTTATGCTCCCATGATTCTTTCTTCCCTATAAAACTGAGATAAAGCACTGAGAGAGAGAAAACATTTCCATCTTGCTCACTTCGAGGGACCAGGGAGGAGCATTTGTGTCTAACTCATCCTTGTTTATCTAATAATTCGGCCTAATGAATAGTTGCCCATGGGTTGTTTACATATAAACAGGTTCTATGAAAAATCACACCCTGTTTTTTAGCGATTTACTACCTGGAAAGACGCTATCTTAGGTAATTGAATTGTTATGTTTTAAGTGTTTTCTTCAATTCTGGCCAGAAGTAAAGATCCATCAGTAAGTATATTACCTGGTAAACCATTTGTAGCTTAATTTTCTATAACTCCTGTTCAATGAGGAGGCCTGTAAGGGTTTTTGCCTTCTTTCACAGGTGCCACCAGTGCTTCTGGACAAGCAGTTTTCAGAATTTACGCCGGATATCACACCTATTATTCTGGCTGCCCACACCAACAATTACGAAATCATAAAGCTCCTTGTGCAGAAAGGTGTGTCTGTACCCAGGCCACACGAGGTGCGCTGTAACTGTGTCGAATGTGTCTCAAGCTCTGATGTGGACAGCCTCCGCCACTCTCGGTCCAGACTCAACATCTACAAGGCTCTGGCGAGCCCATCATTGATTGCTTTGTCCAGTGAAGATCCTTTCCTTACCGCTTTTCAACTGAGCTGGGAGCTGCAGGAACTGAGTAAAGTCGAAAATGAATTTAAGTCGGAGTATGAGGAACTGTCACGGCAATGCAAGCAATTTGCAAAAGATCTCCTGGATCAGACACGGAGTTCCAGGGAACTGGAAATTATTCTTAATTACAGAGATGATAATAGCTTGATAGAAGAACAAAGTGGTAATGATCTTGCAAGACTGAAACTGGCAATTAAGTACCGTCAAAAAGAGGTGAGTGTGCTGGAGAATATTTAAGCGTATTCAGTAGTAGTAATGTAATAGAAAAGAGCCTGAAATACATCATTTTAACTGAGACAAATTTCTGCTTATCTTTTTTTGTTCTACTGGGTTTCTGCTCTTTTTATAGTTTTAATTAGATTAATTTGAATAGTTGTTACAGTTGATAGTATCAGAATTTAAAATGTTCTCTTCTAGCACAGATTCTGTGAAACTTTTTTTTCTCTTACACCTGAATAGACATATTCTTCAGTAGTTGTTCTCTGAAGTGCTCTTCAGTAATAGGATGAGAAATATATAAATCATACTTTAAATTAACTTTAACCGTGTCTGACAGAAAAAGGCAGCTACGTGTTTAAACACATTCTACAGGTACCTCTATAGGGAGGTTTCTTCAAATAGTAGCTATTACACTGAAAGTAAAGTTCATTGTTAGTCTGACAACTTAAGAGCAAGTACTCTGGGTCAACAGTTACTATTACTTCTGGAACAGAAGTTTAATAGCAGTGCATGACTCCCAGAAATGTTGACATTCAGATTCTCTTTCATAAAGAATTCAAAATGGAAATACCTGGGTGTTGGTGTCCATGACAGTTAAAAATTCATACATTTGCTTCACCAATATGTACATTCAGTTGGAGTCAGAGGATGTCTGCATATCTTTTTAGTAGTACTCTGGTTCTTTTGTGCATGCAAAAGCAAGAGAAGCAAGACACAAAAATGAGTTAGGAAGACAGTTCCCATTATATTTCCAAACCTTCACTTAATCCCTGCACATCATCATGTCAGAATATGTTGTATCATTTTATTAGGAACCTGCAGATACCAATTCAGCTGAACTATGGAAGTCTATAGGCAAGACAAATATGACTGTACATATTAATTACAGCAAATGCTTAAGAAACTTCTGTGTTAAATTGAGCTAGTCTATCACTGCTAAATCTCTGTTCCGAAAAATATAAATGTGTTAAGTTATTAAGTATTTTAAAAAGAAATAATATTTGAAAGAAATATTTGAAGAAATAATAACCAAACATGCAATAATTCTTTTGTTTGTTTGAAATACAGTTTAGTAATCCTAAGAAGCTACCATGGAGGTAGGGAACTACAGAAGTACTGATGAAAAAATACCTCAATTGGTCTCTGACTTCATAAGTCTTCTAATAAGCATTTTTTCCTTTGGGAAATGTATTGCATAATGATATATTTTGTAGTATAATATTTCAGGCAACATATTCACTGTCTTCATAAATTATTTTCAGATCATACTTTGCCAGACTTAACAACCGCTATTTCTATTTCTTGAAATGCCAATCCTGTCTTACAATCATTTAAGAAACTGAAGCTTGGACTTCTGTTTTTGCAAGGATTCATGCACTAAAATAAAATTCTGACCTCTCATGATTTGGGTTTTTTTTAAAACCTTAACATAAATCTTGAATTGTCTTAATTTGAAATGGAGACAGTGAGAGGCATATGTAGGGTGAAATGTTTCTTGTGGTTGCATCTGCTTGCTGTACCTAATTAAATTGCATCATTGCTGATAGCATCATTGATTCTTCATGATAGAAAACATTAGGCCATACTGATTTAGTGAAACAATTCCAAATCAGTGGATCTTTTATATTTTACACACATTTTTCATTTCTGTGAATATTTCCCACTGTCCCTTATCATTTGATTCTTGCTGAAATAAAATCAAGTTTTACTAGATTCTTTAGCTATGTTCCAAAATGTATTCCATACTGGTTGCTGAAGCAAACAGTAGCCTCTGTAACTGTTTAATCATCTTATTTCTGATTATTACTACAGTATTCTGAAACTTACCTCAGGCATAACAATTGCTTGGATTCTGGCTGTCCTGGTCCATATAGCTCATGATAAAAATACATCAGTAGGGTCTTTCTATTTCTTGTGTTAAGGATGTTATGGGAGACACAGCCTCCTGCTGAATCCAGGGTTGGGGTATTCTTTCAGCTCAGGCACTGGAATCCAGCCAGGAGCTCTTGATAGTACAGTATTTAGGCAATATATTCACTGCTTTTGTAAATTATTTTCAGATAATGCTCCAGACTTAACAACTACTCTTTCTATTTCTTTAAATACCACACCCCCCAACAAAACAGCAAAGCAAATAAGAATGCATTGTCTTCCCCTCTTATCTTACAACCCATCCCTAACATCTCAGCCTTTATTCATGCTATTACCAAAGGACATTGTAACACCATATTGGGGCTGAGGTCAGAGCTCCAAAAGTAAGCAATCAGGTCTGGTTGTCCAGAATGTCCAGTCTAAGTCCAAAAATCACAGGTAAAAGTAACAAAATAATGACAAATGAGGGCAAGTAAAATTAGAACATGTGTCCTTTTACACTGTTTTTTGTGATTAAATGCTCAGGAATTAAGTATTACTTTTTTTCTTTCGAGTTGAAAATAATACCAAAAATTATTAGCAGTTAAATGCCTTTTGGCAGGAAGGGCAAGCAAACATGAAACTAAGAACTAACATAGAACTAAGCCTTGTAAAGGGGTGGAGTAGGCTTTGGATAATATAACTTGGTTTAATCTCAGGACCCATGATGGAGTAGAACAGCAGATTGAGGGTACCTGTAGAAGAAAACAAGTGGATGGTGAAGAATTTTAATTGTGTAAAGAAATGAAAATTGACAAATGTGTAAAGAAAATTGCCAAGCTCAGAGTTTTTGAGCACCTTCAAAAATGACATGATAGTTGAAATGTAGATCTAGAAATGCGTTGTAATGAGCAGAGAAAGTCTCTTGAAATTCAAGTGATTAAGCAGTGCTTTGTGTAGTGGTCTGCGAGCCCCTTGTATCACCCTGTGTTTATGGAAATTGAGAAAGTACATTTATTCTCAGAGCTGTCCATGTTCATCACTTTGCCACTGAAGTGGGCCTTCTGCAAACCAAAAACTTTATGCCAATTGGATTTGAAGTTCTCCACAGTGAAAGCTGCTCATCTCTGCATTTCCATTCCTTTCACACTTGCCATAATACTCTGATTCTCATTCAAGTGCTGTCGAAAGGCATCTCGGTGGTATCGATTCTCAGTTCATGGAGTCCAGTCAGAGGTGTGTTAAAGAAACTTTCCTGATAAAATCATCTGTCTTCTTTATTAATAACTAATGAGGTTGAAAGATTTATACTCTCAAGTTTACCCTACAGAATAATGTCTGGCAAGACTGTGGATAATATCTGTTCAGAGTCATGGGGCAGAACCAAAGAGTATCTGCCAGAATGTATGTTTCCTATGCTTACCCCCAATTTTAGCATAGCACATGGGACAGAACACCCAAGGTGTCAATTTTTTTTCTGATCATTTTGCACCACTGGTGCTGTTTGACTATAAGCAAAGACGTTGCTGAAGCTTATGATGCCTGTTTCTGACACCTGCTGTTGCCTGGACTACAACCAGCAGCAAACGAGAGGTTTCCTGAAGTCACACAGCCACCCTGCGCTGTGCACAGACATTTGTTGTCCAATTACCTGCTGTGTAATATTATCTCAAGTAAGGGCGAGTTTGGTTTTATGAAGGCTGTCACAATTTCATTGTGATAGATTCTAAGCACACAGTGAGCAGTGAGAAATAAGTTTTGCTTGCTTCTGAAGCAAATAAAAGTGCTATCTGATTTAACTGCAGCTCCGTGTAAGGATGTAGAAGGGGAATCCCAAAAGTGATTCACAAGCAAATCTGAGTTTAAGTTAATTGCAAACCTCTGGTGCAGCAATGCAATTAAGTAGAAGAGAATAGTAGCTGTCTTTATTGATTAGTAGATAGTCATCTTTTCCACTCACTGCAAAATGCATGTGTTCTCCGTCATATATATTGAGAGTTTTTACTAGAAATATCACAGCAAAAACCCAGTCTCTCTCACTGCTCAGTTAACTTTCTTTTAGTTTTGGTTCTGTTTAGGTATTAAGCATATAACTACAAAAATATGAAAAAGTGCTTACTACAATGCTTACTAATTTTCCCTTATATGTTAAGTAAAGAAGAGGGAGATTAATAGGCCGAATCAATATCATCTGGTTTTGCAGTAAGTTTAATTAGAGCAATTTAATTACTTATACTAGTAATTTATATCTCTGTTTCATTTTGCCTCATGCTAAATGTCCCATTTCATTTAAGCTACAGCTGTATAAGCTCAAATATAGTAACAGAATGAGACTGTAATTATTGGTAGTACTTTCTCATTTTGCTTTGTTATTAGACATTCTTCTATCAACACACAAGAAATAGGAATTTTTAAGTATGTAACTTTTGACCATTTCTCTGTCACTTTTAGAATGAATAAACACTAGCTGGTTTGGTTTGGGTTGAGTTTACTTTTTTCTTTTTTTTAATCTTTTCCATTCTTAGTTTATGCTGATCATCTTTCTCTTCCTCAACAAATACACAATCACTGGTAAATTTGGAATATCTTATATTGTAAATAGGATATAAATAGGTTAAATTCTGCACATTGCAAATTAGCGGCCTGGAAAGGTTTTAATAAGCTTTTTCCTGCTTTTATCTTTAAAAACCTAAAGTAAATGTGTGATTTACATAGCCTCCATCCAGTGTTATATGTCGTGTTAAGACCTATCTAAAGAAGCCAGAACTAAGTTTTCTAAAGTTTTCCTGATCCTGAATTAACCTTTTTAAAGGTTTGATTAAAAAATTTCTAAATTTTAATTTCTCTCCAATGCAGCTGCTTAACTACTAAAACTCTCCCAGATACCTCTAGCTGGTCTTCTAGATGCTCCCTCTTCCCAGGGGCAAGACCTGTTTTTCTGAGTTGTGAGCAGCTGCAGAACCTGTACTGGCAAAGCGGCAGAGTGAAAAAGGAAGTGGGTTTAAAAATCTGACATATTTAAAGACATATAGAATTAACAAGAGTACAGCCTTTATTAGAATTTCAGGGGAAATATTTCAGGGAAATGAGCTTCAGACTAAATTAAATAGTAAATACATTAATGTGATACTAGATTTCATAGATCATATCATGTTTTCTAGGAAAGTGATGCTGCAGGATTAAAAAAAATTGTTTGCTTTTGCTAATAAAAACTATCTGTTTGCTTCTGGTCAAAAGAGGACTTATTAAAAAGGAATCATCTGTTCTTCCTAGTTTTCTATGCAAAATACAGCCTCAATGAAATGGAAATGTTTCACAATAATGTCAGAATTTCAGTGAAATTTTCAATGAAAACATGCCAAATCATTTCAAATCTGTCATTTCATGTTAGTGTCTAAACACTTCATTTCAATGAAGTAAAGGATTTTGTTTGCAGTTACTTCTTAATCCACTTGGACTTTTAACATTTTTGCCAATGAAATTCTTATAGCTAATATCATCCCATATCATATTATTATAGAAACCAGTATAGGCATGATAGAAAGCAAGAATTACTGATTTTCAAAACTGTCTTAGCAATTCTTAGAGAAAATAATTTTAAACCACTGAAGTGAAAAGTTGCTGTGTTCTTAGTAATGTTTTTAGTGTTTAATTATAATGAATTTCTCATTAAAAGTCTTTCGATGCAAAAACCTGAATTACTGACTCTGTAAGCAGGAATTACTTTGGAAAAACAACATCTTAAGAATTGTTCTGTGTTTAAAATTAACCCACACCTGAAACATAAGCAGAAACACAGCAGCCATGTGTATCAAGTCACTGTGTGTATGAATATTTGTCAAAAGACTGCAAAGGTGCACTCAGAAGTCTCCATGTAAAAAATAACAAAACCTCACAAAAACCAGACTCCAATAATATTTGGACATTTTTGACACCAAGGGAAGATATGTTTAGTCTATGAATTGCATAACTGAGAGGAGTGATATATACATGTTTGGGTCCATGTCTCCAGAAGACCTATTTCTGCAGACTCTCAGCTATAGTACTCAAAAAGTTTGATAAACATTTTTCCATGCAAGAGTCAGGTACTCTAAACCAGGTCATATGTTTGCTTTGTAAATCATGTAAAAGTGTCCATATTTATAGATAAGAAGTCCACAGATTGTTAAATAATATGAATTAGGTGAGTTGATTATCTGCTACACATACAAAGTCTTCTTCTAATTGTTAATAGAATCCTTTCAGTTGGAAAAAAATTTAATTCCAACGATTAACCCAGCACTGCTGAGTCCACCACTAAACCATGTCCTTCACTGCCACATCTACATGTCTTTTAAGTACTTCCAGGGATGGTGATTCAGCCATTTCCCTAGACATCCTGTTCCAGTTCTTGACTACCCTTTGGTGAAGAAATTTTTCTCAACATCCAGTCTAAACCTCCCTGATGCAACTTGAGGTCATTTCCTCTCCTTCTATCACTCACTACTTGGAAGAAGAGACCAACTCCATCTCACCACAACCTCCTACTCTCCAGGCTAAACAACACCAGTTCCGTCAGCCACTCCTCATCAGACTTGCACTCCAGACCCTTCCCCAGCTCCACAGCCCTTCTCTGGACACACTCTAGCACCTCAGTGTCCTTCTTGTAATAAGGAGCCCAAAACTGAACACAGGATTCAAGGCCTCATCAGTGCTGAGTATAGAGGGATGATCACTGCCCTGGTCCTGCTGGCCACTCTGTTGCTGATACAGGCCAGGATGCCATTTGCCTTCCTGAACACTGACTCATCTTCAGCTGCTGTTGAACAGCACCCTCAGGTCCTTTTCCACTGGGCAGCTTCCCAGCCACTCTGCCCCCAGCCTGTAGTGCTGTACAGTAGCCTGTAGTGCTACCTGGGGTTGTTGTGACACAAGTGCAGGACCTAGCACTTGACCTTGTTGAACCTCACGCTGTTGGCTTCGACCCATTGATCCAGCCTTTACAGATCCCTCTGCAGAACTTTCATATTCTCTAGCAGACCAACACTCTTACCCAACTTGGTGTCCTCCGCAAACTGACTGACGGTGCAGTTAATACCCTCATCCAGATCATTGATAAAAATATTAAGCAGGACTGGCTCCAACACTGAGCCCTGGGGTCACCACTAGTGACCAGCCGCCAACTGGATATAACTCCATTCACCACCATTCTCTGGGCCTGGCCATCCAGACAGGTTTTTAAGCCATGAAGGGTACTCCCATCCAGGCCATGACCTTCCAGTTTCTCCAGGAGAATGCTGTGGGAAATGGTGTCAAAGGCTTTACTAAAATCCAGGTGGCCAATATCCACAGCCTTCCCTCATCCAGGTCACCTTGTTATAGAAGGAAGTCAGTTAGTCAAGTAAGACTAAAGGAGGTGTAGGTGTCCCTTTGGAAGCTGTACTTATGCTGCTAGGAAAAAATGTTCTTAAATCACAGGGCACATCTGCTTAATACAGCATTTTGTTGTGGTGAAGCAATTTTCCTAGAATATGTGAGCAAATTCCTTATACAGACAAAAGACAGAGGTATGCACAGAGGGACATCCTGTCTGTTCAAGATAAGACATCTAAGTTAATTCCAGAGACATCTCTCTCTGCTCCTGTGGCTGGGTAAGGAAACAGTGTGCTTCAATTAGAAGAATTACTTCACTGGCATTGAAAATGTAGAAGCGAGTTAGACAATTTGCTGCATCAACTGCAATTTCTACCCTGTGGTAAGAGAGACTTCAAATTCTGGAGGCTCAGAGCCCACGTAAGGGGAAATCAATTTCAGCAATAAGTAATTAATGACATCTCAGAAGGCATCAATAACCTTTAAATGCTATATGCTACACACAAGTTGCAACCCTCTCATCACAGTTCTAGTTAAACTATTCATGAACTAACATCAGTTTATTTTCAACACTTGATAGAAGTAATTAACTCAAAGAGGAGACTTGCTGTTAATGAAGTACAGTGGAAATGTCTCATTTCAGTTCCTTTTCTGCATATTCCTTATAAGAAAGATTGCTGGGATATTGGCCCCAAACAGGAAAAACCAGTAGTGCAAACCGCTATCCAGCAGTGCACGACTCTTCGGTTAAGATGAGACTGGCAGCAGCAGAAGTTGGCTTGAAAGAGTCCCTACTTATGCACCTACAAGCTTCCCTACGAACCTGGGGTAGATCTACCACCATGTCATAAAGCGTTCTGTCCTTCTGTCCAAAAACTAACCAATCCATGGCTGTGCTAGGTGTAACTGGCCTAAAATAAAAGTGACTTCTTAACTGAGGGACATTTGAACATGCTGACTGAAGCTTCTGCATGCTGTTGCAGTGCAAATATTTTCCACTGCCTGACTCTCTCCATTGAGTGTCTATTGAACAGTAAAACAAGACAGCCAAAGCAAACTTGCTTTAGGGCTGTCTGCTCGTTCTTTTAATCTATCTTCTCCTTGTTCCACCAGAGGTCTGCAGAGAATTCTTCTCTTGCTTCCTTACCCCTTCTTTGATTTAGTGTCAGCCTTAGCTATTAGGATTAAAATAGCAAAGGGTGTCTTTGTCCATTGCCTCCATCAACATGTGCACCCATTGTCAAACAAAAGATATGTGAGAAAAACAAATGCTTGTTAGATGAACTCACTCTTGTGCCTCCAAAGAGATCAGATCTATATTCAGTTGAGCAGAGAATATTCCTTTCTAAACTTTCCAGCTGCAGGAATTAAAGTAGAAAAATTAGGAGAGATGTTCAATATGGCAGTGGTTTGACAAAGAGGAACTTGCATGTTGAAAGTTGTATAGGGCTCAATTTTGGGTGCTGGCATTTGAACTTCTAGGGTATTTTTCAAAGAGGAAGGAAAATCTTTACACAAAACTATCAACAAGTCCTCCTTGCAGAGACAGTTGGCTTTCTTCTGTAAATAGTAGGATGATATTCTTCAGTATTGAAATATGTTGGTTCTTGAGATATTTTACAAAAATAAGACATTTTGAGAAAAGATTTCAAGAAATTGAAAGTGTTTTTGTTATGGAGAGAATAGTCTCACTTGCCTGTGAGTACTTGCAAACAAGGACTTGATAAGGAAAGATTTTGCAGAATATTTTGGAGAACAGGGAAAAGGCAAAGGTGAATATATATAAATAGAGAAGAAAGAAATCCAGAGATGAACATCCTCTGCCATGTTCTTTTTTACATCAAATCATGGCTTTTATTCTTTGAATGTGTTTCATTCCTGAGTATTATTGGATAAAAGTTAGAGTCCTTAACATTTGTGGGAGAGAAAGACCAATGCAGATCTTCAGAAAGTAGAAATTGCTGAAAGTCTGCAAAGTGCAACTTGCCTGTGCTGTGTTGGTCGAGTACAAGGTCTCACTCATTAGGTTTTTTAGGTGGATGGAGAGGAAAAGGAAATGTTTTACTCTGCCTGATGTGCATAAAAGATAATAATGTTTAATTATCAGGGTAATTCAGTTGTTTAATTAGAGGATGTTCTAAATAGCTGACCTTAAGGGCTTTATCAGCAACCCTGTTACAGTTCACAAGACATGACTCAGTTACATGGCATTTGACATTAAGACAAGCTGGAAGTGTGACATCATGTTAAAAAAGGTTTGACACCTTTTATTTTTAATAAAATGAGTTCAAGCGTTTGTTTCTGCCTTCTTAATAGACACAGAAAGAAACCAGAAATAGCCATTCCTGTAGTGTGGTTGTGCTGTGAGTCCCTGACTCATTCCACATAACCTCAGGTATTTAACTAAGGTACCTATGTCAGCAGCCCAGCCTTGGGTTCCTTCAGCATTGATGGGAAGAGACAGACATTTCCAGACAACTCAGGCCATCCAAGAACAAAATAATTTTTGTCACTACCTATGTTGCTTACAATTATTGCAAAGATGACAAGGGACAACTAGATGTGTTATACAGGCTAAAAAGAATAGCATTATAATATCTGGAAGGTAACTAACAGTGGGCAAAAGCTATTTTTTTAACTCTTGATATTCTGTTTCTCTGAGACCTAGAAAAGGCCCTTAAGCTGAAATGATGAACCTGTTTACAGGAATTCCTTCTTATGCATTGTATGATCTAAGAGTCTGCCTGGAGAAGTAAGCATGATGCAAAGCTGCATTTTAGAGTTTTGGTCTGAGGGAAAAATCCTCAATTTTACATAAAGATTCTGAAGATCAGATTAAAAGTTTTGCGAGAGAGAGAACTGTTACAGCTATGACAGCCTGCAATATTCCACTTGTGTTGAGACATTTCTTCATCATTATTTTCAAAGCTGAAACCTCTAGTGAATTTGTCCAAAACCAGTAAAAATCCTGAAATAAAGGATAAAGCTTTTATATGCACTGAAAAAATATTTTCTTTCACTGCATGTGGCCCTATTCTCACTAAAAATGTGTTAGTCAAACCACATTAAAGGTAAGTAGTATAATAACACTTAAATGAAGAGAAATAATCATTTTCATAGTAAATAAAGGTTATGTCTTCCTAACCTGACTATGAAAAACCTTTGTTTTGTACTAAACCTTGGCAAAAGTAGCCTGGCAAGAGGAGCACTTCTTCTTTTCTTTTCAGACTGATCTCTCCAGGTATGATCTGCAAATTACAGTGAGTGATGGTTAAACAAGATCTTACCAATACTTAAGGCTATATCGTTTTGAGGTTGCTTTTCTGTTGCAGCTTTCAGCTGGAGCAAACATACCTGTTGTGGTTTCACCCCATCGGACAACTAAGCACCACACAACTGCTTGCTCACTCTCCCCCAGGGACATGGGGGAGAGAATCAGAAGAGTAAAACTGAGAAAACTCATGGGTTAAGATAAAGGCAGTTTAATAAATAAAGCAGAAGCCACCCATGCAAGCAAAGCAAAAGAAGGAACTCACTCCCCTCTGAGGTCCCTTCTAGGCTGAGTTTTCTGAGATCTGATGACAGGAGCTGAGGAAACATAAGCACTGTAGCCAGTGTGCTTGGAAGTCTCTGTCGTCAAGTGTACAGAGGATGACATACTTGCCTCTCTTCTCTGTGGTATTAAGGAATCTGGCCACCTTACTCTTTCTCATGTGAGTTTGCCAGTATATAACCTGGCATCTCTGCTGAAAACATAAAGAAAGACCCTAAAGAGATTCTAAGGGTACAAAAAGAGTATTTCTGTTCTTATTAATATTGCAGCAGTACTCCAGGGATATTTAACTTCCCAAATAGCTCAATGAGTTTGAAATAACCAAGCAATATGAATTTTCAAGTGATTGAGGAAGGAAAAGGGTGGATGGCTGTAAAATTATTCATTATATCAGAAGATAGAATGTCAGAGTGTTCCGTTTACAGATATTCTTTTCACAGGAACAAAATACAAATACTTCTATTAGAAAAAAAAGGTAGTAAAACCAACAACATAATTAAACAATGAACTATTTAACAAATTTATATTATTCTTCCTATACCAACTTTTCAACAGATATGATGATTCCCTTCAAAACATTTAGGTGAAATTTATTATCCTATAATTTTCAAAAATAAAATGAAGGAAAAGAAGTTCCCTTCCTTACTGCTTTCCTTCCTTCACAAATGCAATTAATGTAAATTGACCCATCGTAACACTGCCAATATAAACACTCTGCCAATACAAACATAAATATTATTCTCTCAGCCTTGGGTCCTTTGGCTTCTATCCTACTTCAATTTCCATGGAAAAGCTGAGGTTTGTAACAAGTTTAGCAAGTTCAGTACTTCAGAGAAAAAAAATACATTTTCCCAAAGAAGCTGTGATAATACATCTGCCATCAAGCCTTCTTTTCCAAAGAGGAGGTGAATTTTTACCTTTGTGAGCTGTCAAAGTTAGATAATTAAGAGGTTTGTGTGTCAGATCCCTTGTCGGAGTTTCTAAAATTCCCTACAAAAACAACACCAATGTTGGATTATCTTTGAAGTTCTAGTATGAAGCACTAAGGGAGCTCGCAGTTAAAACTTAGAGTGCTGCTGCTGTTTCCCTGCACAATTACAATGTAATGTAGTTGACACTATCATTTAGTTGTGAAGTATGGCGTTTTTTGGCTGCCATTCCTCTCAGCCTCTCACTGAAGCACTGGATGCTGAAGAAATCACGATTTTGTTGTGTTGATAGAGGCTGGATTTTGAGGAGCTATGGAGGCTGTCAGGGTTGGTACTGACTGGCACAGAGTGGGCAGCAGTAAGTAATAAAGAGAAACTGGGGTCTCACCACCATGACCTCAGCAAGTAGGTATTTTTGGGTGTAAATTTAAAAGGATTTGGGGTAAAGACGAGTTCTTGCTTCCTGACTGCAGTATTTGATGATATTAGTATGAGATCTTTTACAGATGCAGGCTGGATTTTGTGGAGAAAAAGATGACTGAAGCTGACTTTAGCTCAGGAGGCATCACCAGGATGGACTCTGTGGTCCCTGGCAGAAATCTTCAACCCAGCTGATTTTGTTAAAGCCTGTGCATTATCTATAGGTGCAGGGGATGGTAAAAGTACACATGATCTAAATTTAAATTGCATGTCACATAGGAGCTTCAGGGGGTTTTGTATGTTTGCTTGGGATTTTTTCATCTCTGTACTCACTTATGTCTTAATATACAATAAGTTTCTTTATTCTTAATTGTAATATATCACTGATTCTCAAATAAATTTCAGTTTAAAGAATCGTGATTTCGTGCATATGATCAGGAAGCATCACAGAAGAGTGAAAAAAAACCCAGAAGAAAAAATTTTTCAGAGTACTAGTATCTTTCACAAGGATTAAAGAGCAGCTCTTTCTTAGAAATGTACCCTTTCTGACTTGCTGGAGCAGAGGCCAGGGCATGTATGTCATACAGGCAGTGACAACAGCCTGTGAAGTATATTTCTCTGACAGTGAACAAATTGCCTTTGATTTGTCGAGGAAGAATGTAGCCCCAAACCTTCAGGGACTGAAACAACCTTTGTTTATATCCTTCCACATATGCTTCTTCCACCTTTAGCTTTTAACAAATGCTCATTTTCTTCCAAACTTTAAAATAAAGTGTATTCCTTTACCTGGTTGTACAAGCCAATGTATTATACTCCATCTCCATAAGAGAACACAATGGAATCTGGCCAAACAAAAACATCCCCTGAGTTATCCAGTTTCTAGAAGCATGCAATAAATTTTAGAAACGGCAGTCTAACACAGAAATGTATAGTGTAAATCAATAAAATATTGAGCGAGGAATTGGTCTTTGAAAAGTTGTCTGTGCTGCTAAATGAAAGCAGACCATAACCTGACCCAACAACTGAGTGATGCTAAGGGATTTGTATGCAGACTACAGAAAGTTGCAGATTTGCCTTGCACAGACCTGTCTGGAGAAATAAAAAATGGAACCAGGCAAGAAACAATAGGTAGTGGGGATAACTGGGGTCGAATGCTCAGACTCAGTCACTGATTTCTTCAGTGCAGATGAGGCCTGAACATCCCTAAAAGTAATGCTTATGTAATTCTCAAATAAAATGGGCTCTTTATTGATTCCTTCATCACTCTGGTTCTTCACCATGAAAGAAAGCAGCAGTGTTCAGACATCTTTACAACAGTGAGAGTAACTCCAGGTTTTTATTTAAGATACCAAACTCTGATGTTTTGCCACAAATTGCAGAGTTTCATAAGGGGAAAGAACTATCCAAGGACTGTAATTATTCATCCAGGCTGGCAGATGCTGGGTACACAGAGTTTCATTAACAGCTGTAGTGGATATCTTCCCATTACATGAAAGCACAGTATTTCTTAGGTCTCTTACACAAGGCAAGGTAATTTTCTTCAGCCACAACCTTTTCTTAGGTGTAAAAGACCTTTGGAGAGCAAGGTTTTGGAGCAAGCAATTATACTCCCTTGAAATACTTCCCAAGATTAGTATTTTGTGCTTAAACCGCAGAAGCTGCACATGGCTGCACTTGACTGATAAAACTGATGCATCTTGTTCGAGACTCACATGCGTTTCTCCTTCAAATGGTCTCAGAATAATGCTTACTGAGCATTCTTGCCAAAGACTTATCATTTCAGTTTAGTCTTTGTGCAGGAGCTGGGTGATTAATCTAATTTCTCAGCCCTCAAGATTCTTAGATAAAAACACAGCCAATTTAAACAAGAGGAACATAAAGATAAAAAGCATTAAAGTATTTGAAGAGAAAGAAAAGCAGAATGACTGTATACATTCTGTTCCTAAGTATTTATGAAACTGCAAAGCCAGATCTACACATTGATAGAGAACTTTCAACAGAAAAAATATGCTGTTTGTTGCTTTATTTGGTTTGAATGTCTTTGAAATCAGTCTGTGTTTTTATTTTTCCCTTATCCCTCTAATTTTGTATTCAGTCAGCCTTCAAATGAGTGTTATGCTTTCCAGGAACTGGATTCCCGCTGATTTTGGGGAATGTTGGCCTCTTCAGTTCCACACAAGCTTCATACCATAAACAGTCGCTTCTAAAGAAACTGGGAAACCTTGGAGGTCAACTCTCCTATCTCTTGGCAAGAACAATATAAGCATGGAGTCAAGAACAGTTATGATTAATATCCATTTTTCACGTAAGGATGTAGGATGGCACTTCATAAAGCTAAGCTAACAGAGTGAAATTTAAATTTGACTGATACTAATGGGAGGTGATTACCATTGTTTTTACAGAAAAGATTAAATAGTGCAACAAAATATCACTAGTCCAAGGCTTCTCTTCACAGAAACAGTCAAAGAGCCTGAAAATGAAGAAAAGAAGGAATTAAAATTTTTGAGGACAGGTTACTTCCAAATACCTCAATACCCTGCTCAAATCTGAAAGGACAGTCAAAAAAGGAAAATGGAACTAAGAATGTCTCTCTGCATTGTTTTGGCCTCTGCAGCAAGCTGAACAAATGAGGAAGAGGGTGGTATCCAGTGATACCAGTGGAAATTCTCACATGAGTGGGCAATGCCCAGAGGAAGAATCTAGCTCTTCGGGTTGCTTTCCTACCCATCCTTCACTCAAAGCTTTTCTTAGCTAATTTTTCTCCAATTAAACTCGCACTGTGTTCTGTGCTTTAGTTGCTTTCAACATATTTGCAGCTCCTGCATGAATTTTCAAAGGTTAGTTTATTAATTTGTAACTTTCCCTTCTGGCAACATGGCAGCTACAGACATGTACAAGTAGACAAAGTGGTAGAATGTTCTGGATGTGAGGGAACTCATTGGTTCTGTCATGCAGTGGAACTGTAACTAACTTAGATCCTAACCCCTTCTGGCTGACCAGCTAATGCTTAGAGACCTTACCAATACAGCACACAAAAACAACTTGAATGTAAAAAAAGTAGAGTCATAGAATGATTTGGGCTGGAAAGGAGCTTTAATTGCTAATTGCTCACTGGTCCAGAGGTATGGTTTTTTTCTTTTAACACTTCCACGTGTGATATATGAAGTTGTTTAGAATACATATTGATTTTAGTCTCCTAAAATGAACTTGAACTTCTGAGATTATAAATGAAACATGTTTATAGTCTCAATTTATTCAGTGTTAGAATGAATACTAAGAGAATGATCAGCCACTATTTCTATTCTCTTGTGAGGGAGTGTATTTTGTAGAAACTGTTGATACAGACAGGAAACTGGTGTCAGAGGTATTTGAAGAGTGCCTTGGGAATAATAGGATTGAAATGACAGAGATTTAAGCAAATAATGTGCCCAGTCATATTTACCATCCTGCTTACTGGTGTCCCCAGGTGTTTTCTGCAAAGTTACTCCCTAGACCATGAATTCCAGCCTGTACTGTTGCACAGGGTTATTCTGTCCCAAATACAGAACTTCACATAGAAATATCAGTTTTAGTTTTTGTTTGCTATGCATGGAAGCAAAGGTAAGCTAGGAGTGCAAAAACAGGCATCCAGTATAACAGAAGTAAGTTCATATCTTATTTTCTCTGCAGATACTTACAGGGATCTGTGATTGTTTTTACCTACAAAAATGTTTTGAATTATGGTGGTTCTAACACTTGCCCAGAATGGGAGCTACCATACCAACATCACAGTTCTGAAGTTTTGAGCTATTTTACACAATCATCCCAACGCCCAATAACTGATTCATTTTTCTTTACCACTGGAAGTCTAACAATGCTATTCATGCACAGCTGGTTCCTAACAACTGCATTCTGTTTTCAGTTGTCATTGCTTTTTCTAAGCAATTAATCAGAATCACTGCATTTATAGATAAGTCTTGACTTATTTAATAGATATTTAATAGATTTTTTTCTGTGCTGATTCGTTTTACTGGGAAGTAGTAATGAATCAAAGTAAGAGCTGCTTGTGTTGATGTAGCAAATGAGAAATTTAAAATGCTCATAGCTGCAGTGTCATTAATCCTTTTAACAAAGCGTTTCAGTTTTTACTTTTCTATTTTCCTTTTCTTTTGTTTCCTTCCTCCTCATATTTGAAGTTACACAGTAGAATAATTAAAATAAAAACCCTTGGAATTGTATTGTATTCTTGGTGAGAGGAATTCAAACTCAGTATTTTATGATGAAGGCATCTGTGCTGTGAATTTGTTCTGCTGTAGGGATCTGATGTGACTCAGGTTGCCCTGAATCAAACACAAGGTGGTGTGGTCTGGTGCTCTGATCCCAAGTGTCCTCTTTTTGGCTGGGATAGACTTAGTGTTCTTCTTAGCAGCTGGTACAGTGCTGAGTTTTGGATTTAGTATGAGCATAATTTTGATAACACACTGATGTTCTGGTTGTTGCTGACCAGTGCTCACCCTAAGCCAAGGACATCTCAGTGTCTCATGCTCTGCCACGGGCAGGTGAGCAGGAGGCTGGGAGGGAGCATTGGCAGGACAGGTGACCCAAACTGGCCAAAGGGATGTTCCGTACTATAGAATGTCATGCCCAGTGTATAAACTGGGGGAAGCTGGTTAGACGAGGCTGATCTCTGCTTGGGGAAGGGCTGGGCATCACTCAGCTGTAGGTGGAAAAACCACATTGTGCATCACCTGTTTCTCTTGGGTTTTATTCCTCTCTCTCTTTTTCTTTATCATTATTATTGTTGTTGCTGTTTTATATTACTTTAACTCAGTTGTTCAGCTGTTCTTATTTCAACCCACGTTTTTTACCTTTTTCCAATTCTCCTCCCCATCCCACCTGGAGGAATGGGGTGGTGAGTGAGCAGCTCTGTGGTATTTTGTTGCCACCTGGGGCTTAAACCATGACACCGAGTGAGCTCACTGGTCCCCTTAAGGACACAGCTGCAGATAGAGCTAAAAGTTGAGTAAAAGTTGACCAGTGGTTTGCATCCAGCAAGAATCATGATTATTGTGGTGGTCTGCTCCAGCTGGCACAAGATTTAGTACGGATGGACCTGAGAAGATTCATGGTATTTGGCGCAGGAATCAGGGTTTCTGGCCTGAGGCAGAAAACAGGCAGTATAGCTGTACCCAAAGGAGTCCAGAACACAATCCCTAGCTTTTGGAAAGGAAAATGTAGAGTTGATCTACTCAATACCATTAAAGCATTTAAATTGCCACTAAATGGTATTTGTCTTCATGAAGAAGTCCTCACAGAGTAAGTGCTGAAATTCTCAAATGCAACCTTTGGGGAAAGATATAGAAAAGAACATGCAGTGACATCTCTAAAGGGAGAAACAATCTACCAAATTTAGGAGTCTTCTTAGTGAGATTGGGACTTGAATCTATCATTAGTGCCAATGCTTCTCACAACCAATAGATAGAAAATACTGACATGTGAATTTGAAGTTAAACTAAATAGAAGAGCTTGGATTTTCATTAAATATCTGTGAAAAATTGTAAAATATTAAAAGTAAAATATCCTAGAGGGAGAAAAAGGAATTAAGCTTAATTCTTGTCAAATGGGAGCACAGTCATTGGGAAGTGTGTGTGACAAAGCAGAAGACCTCAGAACAAACCTTTTCTACCAGTGTGGCTGTCATGGCAGTACAGCACAGCACAACAGAGAATCTGGCCATGACTTCAAAAAATATTAATAAAGAAGTTTATGATAAATGTTATGATCTGTTTCCTCCTCAAAAAAAAAAGTCTTTAACATTCATCTGTTATAGAATGCTATCAGAGATAGTTCTTTGTGCTACAGCATAGCTCACTTGTGTATAACTCAGAAAGGAAGTAAATTTTGACAGCTTTCATTTCTAGATGAAAAATTACATCCTTTTTTCATATAACATACTCAACCCCCTATTGATGTCAGAATGAGAATTTAATTTGGACCTCAGATTTTGTTAAACTGCTTTTATAAATGAAAAAATGAGCACCTGGTTACAAGTGGAAGTTTTTTATATCTTTGTGTATTTCATAATACAGTGAAATAAATACTTGAAGGTAACATTGTGGTACAGTAAAGAGCTGATAACTTATTCTGATGATGTATTATTTATAAAAGTATTATTTCTATAAAGACCATGTATAGTTAATAGTATCAGTTGTGTTATTTCTTCATCATTTCATTGACTGAGAGATATGTATTGTAGCAAAACCAAAGGTCATATTTAACCAGAAGTGAAAATTAAATTCTGTGTTATGTATATGCTTGGATAGCACTAGAATCAGGCTCTCTTATTATTTATACCAGATTACTTTTGCTGGCACTGTGAATAGTTTCTCTTTTTCAATGGTCTCAGGGAAGAGCCAGTTCCCAGCATGACAAGTAAGAGAATGAATACCAGAACATTTTCAGATGGGTAGACTCCATGAAGGAGATAAAGATGTGAAATCAGGAAAATTCATATAGAAAAATCCCTTGTGTAATTACAAACTGCTGGAAGCTATTGGAAGCCATCATAATGTGAAAATATAAACTTGCTAATTGCTAATTATGTGGACACAATGTCAAAGTCAAATAACGTAATACTGACAGTACAAAAGATACTCAAGAATAGTAAAAGAATACCTCCAGTCTCTCCACTTAAGGGAGAAAAATTATACTACAGTGAAAATATTTTGGCATAGGCAATGCAGAACTGGCAAATTAATGTCACAGAGTATTTCTATTTCTTCTAGTCACAAAATATTTGTGTAAAATAGTTTTTAATTTTTTTTTATCTCCGAGTTCATCAGGGGACTTGCATGTCTACTTAGCTTTAGTATGTGATCATCTTAGATGTAATGCCATCCATTTATACAGAAAATGTCTTATGCTCAAGCATGTCTTTCTTCCATCCAGTTTTATTCTTCCTTTCTAATAGAAAGGTTTCTAATAGTTATAGTATAAATGTGAATTGACCAGCAAATATTGTCATGAAGATTTTTTGTCCTTATTTTTTCTGTTGAGAAGAGCTTTTCAGTGGATAAATTAAAAAGTTCAAGTGGTATGAGAATTTGGAATCAGTAATAAAATATATTAATCACAGGTTAACTTACTTGATCTATTTAACTATTTCTTACCTGTGAATAATGTCTCTGAGACAGGCTACATGAGCAGTATGTACACTGTGAGTCCCAGGAAGGTTTCCCTGACCCCAGTTCCTGTATGCTCTCAAATGTTTACTTATGAAGCATGAAAACAACGTCTTCCCCTCATTTCCTCTGGAGGAAACAGGTCCACAAGGACCAGAAGGGACAAGCTCACCTTTTCTGTGCAGCTGAAGAACAAGACTGTAGGGTTCACCACTGTACACTTTTCTTCCATCAGGGTATAACTGTTCCCTGTTCAAAACTTTCCTTCATTATTCAGCTACTGTAATAAATGTAGATATAACTACTGACCAAATTTCACACCATATGATGGCAATCTCTTGACCACAAAAATAAAGGAAGTACTCAAATCTGTGAGAATTAGTTTGGACATTTTTAATAACGTCTTACAGTTCATTGATAAATTAAACTTTACAAGAAGCTTCAGCAAGAGATTTAGGATAATTTTCCAGTTGTCCAAAGAATACTTTGGATTGGTTCGTAGTTAATGTTATACGGTAAATTCATCTCAGAACCATAAAGAAAAGTCCTCAGTGAAGAGCCAGATATTTTTATTGTTTCAGGACATTGCTAACCAACCTTGCCGGTGTGTTGTTACGTAAAAAACCAACAGCATGAAACTAGATATTTGGACCTCTCAGAAATGCATTATATCATCTGTAGATAAACACACTGTGTTGTGTTTTCTGTTATAGACCTTTGCCTGCAGCACTAGAACTCTAATATGCTTCCCTAGACAGAGGCTCTAGTATGCTTCCCTATGCTACAACTCTTAAAATGTAGATGCAGTATTTTATATGCTTGCTCCATACCATACTATTAGTTGTTTCTTATGTATTTTATGTCAAGCAAGTAATTTAAAGCCCATTACCAAGGCTGCTCCCTCTGTCTCCAGCCTTATCAAATGTATAGTCTATGAAAGTTTTCTCCTCTAATCAGAGGATCCAACCAGTGCTAGAACTCTCTTGTCACAATCGTATTTTGAAGAAAAGTGAAAGCTAATTTCTTATGAAATTATTACTTTAAAAATTGTCTCTTCAGTGTCTGGGATTTGAAAATTTTCTGCACTTACTGAAAAGCTTCCTGTGCTTCACTAAATGCATCTTTAACACATTGTACCTTAGCCACATAGTCCCAACACCATAAAATCTAATATGGGTATTAGGAGACCAGAAGCGTTTTTTTAAGCCTGTTCTGAAATGCATTCTCTATTAACACTGACAGTTTTGCATATTAATCTGTTTAAAGATTAGAACTAAGCAATGCAGTGCCCACCCCATCATGGAGCATCCTCCAGATGGTGCATTCAGCACGGATCTCCTCATGGCGTGAGGTACCTCTGTGTCAGTTTTGGTCTGCCCAGTCCCAGGGCAGCCCAGTATTTGGACATTGGAAAAACCCCTCCTTTTACTTAATTTTCTCTACATTACAGACACGGAAATTAATTCCCTTTTAGCTGTGCTTGGCAAGGAGTAGGTCCCCTACATCTGTCACCAGCCTTTGCTAGCCACTGAAGCTGTTCCTTCATGTAGGTCCCCAACACTGTGGGGGTGGCCAAGGATGTCTAGAAAGGGGACACAGGCAAGATTTAGGAACTTGATTACTGTAGGTGAGAGGATACGTAATGGGAAGATATTATAAAGAGGAGGAAGCAAACATGGACCTGGTACTCTCTGGGGCAAAAAGAGGAAAAATATTTTATTGAGGAATTATTCCACGAGTCACACCTTTTCACCAGTCAAGCAAAGCACTAATCTGTACCTACTAAAGCTAATTAAGTTGAAAAATTTTTTAAAGAAAATAAACTTGGCAAAAACATAACTTTAAAAACATCTGCTCTGACCGCATGCACTATTATTCCAGACATTTGTACCTTGAAAGGAACAACTTAAAACCTTAAGAATTTATTTTTCCTGATGGAGGAGTACACTCTGTTGCTCTTCTTTAAGGCTACTTTCAAGATCCTTACAATAGGAATAAATTTTCTTATCTTTCACTACAGTCAGAGGCAGCTTCACTGCTGGTGTCTGGTAGGCAAATTTGTCTCTTCTAAAGACTCTGGCATTTCATTAACGTACACCAGGTTTGAATTTGGCTCAGGTAATTAATTCTGACAAGATCCAGACCTATATAGAAAGATGCATGCTGACTCTCATTTCATTCCAATCTAAAGAGCATTTTTTACCAGTAGTAATCCCAGTGATTTTAGAAGCGGTTTGAGAAGTTACCTATTATTCATCCCCAAAGGAACTTGGCTCCTGTGGTTATAAGTATTATCAAATCTGAAATTATTTAGTGAAAATAAACAATTTTGTAATAAGAGAAAAAAAGGTTTCTATATAGCTTTACTAAGTATTCGGCTAATGATTTAATCCCGTATACGTATGTAATACACTTAGTGTAAGCGTGTTGGGTTTGTGTGGCAAGATTTTGGTAGCAGGGTGGTTCAGAGAGAAGCTGCCAGAAGATTCCCCGTTTCTCACATGTTCAATGCCAGATGAATCCAAGACTGTCATGCTTCTGGCCAAAGCTGAGCCCATCTCTGGTGATGGTAGTGCCTCTGGAATAGCAGATTTAAGAAGGGGAAGAAGTTACTGCACAGGAACAGTTTCAGGCAGGGTACAGGGGAGTGAAAATATGTGAGCAACACAACTCTGTACCCAGGTCAGTGGAGAAGGAGGGGGAGGAGGTGTTCCAGGTGCCGGAGCAGAGTCTCCTTGCAGCCATTGAGGAAAAACATGGTATGGCAGTCTGTCCACCTGTAGCCCGTGGAGATTCATGGTGGAGCAGGGATCTACCTGCACCCCTCGGTAACTCCACTGGAACAGGTGGATGCATGAAGGAGGCCGTGACCCACTGGGAATCCTGCACTGGACCAGGCTCCTGGAAAGACCTGTGGTCCTGTGAAGAGAGGAGTCCAAGATGGAGCAGGTTTGCTGGCAGGACTTATGACTCCATGGAGGACCCATGCTGGAGCAGTCTGCTCCTGAGGAACTGCACCCCACTGAAGGGACCCACACTGGAGCAGCTCATGAAGAACTGTAAGACTCCAATGGGAAGGACTCATGTTCTAGACAGTTGTGGAGAACTGTCTCCCGTGGGAGGAACTCCACCGTGGAACAGGGGAAGAGTGTGAGGAGTCCTTCCCATAAGGAGAAAGTAGTGGCAGAGACAACATGTGAGGAACTGACCACAGCCCTCATTCCCCATTCCCCTGCGCCATGTAGGGGTAGAGAATTTGGAAGTGAAGTTGAGCCTGGGAAGAAGAGAGGGGTAGGAGGAAGCTGTTTTTAGGATTTGATCTTATTTCTGATTATTCTGCTTTGGTTTAATGGGTAATAAACTAATTGCCCCGAGTCAAGTCTATTTTGCCTGTGATGGTAACTGGTGAGTGATCTCTCCCTGGCCTTATCTTGACCCACGAGCCTTTCCTTATATCTTTTGTCTCTCCCCTCCCCAGCTGAGGAGTGGAATGATAGAGCAGCTTTGTTGGGCACCTGGCATCCAGCCAGGGTTAACCCACCAGAGTACCAGAAGGAAAATGCTTATTTTCTTTCCTTTTCTTTTCTTTTTTGTCAATGCAACTCTGGCCCTCTTTGATACGTATGTTGCTTCTATTTTATGCCTTTTGTTTCAACTCTTGCATGCTGCTACTCTATGTCACCATATAAAAGAAAACAATGGGGAAATAGGAACTAGTGATCAAAGAAAGGTATGACATAAAACCTTGATACATACTTCTTTGAAAAGCTATCTGAAAAATATTAAATGTTTACTTGGTTTTGGGGGGTTTTGGTGAAATTCAGTTTTAAGGATCATATTCTAAAAAATTAAATCCCATCATGGAAACAGATAGACCATAAAGTATCACACAGGATAGGTGTGTATCCTGACAAGGGTTAGTGAGATACTGGGGAATACTAGTGCTTAGTTCACATTGTGTAAGCATCTTGTAATGTATCTGTAAGAGTTTTGTCACTATTAAAGCATGTAAACCTGCTTTTTAGAGAATTAGCAGGGAACATACTGAGAACTGTTTGTTCATGGCTGTGGAATTCAGTTTCATTGTTTGCAGATCTCAGTTGTGCTGTTGGTTTCATATCAACTTCTACCTCATGTTCTGTGAATTCTTCAAAAACTTTGCTGATTAAATAATAGAAGTATTTGTGAACTTGCTTTTCAGTTTCAAGTCAGGTTTTGAGGTCCATGTGTTTCACAGTCTGTTGACTCGTTGTGTACTCAACCAATGGGAAAGTGAAGCTTTATTGTGAAAAGTAAATGTTTCTGTCTCTGCACTATACTTTTGGCATTGAAGGAAAGGCAGTCTGACCCAGCCCTGTCATACTGGTATTATTAGTATGAGTGGGCTTGCACAGGGTTTTTTAAATTTTTTTTTTAATCTCTATCTACTAAACATAAATAGAATGAAAAACTTCACAGAGGTAACAAGAAACTAACTCTCTTCCTTTCTTCTCTCTGTAGTTTGTTGCTCAGCCCAACTGCCAGCAGCTGCTCGCATCCCGCTGGTATGACGAGTTCCCAGGATGGCGGAGGCGACACTGGGCAGTGAAGATGTTGACGTGTGTTGTGATAGGACTCCTTTTCCCAGTCTTCTCCGTGTGCTACCTGATAGCTCCCAAAAGCCCGTTGGGGCTGTTCATCAGAAAGCCATTTATCAAATTTATCTGCCATACTGCATCGTACTTGACTTTTCTGTTCCTGCTGTTGCTTGCCTCTCAGCACATCGACAGGTCAGACCTCAGCATGCAGGGACCCCCACCAACCATCGTCGAGTGGATGATATTACCGTGGGTCCTGGGTAAATGTATTACTAAAGAAAATACAGTGAAAAGTATTTTGACCCCTGCGGTTTTGCCAAGCATTCCTGAGGCAGGATACAGCAGAGTTCTGTCATGAATTATTGACCTACCGAAGCAGGCAAATGGTCCATCTCCTCCAGTGCTTAGCAAGAGTAGTTGACAATGTAGACAAACAGTAGAGTTTGAAAATCCAGAGTGTCAACATCTGTGAGGAAAAACAAAAGATATCAAGGGTTCCTTCGTATGATTATGCAGTGCCCTGAAACACATATATTGTTTTTTTTTTTTTAATATGTATTTTCTCCAGACCAGAAATTGTTCTGGTTCTTGTCAGTGTCCGTTTTTTAAATTTGCTAGTCTACTTAAAAAAAGGATCCTTTTGCCACAATGATTATTTTCGTGTATGGAAATGAGGCATGATGTAATTTCTGTAGTGTTCTTACTAACCTTAGTTACCTACAGTATGCTTCTTTCCAAATGACAGACTCATCTATTGCAAATAGTGATGATCAGCATTTTCAAGTGGGTATTTTCATTAAATATGCACACAGAGTATTTTTTTGGTTCACAACCAGTGATGAGAACTTGTCACTCAATTCAAACCAAACATCCTATATCAGAAAGAATAAGAAAATTCCCTAGCATTTTTAAAATCGAATAAAAAAATTACCACTCTGTCCTCATAGTTTAAAATAAAAATTTCAGTCTGGGATTATTGGAAGCCTACTTCGTGTGGGCCATGTCATCCTTAAACATGATTCTTCCTTCCTGTGATCCTAGTATTATCCTAGGTGCTCCCTAACTTTGCCTGTCTACCCTGCCAGATGGTAATTTCTCTCAGTGTGCTGTGGTCTCTCACCTTTTTCTTATTTTAAGAATCAACACAAATTGGACCAGGTCAGGGCAAATATATTTGTCTAAAATAAAATTATAGAAGGAGGGACTTAGTAGTCTTGCCTGCAAGAATTTAAGTTTGATATATTCATTAAAATTGTTATCACATAGACAGGTTCCTGCACAAAATTGCTGAAATTTTGGTGGGATTTTGATACCATTACTTCTCCCAGAGCTTCCCATTAAGATACTGTGTATCTTCCCTTTTTCTCAAACTTGTGGGTTTCTTTAGAGCAATGAAACTGTTAAGGCTTTTGGCCCCATTGATCCCATATAATTTAAAACACAGTGTTCAACTTATAATACACTAGTTGGCTGTGCCTGATATTCTGGAGAACTATAATTCAGTGGCTTTTCCTCTTTATGTATCTGTGTAGAGCACTTTGGGAAGCAGGAGGCAGGTGCACATCTGTTTTTCACTTAGAAAAACGAGCGTGCATGAGTGAAAACCGTGTATACACTTACTTGTCAGGCACCAGTCAGAAGGACCTGCCTTCCACAGGTGAACTGTGTTTTGGGATTTCCTCCATGGTAGCACAGCAGTCCTCACCACCAGCCTTCACTGTGAGGTGTGTTGTCCTTGGCTGGGTAAATATTTCTATTACATTAAAAAAGACTATATCCAAGATTATGGCAAAGAAGTTATTCAGTCTGGGAGGTTGTCTAGACTGGTATTTCTTACAGACAAGTAAGTAACTTCAGTAAGCAAGTTTCACATTTAAATATTAAAAGAAAAATTTCCTCCAGTTAATTTTCCCAGTTTTGTACCATCAAGAAATGAGAAACGAATATAAAAATTATTAGCTTAATATATTATTTCCTTAGAAATAAATGCTATAATATTGAGGAGGAGTAGGAGGCTCTTCTGTGCTGTGCTGTGCCCAGAGGACATGTTAGTATCTTTTCTGTCTGGCCTTCCAGAATAGCAGGTGGTCAGTATCTATTCAGCTTTCACAGTATCCTGAGGCTAAAGGATAATAAGAACAAATGCACAGCTGACACATAGACCTTGACATGCCAAAGTGGATTTTATCATTAACCTGTCTTTTAACAGAGCTGAGAGAAAGAGGCACAATTTGAGAAGGGCAAGAGCTAGTTTCTGGTAAAAGCAATTCAAAAATTTTAGTGAGTAGCTCCTCTCCAGAAAACACTCAGTGGGAAGAGGAAGAATCTCTATTGCCCTCAACCTCTGACATGGTTGTTTGCTTAGGAAGATGTTTAAGTAACTCAGCATCCCAAAGCACTTGTTTGAATAAGCCGTTAACCCTGAGAATTATGGCGATCAAGATGACTATCATTTCTAAAAGCAACATTAATATTTTCAGTATAGACTCATATGGCCAGATTATGCCTGTGCTGAACAAACCTTTCATCTGCAAGCAGTACAGGTCAAGTCAAGGGAGCCACTTCCATAAACAAAAATTCATGAGCATGGATGAAGATCAGTATTCTGATACCATGTGATTAAATAGCTTGTAATTAATCTAGACTGTGCTGTTCAGAAAAACCATGCCTTCCAAAATCTCTTGCATCCAAAATTATGTGTTTTACACACTGATCTCTAGTGTTTCCTAACTAGCAGTTTCCTGTTCCAGTTTCAGATTTTCTGTGTTCAGCCTTCAGATTTTGGTTGCTGTAGTGCCTTAGCCCACCCAAATAATGAGGCCTCAGATTCACCCATCGAAATCTCAGGCAATTCATTAGGTACCTAATTTCCCCCTACCACTGAAGGAAACATACATATCCACAGGACATTTCAGCTCACAGCATGTGATGAA
This sequence comes from Rhagologus leucostigma, assembly GCA_013397725.1. Taxonomy (NCBI): domain Eukaryota; kingdom Metazoa; phylum Chordata; class Aves; order Passeriformes; genus Rhagologus; species Rhagologus leucostigma. The sequence goes on along the minus strand of VZTD01002293.1, from coordinate 2,315,549 downwards.
TGTGTCTATGTCAGCCTTTTTGTTTGTATGTTTAGGTATTTTTCATGTTGTGTTTTTTTGTTTCGTTGGTTTATGTTGAGGGGGTTGGTTTTGTTCATTTTGTTTTGGTGGATTTTTGGTTGGTTGATTTTTTCAGTGTTTTGTGGCTGTGGTGGTTGTTTTTCTAAAGGAATGAATCTCAGCCAAACCCTGGTCTTTTCCTATTCACATACATACAAACTGTAGTCTAGTCATCTTTTAATAAACTTAATATTTTTCTTAAGTCCTTATCAGTAAGCTAAGATTTGTTTCCAGGCTGCAATGTAGTTTGTTGTCTCATCTCTTCAAACCATATAATTATGAAGTATCCTTAAAAAGAGTAAATGAAGCACTCTTCATCTGAGGTACATAGAGATATGTTTGCATTTTCTGGATGTGAACAAAAAACTTTGTCATTTGAGTCAAAACTAGTGTGGCTCTAGGGTTATAGTTCTTCTCTGAAACCTGAAACTTTACTTAAGTAAATACTGAATTGGGAAAGGATATCCTGGAGCAGCAACTACATGTCAAAACTATTAATATTTTAAACAATATAATTTCTTTGTTTTCTCTTCATTCAAATAGCTCTGAATGTAGTTTGCATTTTAGAACCATCTCTCTTAAAATTAAGGGAGGAAGAGGAGCTCACTGTTTCAGGTTTCTCGTCAACATGAAATTCAGGACACAACTATTTCATGCAGCTTAAGAAGTTTCAAGGCTGTCCATAATGACCTAAGCTCTCCAGTGAGCAAATAGTCATCAACATTTGCCAACTACTATGTAACAGAAGGCTGAATGTGCATAATTAGCACGTATTAAAAGTGTCACTAGAGTAGGAGGCTCAGAGGAAAAACTTGTATTGGGCTACATTTCCATGGAGACTATCAACTTTACATTTTAAAAGTCTCTTGAGGAAACTTCTGCATTAATTTTGTCTTTTACATGATTAGATGATTACACAAGTGGTGCTCCAGTATGTGGTGATTATCCGTGGAACAGTAAGGCAGTGTTACAAGGCTGTCATAACCTTAAGAAGTAGTTGTGGAAAAATTTCTCAGTAAGAAGTGCCAGAATCTCCTCTCATTGCACTTAAACAAGTAAGAAACAAGCTTTGGCTCATAAGGAAGATTAATTGTCTTCTTCTTATTAGCTGTTGCTTCACACTACAGAAACATCGGCCTGTTTACTATACTTGGGAATCTATCACCACTGAAAAATGAACAGGAAAATCAAGAATATCATCTTGGGAAAAAACCAAGGAAGAACAGCTCTTTCAGTCATCATATTCCCCATCCAGTTGCTGAGTGTCCTCTGAGCATGATAGCAGTGATTCAGAGGGGGGAATCGAATAAGACCCAACTTCACCGTGTGCGTGCCTTGACTGCAGCTCATGTAAGGATCATGTTGATCCCTGTACACTTGTCCTAGCTGTTCTTCTGCCCTAAACCATGGCCTCAAACCTAGCAGTGACTGTACTAAGTGTCCTCACAATGGGCATTTGCTTCACCAGCAAATACTGCGAAATTCAGAGGAGTAAGGCATTAACCAGAAAAATTTAGTGTTCAGTAGTTGAAGTTGAAAAGCTCCCTGCCAGTTGTTCAGGGTGGCTGCATTTTTAGGCAATTTCTTTTGATGAGTTTTTTGCTCTTTTATGGTCATATTTAAATGTTCATTTTAATTGCATTGTTCAGAAGACTGCCTGGAGCAGGAATGCAGCCTTACTGGATCTCTTGAACAATGTGTTCCCCATACTTTCTGTCAGAATGGTTTATGCTATTGGAGTACATGAATCTATAGAGAACGTGGATGTTTGGGAACTGTGCAAAATTGCAAACATTTGTGGTTAGCAAGCTGCTGGTGGGATGTATGGGAATGTACGGTCTTGTCAGCCCTTAGCGCGATGAACATCCAACCTGATGGCACAGCAAGACACTTCAGAATAGCTGATCTTAGAATGACAAGTACAGTGTGCATCATCTTCTAAATTAGGTCAAGGAAGTGTTGTGTAAAAAATTAAACAGTATGAACTGACATGTTTCAGGGATCAGATAGAGAGGGCAATATGGCTGGCAAGATGAAACAGTACATAACCAGTAGCGGCGTATATAGCGCAGAAGAGGAAAACAACCCCAGAGAAGGCAGGAACACAACTTTGTTTAAGGAGGGATAATGCACATAATGACCACACAAGGCCATTTAGTCCAAACTTCTGCTCAACACAGGCTGACTGCAAAGACAGATCACACTGTTCTGGTTCTTGTGCAGTCAGATCTTTAATTTCCCCAGGGATGAATATTTCACAGCCTCTCTCTCACAGTGCCTGTGTCTAGCAACTGGTAAACTCTTTTCCTGATTCTAGCTGCAATATCCCATGCCAAAACATGTAACCATTATCTCTTGTCCTTCCAATGTGCAACCCTAGAACGAGTCTGGCTCCAGCTCTTCAGAACCAGCAATTTCATTAGTGGATGACAACAGAAATACAGAATCACAGAATATTCTGAGTTGCAAGGGACCCACAAGGACCATCTCTTAGGTGAATGGCCCATACAGGGATCAAACTTACAACCTTGGCAGTATTAGTACCATGTTCTAACCAACTGAGCTTTGAGACTATTAACCTCTCATTAGGGTTCTCTTCTCTAGCCTGAACGAAATCAGCTTCCTCAAACTCTTCTTGTACATAATGTCATCCAGCCCTCTTTCAGCTTGATGGTCTTCCACTAAGTTCACTTCAGCCAGTTAATATCTCTTTTTTTCTCAGTATTTCAAAACTGGACTCAGTAATGGAATTATTTATTTAAACATCAGGAGAGCCACTTCTTCTCCAGACTGCCTGTATCTTGCCATAATAGGACCTTTTACTCAATTACTTTTACTCAAGTTGTAAGTATCTAAGATAAATATTTTCTATATATATTTCTTTTTATTCTTTGGCTGTTGGTGATGTTGGCTGATATGTGGCTTTTTGTACTTTAAGATTTTATCTAGAATGGTCTTGTTATTTCCAAAATGGGGGCCGAAGAAAAACATTTTGTTTTGATTGTAATAAAAAAAAGCCAGATGACTTTTTCCTTCACAAATACTTTTAATGACCTGACGCAGGACCCAGACACTGTGCACAGTTGTTCCCCTCACAAACAACCATTTACCCACAGGAAAGCCAGAGATGTGTGTTTGATTTTGTGCATGTTCCCTTGAAATAGTTGTACTCTGTTAACAAAATACACCCCAGAGAGTGGAAGCCCCTGAATTATGCCAAGATGCCTTTTGTTACTTTCATATACCTTCAGCATAGATAAGTTCATCAGCCCAGTTGTAAAACAGAAGAGCTTTTTCAAGCCTCATCAATACTCACTGAATTCCCTGGAATGACTTTCCTTTGCTTCACTGAGCTTTAGATCATTAGCAGCTTGTCTCATGTCTTATATCTGTGAAAAACTCTACATCACATAGCAGAGAAAAGTTGAGTTTGTCAGTTAAATGGTTTCACAGCACAGCAAAAATATGTTCTCCAAGAAACATACTAAAAGGTTGTTGATGTTGGCATGCAGAGATTGACCCCAAGGAACCTCTTGCTTCCCATCACTTAATGGTAAGGAACAAAAATAGCACAGAGCAACCAACTTTTGTGGGAGAGGTAAGGCCAAAATTAGCCAGGGATCCACAAAACTTTTTGAGGCCAAACATAGTTCAGGATATTGCCTTTACTATCTCTCTCTGACAAATTCTGGTGTTACTGTTCACAGTGAGACTTTAACCATAATTATAATTATAAAGAGCAAAAGGCAGTGTTCTAGACATGGCATAAATCTTTGTGAATTTCCACAGCTGCTGGAAAATTGTTTTTGCTGTTGCTGAAGTTTCAGTACAACATAGGAATTTAGATAGGCTGTGTCTAAGTTTTTTTCTCATTTTTTGCAGTCTCATGCAAAAGAAACACAACAAAGAAATAACTTCCCTCTGAAATCCATTCAAAGGTGTTTTAGGTTCTAAGATATGTGTTCCTTAAGAGTAAAATTACAGCTCCAGGCAGCCATAAAGGATCAAACAGGATAGATCCAAATATTTTCTAACCAAAAGTTATCTACCAGCACTAAAACATACTGTGCTTAACCCAAGCTTTATTCAGAGGAACAGACAATGTTTATAAGAGTATTGAACTGCTACCCTGCTCAAAGTTGCAAGGTTTGACATCAGAGTCTTAATTTACGAAAAGAAAAACAGGTGCACGTTTTTGAAAAGACATTTCAGTATCTAATATCCAAAGATTTCAAGACTGGAAATACAGCTTCAAAATCAAAATCTGTAGATAAATTTCTAAAATAAAGGCTAATCTTATCAATGTATATTTATTAATGCATCTACACATTGATCATATGCAGTATGTGATATCTATTACTAAATTCATAAGGATTTTTTTAAAAGTGCTATGAGAATTTTAATGAGAGATGTTATTTTTCTAAGAACATTCTTATTTCAGTGCTTTTTGTTCTTCAGTAAGACGTATTTTCATTTTGTCATTTTAAATAAAATTTAATTTTACAATACGTAGGGTTTATTTTATAAGAAACAACTTTTTTCATTAATGTTCAGAAAATTTTGCTGCAAAAAAATATTTAGCTCACAAATTCTTTTTTTTTCTCCAAATTCATTTTATCTGATCAATTTTAGTTCCTTTCTAGCTTCAGGCAAACTGGACTTCAATCAAATGGTTGCAGTTGATCAGCTTGCATGCATAATAATTCACAATGCTTTACAAAACCTCTCCATGGTGTCTGTCATTCCCAGGGCCCCATGTTGTCTGTGGGATTCCTGCCCTGAGTTTATCTCTATTCGATCCCATTAAAACCATGGGCGTTTAATGAAATTTCTCTCTGTCATCTGTCTGTTTCAAAATATCCATGCTGTTACTTCTGTTTTACTGCTCTGATATGTGGGTATAAACAATGCAGCAAGTATTTGAAAGTCTCACCCTCAACTTTTCAATTGAAATCCTTGATTAATGAGGTGGAAGAGCTGCATAATGTTGATAATTTTCTTGTGAGTGGCAATAAATGATAACAGCATGGAATGGATAGGTGAGGGTCTAAGAGGCAGGTGTTAAATCTGGCTGGCGTGAAGAGATAGGAAAGACACAGTTGAAGCAAAGAGACAAACAGAAATAGCAGAGAATATCCAACTAAAGCAGTGAAATCTGCTCTGAGTAGAATTATATCAGCTAAATACAGGCATCTGGAAGCTAGACATCTGTTTTAATTAAGCCTGATCCTTCATGGCTCCCTTTTCAGTCAGTGGGAAAACTGACCCACCTGCAGATAACAAGATCATTGCCTTGGAGATTCTTATTTCCTCCCGGGGAGGTAGAGAGGGCTTTGGGCAAGCAACTTGTCCCCAACCTGACTGTCTAAAAGGCTCTTGCTTTTAGATCTACTCCCTGTCTTTCACTGGTTTCTCTTAGCAGTTTTTCCCCAGCACCTGTGTGCAGGCTGGCAGTGTCCCCTCTGTTTTGTTGAGATGTCACCTTTCTTGCTTCTGAATATGTAGCTCTGACATGAGCTCTGTCAGTTTGCAGTAATGTTGCTGCTTTGGCACATTAATAATCAGGCAGAGCCTGGACTCTAGATCTCTTTCCTACCTGTAGCAGTGCCTCTATTAGACAGTCTTGTCGCTGCATATCTTTTCTTCTATCATGCAGGTCGTGTTTGGAAATGCCCTAACGGCCTCCTTGCATAATCAAATCAGGTAGTATCCAGCTATCCATAAATCTTCCAAGTAGGAAAGTGTACAAGGTCACAGAGATAATGCTGCTCTGATCTCTGGATGTATTTTTCTTTAAAAAACAAAACAAAACAACAACAACAAAACCCAACCAACCAAACAAAAAACCCATAAAAACAAACAAACAAGAAAACCCAACCAAAAACCACATAGATTTTCCAAGTCTTTTCCTGATTCTCCCAGTGAATGTAACAGAACAAAATTGGCATGTTGTGTCAGAGCCGTGGAGGTAAGTGTGGTCTGATTTCTTCCCCCCAGACATTTCCTTCTTGTAAAAAGATACAGTTCTGGTCTACAACAAGATTTCAAGGCCTCTGGCTGCGTGACTGTAAATTAAACCTAAACAGCACAGCTGGGAATCCCTGAGGTTTGTTGTTCAGAATACCTTCATCGTGTAAGCTCATGAGGCCTTAGAGACATCTTCAGCCTTGCGTAAAGGCTCTGGGATTTCAGAGTACATTTTTCTAGGATAGCCCTTCAGGCGCACTTGGAAGGATTTACAGAACTCCAGAGAGTCCAGTTCTTCCAGCATTCATTGCTCCAATTGAGCCTCTCTAAGGATCCCTAGCTGTGGAGACCTGGTAGCTGCAAAGACTGATCACAGCGTTCATGGTGAGATTGCCCTGGAGTTGTGAATTTGGGAAATCAACCTTAGGACTTGGTACCAAGATTTGTTTTCAAAAATACATGTATGGGAAGGTCTCCGGTGCATACGTGGACTGTGTGTCTTTCACAAACGTGGTATCCATCCATCAGCATAGCTTCAAGTTCTCTGGAGTCACAGAGGATCTCAGAAACTGTATTTATGTATTGAGTTTGCATTTAGATGCTTTGGCTGGCAAGAAGAGTAAACTATCACATCTCCATTACAGTCAGCAAAAATATGGGATTTTCACTTTACCATTACAATTTGTTTGAAAAGAGCATGCATCAGGATGAACATAAAAGTTGTCTTGAACAAAGAAAATAATTAGAAACACCACCTTTATGATGTCAAAGTACACTCAGAACTTTCAGCTGCCAAATGACTTCCAAATTGCTGGTAGCTTGGATTAATTGTGTTTCTAATTCAAAATGATCAAATTTACAACAGCCATATACTCTCTTCCACTTTTCTATAATAGGTCAGTATTTCTCTGTTAATGTCAGCTTTAAAATTACATTTCATTTTCTGAAGCCTAGGAAGTGCTTGGGGAAAGTCTGGCTTTTCACTCACAAAACAGATCAAATGCAGCAGCATTAGTCAGCATTTCGCTTTCAATCTGTACATAATCCTATTATATTTTAGGCAGTGCTGTCAAAGCATATGATGCTGAGCAACCGTCTTACAGAGAACAGCCCTGTTGCAGTCTATGCCAGTTCACATCTTTGGTTGGTTATGAACCATAGAAGATCTTGGCAGAAAGCTTTAATTAATCTAAAGTCTCTCGTTTAAGAATTCATCTTATTTTTCATCCCAACCTATTACTGCTCTCTTTTCAAAGCATATTTTAAAGAGAATCCTTAACTCTGACGAATTACAAAAAAGCTTATTTAATTCTATGAATGTGTGTGTTGATTTCTGCAAAGCCTTTTTATTTGGGGATCTTCTGTCGATGCAACTGTTTGCTTTCTGTGCAATAGCAGTCTTGCCAATGTCAAGATCCTGCACCTTTCAAGTGAAAATTTATTAAATGGAAAAGAGCAAGGCACTGGTCTGTGACACTTGAGACTTAGGAGCCATACCTGTATTACACAGACTTTGGCTCTGATCCTGGAGCCAGGTCCTCTCCTGCAACACAGTGGTGATTTTTATGTGCTATAACGCAGGTAGAGCAGGGGATAATTCAGAGCAGTGTCTGAAATGTGAAGGGGATATAGCAGCACACAAAACAGCTGCTTTTATGACCTAATGATGGTTAGGTCTTAACAGGTTATGCTCAAAAGGTAGTGGAAGAGCAGGCAGGGACATTTGCAAGTTCATGGACTTGTGTGATGAAGGATGGAGAGCACTGTGGTGAGAAGGAGGAGGCAGATCTGCTGTAACCATGTTCATACTGCGTGTCACGAGTGACCAGGTCTTTGAAGAGTAAATGGTTAAGTAATTTCACAGGCTGAAATGGGCAGGCGTGTAGGAGCCTGCCCCAGTAGCCTTGTGAAGGTATGCCCCCTTTGTGATGGCACTTGGGCAGCTAACAGCAGTGTATCAGTGTGTGCTGTTAGTGGATATTGATCCCTGCCGTGCAGTCATGTCCAGCTGTTCTCTCACTGTTACTCAGCACAGTTGATTGGAGCTTTGAAATAAGTGTTCACTTTGTAACCGTGCTGTATTTTCTGTGTTAGTTTTATCTGATACACTACAGATAGAGTTGCAATCAGGCTGTTGTAGGCAGTAAAATGGGCCTATCCCACTTCCCTCTCTAGGTGTGCCCAGCATGGTCCTTCCTCAGAGTGTGTTGCCCCAGGTCTGCAGAATGCTGAAATGGTGATGGCGGCATGGCTGAAAATTCATCCTCTGAAAATAAAAATTGCTAGATCAATCAGATGATTCAGATACTCCTTAGTCTTGTGATTGTTGGTGATGACACACGAAAATAAGATGGGACCATGTGTCTGAGGTTTGAAGGCGAAGATAGTGAGGAAGGGAACTTTTCCTTTTGAAAGCAACGGGGAGACAGAAAGACCAAGCCAATACACTGCAAATTAAATTGTAATAACTCAAAAACCTACCTGACACAAGCAAGAGTAGACCAGAAATTACTTCTTAGGGATCATGTTTGAGAAAAATCACAAGTTTTCCATCTGGTCAGGCAGAAGACCACTGAGGCAAAATGTTAAGGTTTAAGGAGAATTAAGCTCATACTAAGGAAATGCAGAACTCTATAGGCCCCTGCAAAAAATCTGTTTATCGTTCTAAAAGACCAGCTGAAGAAAAGCTGTGTTGAATTAACTGTATCTTAACAGCAGTATGTGAGAGATTGGCCTTCTTTTTGGAATTTTGCTCCTCTAATGAATACAAAGTAAGAAATTCCTATAAGAAAATAATTAACTGTGAAAAATTAAAAGCTGTAATGGTATTGTTATCAAAAAATCTCTGTAGATAATAATGTGAAGTAGGCATCTAAATGTTCCATGTTGTCTTATTAACATATTGTACAGTAATGTGGAGTATCTTCTTCAGACTGGTTTTAATTTTTATAGCATTAAAGAGTCTCCACACAGTTGTCTCTGAAGCTGTTAAACCGAGTTCATGTCAGACAACTTGCAAGATTTCCCACTTGTATTGAATATTTCTGTTCCACTGTGTCTAGCACAATGTGTGCTGTGCGCACCTGAAAACAGTTTCAATTCCTTCATGTCCCAAAGGAAGGTATCAACAACAAACTTTCTTCTGGAGACACTACTCTTTCATATGGAAAAGGGAGACTTTAGTTCAGCATTGACAATAACAATAGAAATTCTCTTCCTTATTGTGTGGGTTCCAATCAAAATAAATTGTGTTGGATTGACTTCTGCAGTCATAAATTTTCCAGTTTGAAATACACTGCATCAGTTGCCAAGGACTGAGTTGGCACTGGTAACTTATTTTAAGACCCTTTTTATACCTTTTAGGATACAATGAGAAAGAGAGTGAAGAAAACCAAAGAAATTGTCCTTGTACAAACAGATTTTTTTTTTAAATGTGTTTTGTGTGACAAATTAATTCTGGAAATATTAGCGGAAAGATGAAATTTCATCTAACTAGATGTGTAATTTAGAGCACTTATCCACCTTCCCTTTACACTTCATGTAAGGAGAATCAATCATGAGATAAGTGTCTAGAATAGTCACAGCCTTTCTTACTTAATATTCATGCCTAATGAATTATGTTCTATTTACAGGTTTTATCTGGGGTGAAATTAAACAGATGTGGGATGGCGGACTACAGGACTACATCCACGACTGGTGGAACCTCATGGATTTTGTAATGAACTCCTTGTACTTGGCAACAATCTCTTTGAAAATTGTTGCGTTTTCAAAGGTAAACTTCAAAAAATAATCAGCAAAATTTTTAAGATTAATTAAATCACGCTTCTTCAATCTTTCTTCTGTGTTTGGAGGTCCTGAGGCTTAGCAATGCAAGAGATGTGTGATGTGCACTGTGAATCTTCTGCAGCAATGACAGGAAGCTAGACAAGCATACAAGCAAACAAAACATTCCATTTTATGCTTTTTTCTTCTTGGCCTATGCAATCTTTTCTTATTTTGTCCTAAACTGTCATACTATTAATTTCTTGAAAAACTGAAATTACCTGTAATATTTTATAATATTTGCATAAAATTATGTTTTATGTTATTCTGTGACTTTTTTTCAGTGAGAAATTATTGACCCTAAGACAATTTTACACAACTTTCAGACAGGTCTACTCGCAAAATACTTAGTCAAAATTGTTATGGGAAACTAAAGAGCAAGATTTTAATTTCTTTTGAAAATTTATGATAAGTGCAACATGAAAAACTTAAACTGAAGGGGATAAAGTGGTTACTCAAGGCTGGGTATGTTCATTTTTTCATTCTTTTCATAGACTTGTTGTGAATAGTCTTATATTTCCACTTTTTAAAGTATCTTCCAGCAGAACAGCCCTTCTTTCCAAAGGCGTAGAACATGTTGTGTGAACATTTTGTATGTATTCAACATGAATACATAATATGATAGAAATTCCTCATAAAATGAGATATTTTGAGCAAAAAATGGTCTCAAGTGCAAGGAAACCACATATGAAAGGAAATTAAAGCATGTTTTAGCATTTGTCATAGAGTTCTTATCACATCCAAGTAAAGATAAGCCCATTTTTACTGGCCACTGGGATCAGCATTGTACTTCAGCTTTTTCAAGTTCCCTGCCACCAGCAATAATCTGTAGTTGCAATAATACTACCCTGTATGCATGGAAGGAGAGTCTCTCCTCTGCCAAGGTACTTTTGACTGGGACAAGGATAGAGCTTTCAAGTAGCCAGTTATGGCTTCCTCTCCTCAAACAGCAGCTGTTCTCGTTGCAGCCTTCCACAGGTGTAGGGGAACCTAGGAACTCTAATTTATATCGTCTTGTGTCTGTTCACAAAGGTCCTTGTGTCAGCTGGTCAGGAGCAGGGGTGAACAAAGACCTGGTATATGTTGACACACCAGCCATCTCCTTTGACAAAAGGTTTCTGACGTGCTGCGCCTCTGGCTGCAAAGCTTTGGAAGTCGAAAAGAACTCAAAGAAATTTGGAGCCTGAAAGGAGAAGGTGCTCCAAAGTGTGGTGAACTGTCATTTAAAAGCTAATTAAATGCCTTTTTACGCACAAAGATGCCTTATCATAAAGCGACTAGAAAATAAATAGTCCCTTGTAGCAAAGCAAACAGTTTATTGAAAATGGGTGTTTCCAAAGTATTAGAGATGGCCAATTATTCACTTCAGAATAATATTAATTAGAAGACATTATAATCCTTTCATCCCCCAAACAGCTTCTTCTTACAGTAATCGGATTCCAAGGTGACAGTATCTGGGATAATGTGCATCCATTACTCTCCAAATTAGTGCTTACATTTTAATCATAATGAATACAGTGCTTAAAAAAGCTGTGCTAGTCAACTGAAACACATGATGAGGTAATGAGCAGAGGAATACAAATGTTATTTAATACCCAGCCGCATTCCTTCAAATGCTTACAACAGAATTCCTTACCACTGTGCCAGATGAGATTGAGAGGATGCCAAATGTAACCAGTATGTTTTGATATAAAGCTTTAATTTTCTTTTCCTGAGCATTGCAAGACAGGTTTTTCTAAGTTACAGCTATTCTGTATTTATTGAACCAAATACATAAGATCAGTTCTTAGATTCTTTCTATCTTCTATGGAGCAGTTCAAGCCACCTAAGAAAACATTTTAACCAACTCTCTTGAATAAAATTGTGAGTGCCTCCATACTCTCGTATGAGTGCTACTCTCCTGTGTGATAAATATTCCCAGAGTAAAATACAGTGTTTATTGCCTGTTTCAGGCTCTCTGACTGATGCAGTAGTTAAGTAGATGGCTATTATTTAGAGTAGCTGATGGCGTAGTGTAAATACACCAAAGCGTATCATTTCAGGATGAGAGAACTGATAAGAAAACTCAAAGTTACTGGTTTCATTGCCAGTATTCAAATAAAATAAGGACGTCTTATAATTTTCAGGGGCTATGTTTTTTTGTCTCTGTATCAACATGTTAGGTCTTCCTGAATTATCCAGTATATCCACAGAAAATGCTCTCATCTCCATAAAAATATCATAATAAATTTTGTGCATTTCTCACAAATTTTTTAAAGTACAAGATGACAGATTTTAAGCAACACATTTGTTTTGATGGAGGGTTTTAGGTAGAAATCATTGTGCCTTAAGAAAAAATGGTTCCTTTTATGTTTTTTGAATATACTTTATTTTGTATTGATATGAAAAGTTAAGTGCGGTGCCAACTTGTGTGCAGAATCTGCTTGCTTTATCTTAAATGCTTGTTAAACCTGAGCATTGGACCTAGTGCTGCTTGTTTCCAATTCTGCTGGAAATCACATACAATTTCATATTGCTGATAATGTGCCTCACACACTGACATGAAGATCTAGTAGGGAAACAAATTGCTATTCAGGGAAAGAACTCTGGAAAGTAACTAAAGTACATTATTTGTCTCAACATTTACTGGCTTAATGATCACTGTGTCAGGTCTACTTTTTCAGCAGTAAATAAGATTGTATATCTCTCCTGCCACTAGCTCTGCAGAAGATAACATCTTCTTGCATGTTTGCATTGTAAAATGGTTTTGACTGATATTTTACCAGATTCATGGGCTAAATGTCCATTTACATAGGAGGATTAACACCTCTCCACCCCTGAGAAATTATGGACTCGATTCCTCAGTGTAATTACCATTTTAAAGCTCTCTGCTAGGCCATCCTTCTGCCCCCTTCCTACTGCTGCTCTGAAATTCCACATAATGAATGCAAAGTGTGATACATACATTTTAAAATAGGAAGAGTTCACATTTACATATGACCTTTCAGGAAAGGATTTAAAGTATTTTTCCTGAAATGGGTATTACTTAACTTGTCTCTTTATGACCAGAAACAAGGGGGTCACCCTAGAGCAAGGTCCAACAGCCCATTAAACATTCAGGTAGCCTGATCTACATGTCTGTTTGATCTCTCTTGGTGCTTCCAGGAGATCTAGAGTTCATGTCTTTTGTTTTAATGGAAAAACAGTGATCACTCAGCTTTTTTTCTCACAAATGGTTCAGATATTTAATTTGCATTTGAATTCCTTTGAGTAAGGATCGAGAAGTATTATCTTGTATTCCCTGGCTGACATCTCAAAAGCATCATATATTTGCCTTGAAACTCTACTGTTTATATGCTGCTCAGTTTGCTTTCTGCTCTTCTTAATTTTCCATTGATGTGCCATGTAAATTTCCTTCAACCACTGAGCCAATAATAGGTGTTATTTAATCAAATTAAGTGATGGTTGGCTTTGTTACATGTCAAAAGGTTGTGTTTGCATTTCAAGTGGGGACAGAAATCATAAGGGTCGCCAAACAGAGGACTGCAGAGTATCAACATCATGATTTACAGCAAACTCAGTGTTGCTATGTTTTCCTCTTACCATTTTCCATTCCCTAGAACAATAATCCTTTATTTATCCTGTGCGGAACAGAAGGACTTCAAGAAACATGAGTGAGAGAACAAATACTTCGATTCTCCATGGTTTGGCTTGTTTGGTTCTGAGATACAGTTTTTAATTTTTTTATTTTCACTGTTCCGGGTTATACCTAGTGTTTTTGTTACTCTTCTGTATTTTCCTTTTCACATAAAAGCTGCTTTGTTCTCTAGATTTTTTCTTTAATATTTCTAGATTCCTTTTCAGCATCCTCTGCTCTGGTTAGTGGAATCAATAGGGACTTTTTGTTATAGACCTCTTATACTCATTATTTTCTTTATATTATTTGCTGTCTTCTTTCAGTTGGTATATTTCACAGGTAATTTCCAAACTTACCTCTCAGGCCTTCACCTTTCTCACTTTTTTCTGCCAAGTATTTCCAGTCTCTTAAATTATGTTTCTTCAACACTGAAATAACAGCCATCACTCTCTGTGTACAACTGTGACACCTCTTGAATTCTATCCAAACGTGCAGGAAGCACTTGGGACCAAAAAAGGAAGAGTCAGTTGTGCTGAAATATCACAGTTGTGCCTTTGATTTCCCTTTTACAAATAAAAGGTCATTTGATCTTTTCTGAATGTTTAAGCAAATTAGTTTTGTGACTTGATCCAGGACATCACAGACAAAGTCCTTTTTCCTCATCTTTCTGCTTAACATCATTTCTTGTAGAAAATGTGATATTGGATACATCTTTCCAGACTACAGCTGTAAGAGAGTCTATCCCCTTCCCCAGCAATCAGTGAGGAGAAAATGAGAAAGTTAAAGAGCAACTCACCTATGTGGGATATTTGCTTTCCCATTACTCTAGAAATTTTCATTTCTCTTTGCTGACTGTAAAAGTAGGTGACAGAGTGCAGCTATGGCTGTGTCGTACTCGGACACGAAAGGAACCACACAAACCCAGCTCAGCTCAGGACAGAAGGAGAAGCCACAAAAGGCCTTGTTGTTTATTTTACAACATATATATGGGTTCCTAGGAATGACCATGGATTGGAGGATGAGGTTACCACCTCTCCAACCACACTGATCAACCAAAAAGACCATCATTGTTTCTCCACCTCAGGAGAAGGAATGAAAACAAAAGAGGACGGTTAGCTAAACACAACTGTGTTTAGAGAAAGTATGTGAGAACATAACTATATTTACAGTAAGTGTGTGAGAACTCCATCACAGAAATGAAAACATCAAAAGACTGCAAAACTCAAGGCGACATGGCTGTCCACACCTGATTTGTTAAACGTGATCCTTGCTCTCTTGGTATATCATGTGCTATAATTATTCAGTGTCCTGTAGTTCCATGTATTTCTCAGAAGGGTATTTCCTTAGATTTCTTACATTTCCCCCACATCTGTAACTTCCCTGGAATCTGCCACTACTTGCCCTCACCTAAAATATGTCTGCAGTTTGATGCTTTTCATTCTCTACCAAAAACTCCGTCTCTTAATTTCATATATGTTCTTTGTCTTTCTCCCTGAGTATATTTTACTTTATTGCCCCAACACACCTTGTGTACTTTTCCCTAATCTGAGTATCTACTGCACTGTTCAGTACCTAATCTTTGCTTGTACTGACAATTATTCCTAGTTATTTAATAGGTGCAAGTTTTCAGCTCTCTCTTTTCAAAAAACTCTGAAAATGTTTTCTTCTTTTTCTTCTTCTTTTATCTCTCAGGTGTTGTCTCTGATAACTAAATTCTGTTTTCTACTGCCTGTATTTCATCAATGATCTTGAATCAATCAGAACTGGATTAAAGAGCGATAGTGGATGGGGGAGATGAGCATAATCATTAGGGAGAGGATAGTCTAATGAAGAGAGTACTGATCTATGATTGCAGCAGGTCTCGATTTAATTCACTGCTCTGTAGAGAACAAATCTCACAGGTGAATGAAATGTAAGGCTGAGTAATTCATAATTCTTTAATGGGCTGTTCTTCAGTTTTGCAGTTCTCATATCGAAATCCACAAACCTGTCAGCTGCTATGGCTGCTTGCGTATGAGTAAATGACGTTGTGCCAGGGATTGCTGTCAGGCACTGGGACAGTTTCAAAGCACTACCAGTCAGTTAGAGAAACCCTGGTGTGGGGCCTGTACTAACTATTAGTGTCTGAAACAATGCCCAGTTCCTTTTCCCAGTTTGGATCGTAGAATCACAGAATCATAGGATGGTATGGGTTGGAAAAGACCTTTAAAGGTTGTGTAGTCCAGTGCCTCTGCAATAACTACGGGCATCTTCAACTAGATCAGGCTGCTCAGAGCCCCATCCAGCCTGACCTTGAATGTCTCCAGGAATGGGGCATCTGCCACCTCTCTGGGCAACACTGTTCCAGTGTTTCACCACCCTCATCATAAAAAATTTCTTCCTTATATCTAGTCCGAATCTGCCCTTTTTCAGGTTAAAACCATTAGTTCATCGCTATTGCTACAGGCCCTAGTAAAAAGTCTATCTCCATCTTTGCTATGAGGCCCCTTGAGGTACTGGAAGGCCACAAGATCTCCCCAAAGTCACCTTTTCTCCACACTGAACTCTCTCAGCCTTTCCTCAGAAGAGAGATGCTCCAGTCTTGTGACCATTTTCATTGTACGCCTCTGGACCCATTCCAATAGTCCGTGTCTTTCCTGTACTGAGGATGCCAGAGCTGGATTCAGCATGCCAAGTGGAATCTCAGCAGAGTGGAGCAGAGGGACAGAAACCCCTTCCTCGGCCTGCTGGCCACACTTCTTGTGTAGCCCAGGATATGGTTGGCTTTCTGGGCTGTGAGCACACATCTACCAGTACCTCAACTCCATCTCCTCACAATCCCTTCATTCCCCTGACTGTCTTGGTACTGGAGGCTGCCCTGACCCAGGTGCAGTGCCTTGCACTTGGGTCTTGTTAAACCCCTTGCAGTTCCCATGGGGCCACTTCTTCAGCTTGTCCCGGTCCTGTCCTTCAGGATGGCATCCTGTCCTTCAGGCATGTCAGCCACACCACTCAGCTAGGTGTCATCTGTAAACTTGCTGGGTATGCACTCAATCCCTCTGTCCATGTCATTAATGAAGATATTAAACAGTCACAGTCCCTGAACAGATCCCTGAGGGATGCTATGTGTCACTGATGTCCATTTGGACATCAAGCTGTTGATCACCTCTCTATGGATGCATTCATCCAGCCAGTTGTTTATCTACTGAACAGTCCACCCATCAAACATATCTCTCACTAATTTAGGGAGAAGGGTGTTGCAAGGGACCATGTCAAAAGCCTTACACAAGTCCAGACAGATGACACCTGTAGTCCTTCCCTTGTCCATTGATGTAGTCACTCCATCATGGAAGGCCACTGGGTTGGTGTCTTGGGGTAACTTTATGTTGTGTATCCCCCTTTCTGTGCCTTTAAACTGGGTCCGAGAGAAAGGGAGAAAAATAAAAATTGAGCGGTTTTGATTCAAGGGACACAGAGATAACCCCCCTGCGTTCTGCTGCTGCAGAGCATAGGAAAGCACCTTCCTGTTTTTCCCAGCTCTTGGCTCCTCTGTCTCAGAAGAGACAGAGAGTTAAACTCCTTTGCTTCCCTGGGACTTGGGCTTCTTCTTCTCTTCTGAAAATGTTCAGACCACCAGAACATCAGAACCTCACTGAGAGACCTTACACCTCGGCCCAGAGGGGCCCACGCCGAACCCCAGCTCTGGAGAGGAGAAAGCCACACCCACAAAGGACTCTGAAGTCTACCCAGGTTCTCTCCACAGGAAGAAGTTTTATTATTTAGCATTATTCTTTTGCCGTGCCTGCATGCACTCTGCTTGTTAAATAAATAACTTTTTTTCCTTTTTCACTTTCCTCCGAGGAATTTTCTTTCCAAACCTGGTGGGGGAGGGGTGGCTGAAACCTGCCTTCTTTGGAGGGGATGTTCCTCCCAGAGTGTTTCCCTTAATTTGTCTCAGACTGGGACAGTTGGTCAGGAAGGACTTCCCTTGGTGAAATCATGCTGGTGCTTCAAATCACCTCCCTGTCCTCCATTTGCCTTAACATGGCTTCTAGAGCGATATTTTCCATGGCCTTCCCAGGCATAGAGGGGAGGCTGACAGGTTGGTTGTTCCCAAGGCTTTAATTTCTCTCCTTTTTAAAAATGAGTGCGATGTTTCCCTCTTTCCAGTCACTGGGGTCTTTACCTGACTGACCGGACTTTTCAAATATGATGGAGAGTGACTTGGAAACTACATCAGCCAGTTTCTTCAGGATTCTGGGATGCATCTCATCAGGTCCCACAGACTTAATGTGTGCTCGAGTTCCTCAAGCATTCCTGAACCACTCTGAGAGTGATCACCTTCTTTGGATGGCGAGTGTGGTGAAATGCTGTGATGCCTGTTTATGTTGTGTCATCTGGCCCCAGTGACACATGGAGTCCCTTTCCTTACTGCTGAGGGCATGCCCAGCAGCTCTGAAGGTGCATCTGTGTGGTCCAGAGTAGGTAAATACAGATAACACCATAGTCCCTCTTTGAAATCTTCTTTATATTATATTATCACCTTTTTAGAGGGCTTCCTGGCAAAGATTCTCTCCTCTGATATGTTCTATAAAACAGATTAATGAGACCAAATAAATAATAATGAGTCTGCCACAGTAGTTAAGCTTCAGTTCAAATATCTTTCATCTTCAAGAAATTTTTTTTTGGTAGAGCTGGAATAGAAGTCACAGTTTCAGGGGTCAGACTCTTTGGTAATGAGACACATAAGCAGTTTGCCATGGTTCATTAATAAACATCTTTTTCATCATTGGTCCAGTATTAGTGATTAAGTGATACACTTACTCAGTGATTGAATGTTTTCTTCCTACTTGCCAGAGTTCTTGTGGGTTTCTATCCATCACTGTCAGCCCTGCACCGTTCTCCAAAGAAATAGTTTACCTACTTGTACAGCTGGAAATTTCTATAATTCTAAAAAGCAAGGTGCTCAAAGCTGTTCATTTTGCAGTGTCAGAATTTTTAAATTTGCTTTTGCAACTGTGAGAATTTACTGTGATATCCGCACATTAATTGAGCAGCTTATAAAGAAACTGACATGCTTGTTTATGCTTAAAAATAGAGAAGTAATTTCTTCCCTTCTGCTTGTTTTCAGTATAGTGGGTTAGTTCCACGGGAGAGCTGGGACATGTGGCATCCAACCCTGGTGGCTGAGGCCCTGTTTGCAATCGCAAACATCTTTAGCTCCCTGCGCTTGATCTCATTATTCACTGCAAATTCTCACCTGGGACCTCTGCAGATATCTCTAGGAAGAATGTTGCTGGACATTTTGAAGTTTCTCTTCATATACTGCCTTGTGCTGCTCGCTTTTGCAAATGGATTGAACCAGTTGTACTTCTACTATGAGACAAATGAACCTGGCAATTGCAAAGGAATACGATGTGAAAAGCAGAATAATGCATTTTCAACGTAAGTAGCTGTTTATTTCTATGCTCACCCTCTACCAAATATTTTAATCACTTAAATGCTGTTTACAGAAAAAAACCTCGGTTTTCTATTGGTATTACGGTGGTGTCCTGACAAACACATCTAATACTACCCTAATAAAAAAAAAACCTAACATTTCATCATGCTAATAATGTTCACATCATACGACAGTGAAATCTGTACAATTCAAGATATCTCAAAAGATGAAAGGTAAAATAGAGATAAGAGGAAGATAAATGAGATTAGAAGGTACATAAGGTCACCAGCTCAGACCTTGCTCATCCAGACAGCTGTCACTCTGCATTTCCTCCATGTCTACCTGTGGGCATTAAATAAGTCTTATGATCTAAAACATGAAGATTCCTTGCGAATGTGATAGGCTGTAAAAAACCATGCAGTCCAAGATTCTACTGACTCTACTCCACAAAATCAAATTTCTAATTTCTGTTATAAACTATTTCTTTTTCTTTCACTTTAAAATCAATCTTACTTCATTCTGGTTTTTAGTTCATCTATAGTACCAAAACACTGCCAAGTGAACACTTAATTCTCTTGTCTTTCAGCTTCCAACCTGAATCAAAGTCCTGCTATAAATGTCTATTCCCTATTAACTTCTGTGTATCTAGGCTGTTTTTAAAATATATTTATTACCAGTGGCTTCCTTCTTAGAGGAAATAATTTTATAAAAATTATTTTATAAAATTATATAAAAGATATATACTTTATATAAAAGATATATACTTTATATAAAAGATATATACTTTATATAAAAGATATGATACTTTATATCATCTTAATCAAGTAACTTTTCTCAGGCACAGCATATTTTTGTTGTATATTAATAACACCAATACAGGTCTAAACTTTATGTGATCTGAACAGAAAAGCACACGGAAATTTTTCAGAGCTCAGCATTGAGGGAAGCAATATTCATCTGGGAAATAGTGGGGACTACTGGTACTAGTGTCAGAAGGTGGTGTTATGGCAAACTGTGATGCTTTATGTGCTCCAAACTTTTAAGGAGCAGAGTCTCACCAGGACCGTTCTTATGACACTGTAATGTAGCTGAACACTGAACAAAGGTGAAAATTTTTCAAGCTATCTAGCTGCAGAGGATTATTTTTTAAAGTTCATCATTGTTACTAGCTTCCTATCTGTTATACAAACTTCTCTAAGGGAATAACCATATGCTTTAGGTATAAAAACCCAAGTTTCTTTTGAGAGCAGCATGCTTGTCTTTTTCATGTCTCCCTTCTTTATAAAACAAAACATATACTAATGATAATAATTTCTTTCTAATTATTCAACTCCTTTTATCTCAGCGGCTCTCAACAAACCAGAATTGCATAATATGAGGATACCATACTTCTTTCAACATCCTGGTAAAACGCAATCTTTGAGTTACTTTTGGATCCTTATTCTACCACCTATAGTTAAAGCAAAGGGTCAAAATACTTCAAAAGAAGGTGTCCAACATAAGATCTCTGAAACTATATTTATCTCTCTGAAGTTTGAACAAAATCAGCCTTTTGCTTGCGGGCTTATTTATAGATTCTGTATTGTATATCTAGAGGCTCAGATTTGAAACATTAGGCCATTGTTTCACTAGAAAGATATTCCCTCTATGTTGGCTGTATTGTGATAAGTGTCATTGATCTCAGTCAAGTCAAGAACTTTTGTGTGTTTTGGGAGAAAGTAAACAATCAGAAAACTAAATGTGTTGTTATTATACGGCTATTCCTTCTGGGTTTTGTTTTTCAGGTTATTTGAAACGCTGCAGTCATTATTCTGGTCTATATTTGGACTCATCAATCTCTATGTGACCAATGTGAAAGCAAGGCATGAATTCACTGAATTTGTTGGGGCCACCATGTTTGGTACTTATAATGTAATATCTCTGGTTGTTCTACTCAACATGCTAATAGCCATGATGAATAACTCTTACCAACTCATTGCTGTAAGTTGTTCCTTATTTTTAGATCATTTATAATATATACCCTCTCCCTGTTCCTACGTTCGATTTTTTCAGGCAGTAAAACATTTCACAGACAGGACATTGGGACAAATATTGTGATTTACTCTAATTCTTTTCCACTATTCAAGAAGGACAAAGAAGCCAGACCCAAGCTGGGTCGGGTAGCGGGAAATTTCCCCACAACACCGAATGGGGAAGAGGTGGCCCTGATGAAGAAGCCAGCTCGTGGGTTAAGAAGGCTGTCCTGATGCTTCTGGCAAGTGACATGGGCTACAGCCCTGCCCAAGCTGCAGTGTGCAGGACTTCTTCTTAGAAAAAGACTGCCCAGGATTGTTCTGTCTGTTTCATTTTTAATACATTATATTTATTAGCATTTCAAAGGCTGCTATTTTTTTTTTATCTGTCATGGGTATACAGTTAACAGAAATTGGGTGCCCATGTTCCAAGGACAGTTTTGGACCCATGAGCTATTCAAACAAAAGGTCATGTCTTCTCATTCAACAGTGTCCTGTTTCCTCCTTTAATGAAAACTATCTTTATCCTTACCAGAGCTATTGGCATAGTTTTATTTCTCAACTGTCTATTAAGGAGACTAAGGAAAATAAACACTGATTCACCACATGATAATTCAAATATGATCATGCAGAAAGTGAATAAAAGAAAGGTTCACAGTCTTAAGAGTTTAAAATGTGGGGTTTTTTTTCCAATCTGGAAATTACAAGTGTTTCCACGAAAGAAAAACTGACCACCTGTGTTTGTGTAACACTAGTTGTCAAAGTCTGGTGAACAATATCACAACATAGTACCACTCACCAAAACTTGGGCTGTAGGTAGTATACTTTTCTTGCTACAACTTCTAAATTGCTGGTTTTGTTAATGTATGGCCAGGGCTAGACCTGTAGCTGAAGTTCCTGGCTATCCAAATTAGTGATTTAAACTTCTTGTTCATCTGCTAGAAATCTTTCCATGGACTTTAGCTTTCATTTTCCAAAAATTTTTCAGAATTATGTAATACTATATAGGTTCCAAAAGAAATAAAATTACAAATAAAAATAAAAGACCCACAACCTATCCCAAATATAGAATTCTGAAGTGGTAGGAAAAATAAAGATACTTGACTCAAAAGTTTTAGTAGCCTCATGATTTGTTGGATAACCTATTTGTGAATTTTGGGGACTGGTAATTTCTAAGAAAATGCATGAGCCTTACTGCCTTGTTGAAGCTGCTGCAGAGCAGCATAATTAGACTTATCTATGCGAAATAATGGTGAGCTGCGATTATAACAAAATGTTTCTTCCAGAAATGTAGTATTTCTCTTCTTGTAATTACCCATTCTGTTTTTTGAGAGACTTTCAATAATTTAACAGCTTGTAACAGTGAAAGAAGTGCTTATAAGTAAATATACACTTTACATATCAAACATCTCTTTACTGATGTAAAGCAGCTTAGTGTTAAAGGCCTTTGCTCTGTGTTAAAGGCCTTCTGTCAAAAGAAGATGGCAGTATTTTAACAGGACAATTCATTAGTATTTCAAGGTTGTTCTACTTTTAGTTTTTTCAGATTTTTATGGGGGTTTATTTCACCTCCTTAATTATAGCAACATCTGTGCTGATGATGTGTTTTTTGTGTGCAGGATCATGCAGACATTGAGTGGAAGTTTGCTCGAACAAAACTCTGGATGAGTTACTTTGAAGAAGGAGGAACTCTGCCCACTCCTTTTAATGTCATACCAAGCCCAAAGTCTTTGTGGTATCTGATCAAATGGTTATGGAGACACCTTTGCAAGAAAAAAATTAGAAGAAAGCCTGAAAGTTTTGGAACAATAGGGGTAAGTTGTGTGGTTTACTCTGCCTGTAGTCCTCCTCTTTGTTATATAGATGAGTTTATCTCAGCCTTATAAAGTGTCTGAACTGTCAAATAATGTGCATATGTGTTAGAGAATAATTCTAGCAGAGAATGCTTACTTTTTACATTCGTGTCAATGTATTTGAAGAGCAAGCATCATCATATCCCTGTACAATGACAGTATGAACCATGAATGTGCTTCATCTACAGATAGTGCAAGAAAGATTAAGAGCAATACAAAATACAAGAGATCAAATGTGTATACTTGTCTGCCAGTGTCAGGATTGTTGGTTCCTAATCTCTAGCTCAAGTGTCACAGTTCAGGTATAATTGAATACCATGAACCACACACTCATGTATGAAGTATTCATCATGGGATATTTTCTGTGTCTCTGTCTCTCAACATGCAATGAAATGGGTTTACCATAAAAGCATTCTTACCAAAAGCTGTTCCCATTAAGAAAAAAACGTTTTGAAAGGTAACAGCATTTACTTGGACTTGTTTTCTTGAGTTTACAGGTAGAGTTATTTCAGAATCACATTCTGAAATCATGCCATATTCTGATACTGCTGATTAGCAGTGACATTCCTAGTGAAAAAAAGAAGGGAAAAGACACACAAGGCAACCAAGAATAATCTTGCACCTGGATTCAGCAGATGCCTGTGTAATATCTCAGCCACGTACTTTCAGATTTGAATTTTTCCCTCCTAACTTCATCTGCTTGAGATACCTCAGTCAGCAACACAGTTTTTCTATACTGTCAGTGCAAATATTCAGGCAACACCCTAACCCACCAACAACTAATTCTCTCTAGTTATGTTTTCTTCATTTCCCATAAGCAAGTCAATACCTCAGTAACTAGACTGTATTTAGCCAGCTCCAGTGTGAAGAAGACTATTTGGGGTAAGATGTGGATAATGGCGCTTTCTCTATACCACAGGGATTTGATGAATATAAATGTTTCAAGCCTGTTAGGAACTCAGATAGCCAAGCATTAAGTGAGAGTATGAGAGTCAGATGTGGGTAAGGGGAAAAACAAAGGTGTATAGTCCTTGTGCTATTGATTCTTGTAAAAAAAGTTCCATCCATTTCAAAGAAGTCAGGGATATTATACAATTCTTTGATGGACCATTACTATATCAACCTTTTCTTTGTATTTCTTCCCCATTTCTTGATAAGTGAGGAATAAGTTTTTCCTACCTATTCTGCTGTCATATCCCGGAATGCAGTTTAAGCTCTGGATGTACTTGGAGGAACAAGTTCACATGCATGTACAGATCTATGGTAAAGAGGAAAAGTGACGTATAAAACTAATTCACAGTTACTGTGCTGATAAATAGATTTTCTCCTCTTTGTAGAAAGCTTCAAATCAGGCTTATTGCAATATGCTGATATTGCTGGCCAGTATCTAAATTGTGAAAGCAAAATTTTTTCACTTAGCTGTCAATTTGTACATATAGGAAAGAAACAGCCAGGAAAATACGCTAATAAGCATGAGGGTGACATTGAAACAAATCAGTAATGGACTACAAGAAACACACACTGAAAAAAACCATTAAGTGAAGAAAGACTAACAGTGATTCATATAGAAATTTTAAAAAGAACATGAACTAGCAAGAATGATGAATAATTTTAAGACTAAAACATCTCCATGTAATATAGGAAATGAAAAAAGTAAATGCAGAGACCAACAGAAGGAAAAACTGTGAGATGCTGTTAGAAAGAAAAAGTCAAGAGAGCGAGTGATGTACTTGTACGTGTGGGAGAGTGGGCAATGCTTCTAGGCATTTGTTAAACATTTGGTAGGGATGATTAGCTAGTGTAAACTGAGAGAATGGTATTAAAATTGATAGTATGATGCCAGTGTATAGCAGAGGGTTGATTAACACAATCTCCCTGTTTGACTGAGACAGATACAGAATACCCTTACACATCCCAGCTAAACCTTCAGGACAATATTTCTTGTCAGACCTTCCATCTGGGACAAGGAAATATTTTTTTCCTTTTTCTTACCCTCTCGAACTGCATATCTGGGCGTAAACTCATTCCTGGATCTGTGGAATAATAAAAAAGATACGGGGTTGTAATAGGTTGAAACTGAGTTGATTAACAAGTTCCCGAGTCAATTACGCTTTTGTGATTTTGCCTATTTAAATGGCATAGCAGCACGGGAAATTCCTCTTGCTTGTCCTGACTTCGCGCAGAGGGGCGGCCAGGCTGGGCCATCTTCCCCAGCGAGGGCAAAAAGCTGCTGGGAAAAGCCGTCCCGGTTCCGGGGGACATTTGGGATCAGCCTTAAACAACAGGCAGCCAAGACCACGCGGTGCAGCTTCTGGGGACTGGCGGGCTTCCCCCCCCTACCCATGTGGCCCCACGTAGACCCGGCGAGAGCAGGCAGAGTTTTCTGCAGCCGAGGCAGCTTATATCGAACTGAAGAAGGCACCAAGCAGCCAGCAGCATAAAGGGAGAGAAGCTTTCTCCAACGTAAATCCCAAAAAAATCAACTCTTCGACATGGCGGCTCCAAGGTCAGAGAGAGAAAGAGGAAGTGAGTCATGTGAGACGAAAGTAGAGATGGCAGCAGGAAGAAGAGGTAGAGGCACTCCAGCACGGAATTTAAAACTCTTCTAGCAAGATGCAGGAGAACTCTTTAAATCATTTGAAGTATATAGGGAGATGAGAAATCCATGCCTGTGAAAATAAGAAAATGCCTATGCCAGGCTATATAGCTGTGAAGAGGCTTTTAGAGATTTGGAAGCAGAGAGGCTTTGTGTTTAGGCTGGAATAATTCATCTTTAAAAAGACTAATAACCCCATGTGATGGCTCATGAATGTCAGTGTGAAGAAACTGTGAGATTTCATGGGAGAGATATTTGTCCACCTCAGCAAATTGTATTTACCAGGCAGATTGCTGAGTTGTGGAGGAAACCACGGCATAGCAAAAGAAAAGTATTTTTCCTTAAGCATAAGAAAGACACTCTTACAAACTGCAACATTGACCAAAAATCCCATGTTTGTTATCCTTTGTGCGAGTTGGGTAAAAAGAAGGGGGTGCTAGAAGAGAGAGGCATTTAGCTTTAATTTTTCATTATTTCTTTTTACCTTTAATTCTGTTAGCAATAAACCTTTCTTTATACTGCAGCTGTTCAAGTCTGAACTTGTTTTGCCTCACAATTCTATAGTTTTCCTCAATATTTCCTTGTTTTCCCTTTATGCAAACATCAGATTTCGTGTGCTTAACGATTAGCTGCATTAAACCACGACAGGGGTGCTCCCAGTCCTGTGCAGAATGGCATGGTGAGGAAGGCGATTCAGAAAGATCACCTCTACTTCCTGCAGCTATCTCCTCCTAGGGTACATAAATACCACCTTTGAGAAACCCACAGCTTAGATTTGGGAAAACTGGCGCAGCAAAGGGTCAAAGGGTAGGGAGTCTATGCACCAAGCTGCTTAAGATAGAATTTTCTTTTCTTTTTTTAAGTTAAAAACCCCCAAAATCTGTAAACCCCAAACTTTTTAATTAGTATATTTCAGTTTCAAAAAAGCTTTTGTCAGGAAAGACTTTTCGGCTTCAGGATAAAATTTCTTTCTGAAGAATGGAGCAGGTGCCATGTAAAGCAAATATCTTGGGCTGAGGAGACCCAGGTTTACTTCTATTCTCCAGTGGATGTTTAATTATTTACCCCAAGCATAAAAGCTATGACAACAGAAGTTTCCTTCTCAAGATCTTTAAGATACTGCAGGGGCTAAGGTTCTCTCTTGGGGGAACAGAAGAGAAAGAGTTGAACCTAGCTTCCTTATGATTTGAATGTGACCCGCTAATTGCTGAATTGTTTGGGAGTGGAGGACATCAGTGAGGGAGAGATGTGGGACATTTTTAGTTGATTTCTGCAATTTTTTTTTTTTTAATTATTTGAAAGTGGAACTCCCAAAGTGTGTGGGACAGTCAGGCCGTATCCATCACTGGTTTCCCCTGCAGAACAGATTCTTAGTTGGAATTAGAGCTGAAACCCCTCTGAGGCAGAGAGCTCACCAGCAGAGCCATCATGGCAACCACGCTTCCAGGTGCCTGAAAAAAGTGAGTGGCTGTGGCTGATCAGGCAGATTCAGTCCACCACATGGGCACCTCATAAAACCACAAAATTCTTCATCTAATTCTTCTGCATAACACAAGCCCCATTAGGGTTAAGTGAATTTGGAACATTTTGCAGTTTCCAGGCCCAGTTATTCACCCAAGCTCCAAAATGGAGTAAGATGTGTGTATGCACTCTGTGCTGTAATTTCCACATTGGAGAGATGCAAAACACCAGATAGGCGCTGTTAACTGGACATTCCCCAAGAGGTTAAATCATCAGTCAACAAATGGGCACACGGCAGTGGTCTCATCATTTGTCCTGGGGGAATCGCACTTCTTTTTGGTTTTGATCAACTTCCCATCTCCCACAGCTCAGCCTCAATTACCTAGAACTTCTTCAATTGTCCCAACAGGCTACATCACAAATTAAATTTAGTACCTCTATGCCCTTTCAACCAAAAGTAAATGAAGAGCTTTCTCTGCCTTTTGTTCGAGGATCTCAGATTACTCCAGATCACTTGCATCTCCCTCGTAATAACTTTGGCCTCTGAGCTACAAGATAAGCTTTATTGGGATCTACTCCTTTTCACTGAGTCCTGCGTTATAAACTCTGTCTCCTTCTCTACAACCAGTACTGGGAGAGAAAAAAAGTGCTATAAACTGATTTTCTTATATTGGCTATATGTATGGATCGATGTCACATTGTCTGTAAGGCAGAACTCAGATTTCAAAGCGTTTTGTTTTGAAATCTCTAAATGTTAACTTTCCTATTAGGAAGCACTAATCAGCATGACGCATTATGGTGTTTTCCAGTAGAAAAAGCGATAGTGTGTATCCAAAGAGTGAGTCAGTGCTAGAGGATACAAAATAGATGATAGACAGAATGGAGCTGGCAAGGATTATGCATGATCTCTGCAAAAAATCCTCAGTACCAGAAGCCAGGAATTATGAACTAGGTCTGAATCAAGGATCAAATCAAATGTGTCAACAATCCATTCTAAAATTTATATATGTGTACACTTGAGAGTTCAGTATATGCAGGCAGAATGTGTAAAGAAGGGGTTCAGGTCAGGATAGTTTACATCACACATTCTAGTGAAATGATTTATCTGGCCCATAGGAAGAAGAGAAATGCCAGTAAAAATAAGTATGACATGGTTGCTTGGGAGGATCATCTACATTGCTGTTTATAACAAAATTATCATGGGCAAGAACATGGTCTGTAGCGATGTGAGGTGCCTCTGAAAAAAGCCAATTAATTTGCTTCTCCTTGGATGTCAGCTCTGTGGTTCTTCTATCCTTTGTTGTAGTGGGACAGCTGAAGCAGTGGGTGGTGAAGTCAAGTGAAGGTTTTTCAAGGGAGAGTCTTTTTCTCCAAAGCAACACGGTGCCCAGCCATGCTGATGGCAGCTTCTCTAGCCACAGCTTCAGCTGAGGGAAGGCCAGGATGGTACATGTGATTTAGTAATATTTCAGCTCTGCTGTGAATCAGACAGAGCTCTTCTACCATTCAGAGTTCAGCACATTTTTATATTCTGTCATTTTGACATATCCCAGGTATGCAGCATTTTCTTCAGCTACTATCAGTTATCTCCTGCACTTAAAACTCTGAAATAAGTGTGTGCTGCTCTTTACATATATCTATCTATATCTATATCTGTATCTATATCTTTATCTTTCTATAAATCAGCTCCGTTAATTTTGTTAGCTCACCTTTGCGAAAGCCAGATTAGTAATATAATTCTATTAGGCTGAGGTTTTCCTGACTGCACAAGGTTTACAGGTGTGTTAAGGCTAATCCTGTTGGCCATCTGAAGTCCATTGCTATTTTAGAAAAAAAAGATATATGGGAAAAGAAATTGTAGTCCCACCGGAACAAATTGTATTGTTTTCCTCAAATTACGTTCTACTTTATGTCTAATCAGTCACCAAAAAGTGTTTTACCTACAATTTTAAGTATTTCAGAAGAGAAAATGGAAAGGATTGCCAGAGATAGCTTCAGTATTTTTTTTTTTTTGCGTCTGTTGTTTAGATAAAGTTACCTCTTTTCTAGCTATCCAGATTTTTATGCCATTTTCCGAGCAACCTTCATGATTTTGTTATCCCTTGTCACAGAAAATCTCATTTTCCCTTCTCCTATTCTTTTTTCACCCTGTGGAAAATGATGCAATTTCTAAGTCGGTATAAGTATTTTGTATTTTCTCTGTAATGTATGCTATTGAAAGCTGAATGAAGAAGTAACACCTTCCGTCTGGTGTGGAAATCAATAATCTGGAGCGTTCCTTGTATAGTCAAGAACTATTTCATGGAGAAGCCTCTCTGTCAGCACGAATAAGTTCTAATCCTTTAAAGTTGATGCTTCTATTCAAGATGAGGAATATATGCCACAACTGAAGACAATAGTTCCATTTTCTGGACCTTTATGACAAAGCAGTTTTAGGTCAAATGCAGACATTAGATTTGTATTTCTGCTTTATAAAAGATACAATTTTAATAAAACACATCAAAATAAGTAATACAATTGTATTAAATTTTTGACTGCTAAAGAGATCTTTTTTCCAAACAGTGCACATTACTAGGAATGGCTTAAACAGGAAGACCAAAATAATTATCACTACTAGTGGAGTTACTATTAAAGTTTTCTGAAGGATATTAGTGCCCCCTTTTGGGAAGTGACAACAGCATCCCCTTCAATTTCATTGTTGCATTCAACATGGTCCTCATAAGAGTATTTCCTCCCCCGGCTACTTTTATTCAAATTTAACTTTTATTCCTTTGCCAGCCATAATTTTCAATTTCTTCACGCACATAACACAATGGTTACTTGAAACAAATTTTGAACTGTAAATTAGACTATAACCAAGTAGAGAAAAGCAGGCCAGCTGAGAAGTAAATAAGGACAATATGAATGTTAATGACATTTTATTTCTAGTGAATAGCATGATTTTTGGATGTGTTTAGGCAAAGATTCATTCTGCTTTCAAAAGGAAGCAAAGATAACTAGGACCTGGAGACAGAACCTAAACATTTAAATAGGAGGTAGAGAACTGTTTGGGGGATAATAAATTTGATAGGTTACATGTATGTATAATTCCTTGTGGAGTATGTATGTGGCTGTGCATGAAAAAATACAATTAAATTAATTTTCTTTCAGCTTCTTGGTGGTATGGATTGAAAACAAGTGCAGTAGAACTGTTCTGACATATTACGCAAATAAATATTTTCACATAGTTATCACAAATTGTACTTGTTGGCATTGCATTGAGTGGAAAAGCCACAGCCTCTCTTTCTGTGAGTTTCTGAACTGGTTGCAAAAAAAAAGGATAAACGTTATCTAGGTAGTTCTTGTTACAACTATAGAATCAAACCTATGTATTTATTTCCCAGTTCACTATAAAATAAAGCAGAGCAGACAGCAGCTGCAGGAAGTATTGTGCAAGACAAAAATCAGCATTTTTTTTATTTATAGGAGTTATTCACTTTACCTGAAGTGTGTTTCAAGTACACCCTTAAGTGTTTTTCGCTTCACCTGTGAGTCAGATCTGTTGTTGAGAGCTCTCTTAGCCTCGGACTCCTTTAGTGCTCTCTCAGCAGAATGAAACATCTCCACCGTGTGGTCAACTGAAAGATAGCTGAGATTTTTTTTCTGAAAACCTGCTAAATTCGAGTGTTGTGAGGGTATGAACCTTCCCACGGCTGCATTGTCCCCTCCGGCCCTGGTGATGGGCAGGCTTGCCCATCCCTCCATCCTTAAACACAAGAAATATAAGTTTTCTCTTAGATGAGGCACAGATGGAGAAACACAATCTGGAAAAATACTGAAGAAAACATTCTCGTGTACAAAGCCCTACCCCAAGGTGGCTGTTCAGACTGATTAGGAAATCATGATTTTCCCCCTTTCTATTATTTTTTGTCAAGCCCAACCACAAAGCCACTGCATCCCTCAAATTAATTGCAAACAAGAAATCAACCCTGAAGTGTAAACTGACTCCAAGTACAGGGAAATGGTTCGTCACTTCTTTCAAGTAAAAATAAATAATGAAGTAACTAGCTGTGCCTGCCTTACTGTGCAACTGAGGTCAGTTTTAACAAGTCCCTTGGATGTCCTTTCACCCTGTTTTAAGGTGCTGTTAAGTGTTCTGTTTTGTAGAAATACAATCAGTGGTAAGACACATTCTTTTCTTGTCAGCAGCAGATACAAGAGTCCAAGTTAAAGCTGTGTTTCTTTCACCAGTTAGGGATAATTATGGTAGAGGATGGGGATATGTTGCTCACTATGCAATTGAGAACAAAAGGAATTCAAGGGAAAAAATAATTCAGGCCTTTTTTTCCCGTCTTCTTCTGGGCAGCCCTTTGATACGGCAGTATAATCTAATACAACACCTGCTTGAAACCTGGGCTATTCTTTCATCATACCACACTTTTTGCTGCTCCTTTTCAGACTTACTGCCCCTTTTACCTTCCCTCCTTATCAGCACCAAACTGTGTTGAAACCTGTTTCTTTTTTCCATTCACCTCTCTATGACTGTTTTTAACAGAGAACTAAGCAGGAACTTTCTCATTAACACGGTTTTATAGCACAGGTTTTGGTTAGCTTTATCTTAAATGAGACATTAGGAGCCATTACAAGTGTCTTGCTAACACCGTGGCTTTATGAACCTCTCACTGTGTTGATGATTTTCCAGACAGAATTTCCCTTCCTGTAACTCATGTCCATTGACTCCTGTTCTTTTGCTGTGTACCTCCAAGAAAAATCTAACTTGACACAAGTCAAGCTTTTTTCAATTCAGTAAAATATGCTTCAGTCTGTGCAAGTGAGTGACATGATCCATTGTTCCGCTTCTATCTCGGATCATTGACCTTGGGGCTCTGCAGCCTGTGCCCTGGCTGCCCCACCACATCCATGTGATGCAGGAATAAAAGCATTTTGACAAAAATGTAGAAAATCCATTTTGCCTTCCCCACAGCAGCCTTCTCATTTCTGTAAAGCAAATGATAGGCTTTTTTCCAACACTCTCATTTTTCAACAGATTTTGAACCTTTTCTCTCAGCTTGCTAGATACCATGTAATGCACAGGCCTGCTGTTTTCTATGGTTAAGTATTTTATTTCCAGACAGGGATTAATTTTTTTTGTTGTTGTTCTTTTCTATTTTTCAGAGACGTGCAGCTGATAATTTGAGGAGACATCATCAATACCAGGTACAGGCCTATGTTTATTCTTTGGGCAATTGTTTTTCTATGCCTCCAGAATGCCTTCATGAGAAAAAAAAAAGGAAGAATTTCATGAGAAAGCAGAAAAGGAAAATAAAAGGAAAAAACATAAAATCTGTACTTTTTTCATCTTCAGCAAACAAGCTTAGTATTTTTGATATTCAAATAAAAGCATTTGAGAAGTATAATTGTCTTCTTTTTGGAGCAAAAGGATATTTTCTAGAGCAATGACATGCTATCCAGTATTTTTCCAATTGTAACGTGAACTGCCTTTAAAAAAAGTGAATATCCACCTCCCTGCCAGTAATCATCAGGACCATATGTGCAGCTCACTGACATGCTCCATCAGAATCTACTCTTCATCTCTCCAGCTTTAGTCCCCCCATAGACAACTTCCTTAATAACACCTCTGCCTAGATCTCCTGTAAGCAATTCTTTTTCATCCTTCCTTCTTCAGCTTCTATTTTTTTTTAGATTATTATTGCACAATGAATCATTTGCAGCTTTATTTTGAATTTTTGTCGTGTTAAAAGGGCTGCAAGTTAAACAAGGTGTGAGCTGTAGGCTTAGTAGTTAATGAATCCCGTACAGAAAATAACTAGGTAAGCTGGGACTGTTCCAACCTAAAGAAGAGGCAGCTGTGGGTAGTACAACAGGGATCTATAAAATCGTGGGGAGGGTGAACACAGAGCAGCTGTTTGCCATTTATACGCACACTGAATACCACACATGTACTACACTGCATTAGTGAGGCTGTAGGCAGCCTTTTGAGGGAAGTGATTATTCTCCTCCAGCCCTCACTTGTGAGACTGTATCTAGAGCAGTGTATCAAGTCTGGGCCGCACAGTAGAAGAGAGATGTTAAGAAACTGGAAGGGATCCAGTAAGGGGCCACCAAGATAGTTAGAGGACTGTCATAAAATAAGCTCAGATTTCAGCCTGGAGTAGGTTAGGGGGAATATAACCCCTGCCTTAAATAACACAGTAGGTGGTTAGAGAGAAGGAGCCAGATTGTTCTTTGAGATACAATGCAGAAGACAAAATGGACACAAGCTGTAGGAAGGGAAATTCTGTAAGGTCAGGAGAATTATCTTCACAGTGAGGGTAGTACAGAACTGGAAAATGTTGCTCGGGGAGGCTGCAGCATCTTCACCCGTGGAGATATTTAGCACTTGACTGGTCATGGCCCTGAAATGATTCAGACAGCCTCCAGGCATCTCTTTCAACCTAAATAATTTCTAGGATTCTTAGAAGACAACAATGGAAACTACCAGACCCAAGGTTAAAAATAAAACCCCAGATGGAATCTTACTCCACACTATGGAATTCACTGGCAGAGGACTTCTGAATGCTGAAAGTTTGCATTAGTTCAAAACTCATAAAAAAACCTGTCACAGCCAATTAAACCTAGAACCATCATTTTTGTTCAGAAAGTCACTGCATCTTACAGCACGGGAGGCTTGAGAGAGAATAGCTGGAAATAAAGTAGTACAACCAGACCAGACTTGCTCTCCTCAGGAGGCATCAGCAACTGCTCACTGCCAGGCTGCAAATTACTGGCAGGAGACATACCTTGGGTCAAACCCAACATAGTCCATCCCAGGGTAATAAGCATTAGTAGTTTCCATCAAAAAGCAAAACAAATTTTCGAACAGACCTAAGGTTTGTATAGTTTTTGTCATATTCCTGAAGCATGAAGAAGCCCAAGCAGAGCCTGTGAGTGTAACTAATACCAAGAAAGCTAACACAATACTTTATATTTTCAGGAAGTTATGAGAAATCTGGTTAAGAGATATGTTGCAGCAATGATTAGAGATGCCAAAACTGAGGAAGGATTGACGGAAGAAAATTTTAAGGTATGTGTTTATTTTTATGTTTAGAGGTGTATGAGTAATTTAGTAAGATTTTTTAAGACTATGAAGCATATTTCTCACACTCAGTTATTCAGGTATCATATAAATTGCTTCCTAGAGCAAGATCTTCAACCTTGAAGATGCCAGGTATGCCAGCATCCAGACAGTAAAGTTTATTACTGATCCTCAGCATAAGCNCTTTCCTTTCCTTTCCTTTCCTTTCCTTTCCTTTCCTTTCCTTTCCTTTCCTATTTCTAAAGGAAAAGTCAAATTAGTTTTAATGGTCTGACACTTCATCTTTCTTCCTGATTTTTAGGAGTTAAAACAAGATATTTCCAGCTTTCGCTTTGAAGTCCTGGGTTTGTTAAAAGGAAGCAAGCTGTCTAATTTGCAGACTGCAAAGATGAGCAAAGACACTGCTTCTCTGTCAGAAAATGAAGAAAACAGTGAGAGTGAAGGAAACAAAAAAGGGAAGAAGAAACCCTTCAGCCTTTTTGACATAACAACGATGATTCACCCACGATCAGCCAATATTGCCTCTGAAGGACATAATGTAAGCAATGGCTCAGCAATGATCGTGTCAGAGTCCACTCAGGAGAAACAAAAGCGTGTGAATTTTGTAACAGACATAAAAAATTTTGGGTTGTTTCACAGACGATCAAAAACAAACTCTGTGGAGCAGAGTACAAATAAAATATACACCGTTTCTGAAGAAGTTTCCCGTCAACAGGCAGAAGAACAATGTGAGAAAACTGATGAACTGGAAGAGGGAGAATTGACCATGAACTGTGAATTAAACATCCAAAGTCCTGGCAAAAAATGCATGTTAGCTGAGCCACAAAATAACAGCGAGTGTTTGGATTCACAGGAGGAGGGAAGTATTTGTGTTTCAGAAACAGAGAAAATGGAGTTACAGAACTCAGAACCTGCCCCTCTGCAGAATCAGCTGGACAAGGCATTGGACATTAGCTTTGACTCTGATGGGAGACAGGAAACAATTGTTCAGGGTGACTATGTGATAACAAGGTTGTGATGCTTACAGGAGAAAGCATTTACAAATATATATATTTTGCATAGTGCTTTTGGGGGGGGATGTTTTAAGAATTATATTAGCTAATGCAGAATTACACTTTATAGTACTCAACGGTGGCACATGATCTTGTAACATAGTAGTCAAGAGAAAGAAAACATGAGGACCTTCTGTTTTGTAGCCTGCTTTAGCTTTCACGATTTGTTTTACATTTTTTAATAAATGGAAGCATCTTGTATTCTTGTACTGTTGCAATAATCCACAGAAACTTTTTAGCTATCTTTTTCAATTACAACAAATGGAATTTCTCTCATATGATAGTTGACTCCTATGATAAATATTTTTCTATGCAAATAAAAAGTAGCTTGAGAGACTTGTAAGCTTTTATTTAACTTTGTAGGTTCTTGAAAGATTCTGGGCACCATAATAATCATATATGGCTCCTGCCAGCATAATTCATGTCAAGCTATTAGAATCATTTATTTAAATAGCTAGAAACTTGTGTCAAAATCTATACAGAATCAGAAGATAAATTATATTCTTTTATTTATTGAAGGAATATGAATACCTGTAAATTATGAAAAATCAGTCTATTTGATTATTTAATTACAGTTTTTCCCTCACAGCAAGAGATACCATTGTTAGAAATGCATTTGCAAGTTTTGAAGACTGTAAAAATGTTTCTTATAGGAAAAGAAATATCTGCGGCTTACTAAAAATTGATGATGGATTACTCCCCAAGAATCCTTAATCGCCACAGCTACTGCTTCTTCAACCATTTATTTTTCTTAATGTGGACAACCTATGCACTTTAATATTCAGCTGCTTATTAGCTTTTGCCTTCACAATATACCTACATTTGCTAAGGGAAAGATCCGTTAGGAATAAACAAGCATACAGTGATTCCCTGAGTACTTGAATAAATATGGCAATTTGTTGAGAAGTTTTAAAAAGCACGCCTTAAGAGAGTTTCTTTGACAATTTCACAGTTTGGGGGAACCTGATTGGATGTTTTATAATAGATACCTAAATGTGTAAAGAAAACCTAACAGTATTTTTCATAACTGATGAGTGACTTACTGTCTTAGTTAAAACCAGTATTTTTAAAATTAAACAGGCTGGGTTTTTTTAATCATTGGTTGGTGTCCTACATTATTAAAAATTTAATTTTACAACTGGCGTAAGAATGATCACCCCCACACCGTTCTGGTGAATGGTGAATCAACACCATTCTTTCCCCCCCTGCATATACCACAAAAGTGTGGTTATTTCATTCTTGACTTCCCCAGCCCTGCCATGATAGATTTTGTAGTTCATATTAGCATGTATTAAGGAACTTTCAGATGCATAGAGTACATTCACATTTCAGATGGAATCTATCCCATGTAAACCTGTAGGACCTGACCTAAAGCCATGTCATTCTGGATCTAAACTGTCCTGGTACTCAACTGCGTCTCAGAAATCCAGGCAAACCCCTCTCATCTCTATACCTTTAGGTGAGTTTTCCAGCTCTACTTTACACATGTGCTAGTCTCTCTGATCTCACATATTGAAAACTTCCTTCCTCCACACCTGTTTGTGTCATGGCAGATATAGTTAAACCAAAATGGAAAATATGAGTCATAATTGGAAAATTGTATAGCTTTGCAATAATGTGTTCAAATCATATTTGATTGGTTGGTTTCCATCTTGGCCTCTTGACTGCTCTGTAGACCCTCTCTCCTTCACGTCTCTCTCCCTGTCCACCTTTAGACTGTAAGCTCCTTGGGGCAGGGCCTGCAGCTTTTCTGTTTGGAAAGCACCTGAATTATTACAAAATATAAAAAGAAATAAATAATAATAATGGTGGAATACCCTCATATCATTTGTATTAGGTCAACCCTTTTAGAGAGTTCTTTTTTGTACTGTAAGATTTTTGCTAAAAATGCCATAAAGCAAATGTGTCACAGGTTGTCACAAAGTTTTCTATATCCCAGTTAAGAGTCCTTCTCCACTACTGCTTTCAGTTTCTCATTCTTCATCATGGTTTGTAACACCTTCGGGTCCTAAGCTTGCTCCCTTTATACTAGCCAAATTCAAAACAGACAGCGCTTGCTCAAAAGAGCTTTCAACTCATTCCAGTCATATGGCTTCACTTCAGACACAAAGTGTCTGAGCAGGGTATTTGTATTGCAAACATAGCCATTATCAGAACAAGTCAACTGCCACAGGTCTTAAGAGTTGTGCATATTATTCTGGCATCATAAGAGCCTGTTTCTCCCGTGCATGAAGTTCCCAACACCATACAGTTAATGTGAAATATCAGCCACACCATCACATCATGACCCCACTGTGCTGGGCATCAGTCTAAGTCATGGAGTGGATACAAGACAGACCAGCAGAGACAGTGCAGGTGGGCAGGATAATTAATCATAGGGACACAATGTATTGCATAGCAACAGGTTGTCTTTTGCTGCTTTTTTTTTTTCACATCCAAATACTGAAACATAGGTCTATTACATAAAGCATACTTAAAATCAACATTTGCTCTATTTTTATGTTATTCTTAGGCATCAAGGTTTAACACCAATAAGCACCTGGTGCCATTCCATTTAAAAGTAATGCCAAATAAGTACCTCATTCTGTGAAAACAGATGAGCCCAAAATATATCCAAAATTGAAATGGTGATGGACTTTTATTGCTTTGCAGGCAGCCAAAAAAAAACCCTTTCTCACTGGATGCTTCTAAGAGGACACCTGTGCCAAGAAAGATCTAGATATGCAGAAAGTTTGTAATGCCACAGCAGAGGCATTATTAAGCTCTGCAAAGCTGAGCATACTTTCTCCTCAAAAGAAATTAAAAAGTTCAGATTTACCTGTCCCTTCCTGCCGTTTCCATTAGCATCAGTATAGGAGGAATACAAAAGAACCAGGATATGAACCCCTATAAAAGACAGTCTTTTGAAGTAGAGCTTAATATCGTAAAATTTTTCATGGAGCTAGAAAATTGACTAAGTACAAAAGGGTTTAATACCAATATCAGGTTGCTTAGTATGTTGAGAGAACTTTTTTTTTTAAATTTATATCTTTTTATTTTTGTAAGGACAAAACCTGACTGCCTTTTGTATTTTCTTCAGCTCCTGGAGAAATAGCATGCAGACAGCCCAGCAGGACTTTGCTACCTTGGCATAGCTGGACAGGAGGCAGCTTGAATTCATGCAAGAGAGTGCTTCACATTGATTCACAGAGTTCAGGGATGCAAGTACTGCATGCTTACCTTCCAGACAAAATTGCAAAATCTCCTTCTGACTCTGTATGCTTCAGTGGCCCTCAAGGGCACTGCAGAGGTGAGAACATCAGGGGATTCAGACTGTGGGGTCCTGTGAACCAGCTGCAGTCCACAGCTATATTTGTATGTGGTACAATATCACCAGAGAGCAAGCCAGGTAGATGCCTCTTCAGGGAGGAACCACAGCTCTGCAGCTGGTTTTAATCTTGTTTTCTTGGTATGTAGATTGAAACCATTACACTGACTGGTATGAGCTCAACACCTCACACAGCACTTTCTTTTTGAAAGATCAGGATTTAATGAGAAATTCTATGACTTTCCCAATATGAGGTTTTTTGTGTAAATAAGTAGTGCCTAGTTCCAAGAGAATGCATATCTTCTATAAAAGGTGCAATTGCTGGTATTTGGAGCTGTAAAAGGTGAAATTTCTGGTATTCAGGCATTCAAAATTCTTCAACAGAGTATTTGATACAAGAATGTCTTCCTTAACGGCATCCTTTGACTGATCTTTGAGGAGGAAAATTTTTGCTTAGCTTCCTCACAGGAATAAAGCATAGAAAAAAGACACAAAGAAATTATTACATGTTCTTCTTAAATTCTATATGTATATTCCATTTACTCTCAAAACCTCAGATGAATATTTAAACATATTCTGAGAAGCAGTATAAAAGAGAAAAGAAGCAAATCATGCTTAAATATTGTGAAGAGGCAATAAACTTTTGAGTACAGTTCAAAACATTTGGTATCAAGTATTATTCTGGGAATATAGAGCTACAAGTTGGACAACAATATAATCCATCTTCGTTTTAAAGTCTCTTAAGAGATACCAACAGCTGTACTGAGTAGTGTAACCTCACAAAAATAATAGTACTGGTAAATAGTAGTAGTAAATAGTAGTGCTGGTAATGATAGTGGTAGTGATTGCAGTCGTACTAGTAAATGTAAGTGTAACAATAGCAATGCTATGTATTTACCCCTGGGAAAGGGGAACTCCCCAGTTCTAATCCCTGCTCAAAATTTGCCTGTTTTCCATGTCAAGCAACCATTTGATAACACCAGTAAGCTGTCCTTGGGCACACCTGTCTTCCAACGTAAGCACTCTAATCTCTGTTCAGACAATCTTGCTTCTCTGTGTTTAAACTCTTTCACGAGCTGAAGTTTTAATTATGAACTCTGCATTCACTGCAGCATGAGCAGATTAGAGACCCTTTGAGACAGTTTATGGCTAAGTAGTTGGACGTACTCCAAAACAAATTGCTGAAGTTAAGGGTTAATTTCATCCTCCATATATGAAAAGTAGTGGAACTCATTGAACGACATCAAATCAAGTTCAGTAACCACTGCTTTAGTGCTTGAGAAGTTGCCTTATTTGTATAAGTGTAAAGAATGAAGCAGAGGTCATTTCTCATTAATATTAAAACAACAAAAAAAGGCTGCAACCTTCAACCATCATAAATTTAGAACTATAAGAAAACGTAGCCATAAAATTTTATCACAGGTCCCTCCAACACATAATTCTCTTCCTAAATTAATCAAACCCTCTGCTGTTGCTAAATATAGCTATGAAATGTTTATACACATGAATCGTTTCAACTGTTTATATTTGTACTTTTGGGCAGTCACTATCTTTTAACTATACAATTTTTTCTGACTACCGTTGTTCGTCCCCCTTCAGCCTTGGGTTTCTTTGGGTGTAGTCTAAACCTAATGCTATTTTAATTTCAATTAAACTTTCTGCTGTCTTTAGTTGCCTGTCACAGTCACAGCCAAGTGCTGTGCAGCAGTAGGTGTTGCACTGCTCATTACTGCTGTGGCCTTTTCATTTCTGGCCTTTAGTTCTTTGTAACCTAGTACCTTTCTACCATGGTACCACATTGGTATACTCAAGGGCCAATGCAACTTTCAATTGCAGACACTTAACATCAGAATAATTGTCTTTGATAGAGATCCTTGCCTCTTTTGTACAATTAAGAGGGAATTTAGATCTTTATCTATGACTAGAAACCTGTTGCCTGTTGCCAATAGCTGCTAGTTGAAGAAGAAATCTCTTTATGGCAGCATACTCACTGTTGCACTTAAAGAGTATGAGAGCCATGCTTGCAGTGGCACAGAGGAAATGTTCAAGATGTAAAGCAGAAGTTTCCAGAAAGGCTGGTTCTAGTCTGAAAATTACTAAGAGAACCTCACACATGCAGAAGTAGTGGGAAACTCTTCCACTGCATGGAATCAAGAGTTAATTCATAAGAGCTGGCATATTTTATTCAATGGAACTGAGAAAGCGGGAAGAGCCCCATCTATATTTGCTTTGTATGCTCAGCTTTTAAATTCACAATAAAATTATTCCATAAATGTTTAAACAGGCAATAAAAGTCCATGATTAGTGAGGACGATAAAATAATGTTCTAGGAATCCATGTGTTTCAATTTAACAGGTTAGTAAAAAGACTTTTTTTCTCCTGTAATAACAAATCTTTGCAGATTGAAATACCGTATTCCTGAACTCCAGTCTCCATTTAAAAAAGAACAAAACAAAACAAAACCCTACAACCCCAAACAAAAAAACACAGGGATTTTTCAGTTTTTAGAGATTCATGAGGTTTTGTAGTATAATTAGTACCCTAAGATCATCTGAAAGCATTGAGCTGACCTTTCATAAATTCAATGGACAGCATAGCTTGCTCCTTAAATGCGGCCAGA
Source organism: Rhagologus leucostigma (assembly GCA_013397725.1). Lineage (NCBI taxonomy): Eukaryota > Metazoa > Chordata > Aves > Passeriformes > Rhagologus > Rhagologus leucostigma. The sequence goes on along the minus strand of VZTD01002293.1, from coordinate 2,274,689 downwards.
TGAGAATGTCAGCTGCAAAATAACTCATTCTGGTTAATGATTTATGCTTTTAGCATACAAAATTGAGTTTACGAGATGGGTGATGCATACATCATCATTTTCTGAAAGTGTCAACTTGTCTCAAATACAGGAAGCATTCAAACACATTCAGAGAAACTCAGAAAGTCCTACACAGATGCTCATTTGTGCAATAAATTTTATTCCTTTTTCCTTTTCTTACTTCCCTATCCGATGCTTTGTTTTTACAGAGAATGTGTAACTCTGCTAATAAAGATTAATATCTTCCATTTTTCTGCTACCTGTTTCTAAAAGTAGACAGTAAGACCAAATAATGCAGGATTTTATGTTGCATCATCTGCGGTATAACCTTTGACCTTGTATCCATAGGATTACAAGATAGTTTACTTGAGAATACTAGAAATAGTTTTATTTGGATGAATTACATGTGGTGTTCAGATATATTGTTCAGCCATATCTGAAACATGAATACATCAAGAAAAGCATGGAAATAATCCTTCTCTATGACTAATTTAACAGAATCCAGTTCTATATCAAGAAATCGAAGCAGAGAAAAGAAAATTGAAAGAGATCTATTTTTATGAAATTAGAGTTAGAGTAGTGAATATCAGCATTCTTAGTTCCCTTCACTTTTATTAAGTAAAATTAGAGGGACCTTTTTTTAGTATTTATTTTTAAAATGATACAGTTTCTTCTGTGGGTTGCTTTGCAAGACACCCAGAAGTTTATTTAATAATTAATAAGAATTTCATTAACTGAGAGATTGTAAATCAGGAGAGATTATGAGAGACCTCATCTGAAGACTGGTTCTACTGATTTTATTTTTACAGGATTGTAACTTCTCAAGATCTGAAACTCCCTGACCATTTCCCAAAGTGAATTTATTGTCCTTGAATTATGTGGCTCTGATCTGAAATCAGATCCACATGGAGGAAGCATCAGGATTTCAGCCACACAGAAATGTGCTCTGCTCATCTTAAGAGTCTATAATAATGATTTGTTTACCAAATCATAGGGTATGATTTAGAGCCCTTGACAGTCATGTCTAAACAATGGTAACAGTAACACAAAAAATATAAAAGCACAATATATGTGAGAAAGTATTTCAGTATTTAAGCCTGTCTAAAACAGGCTAACCCAAAACATCAGTCCAAACACCCAGAGTTTTAGGAAGTCAAACTCTAACCCAGATCTGGCTCATATTTCCCCAGAGAAATGAATACTGAGAAAGTTTATTCATTAAGGACCATGTATGGTGGGGAAAGAGCACTTCATTTTGGAAGCTACATCTTTCTTTGCTTGTTTGTTTGTTTTCTGTTTCTGCAGAACACTAATAACCTCTGAAACCTTAAATATTCCCACACACACACTCTGGAGCTGATGAAGAAAGAACCAGATGTATGATACTGAGCCAAGATTTACCCAGAATGGTCAAGAGAAGTGAAGAAAGACCTAATAAAAGCAACTATAAACTGAAACGGCTGCTAGTACTGCAAAAGACAAAAGTCTTTACAATAAACTGGAAAAAAACTAATTTCCATGGGAAATCTATTTCCCACATAAAGACAGTGTTAAAATGTCCTTTAAAGTATTTTCATTAGTCAACTTCTGCCATCTCACCTGGGATTTTCTTATCGATCTTCTGTGACACTGTGACCAGTGCCGAGGGAGCATAACAATATTGACTTATCTGCTGATTCTCTCAGAGCAACTCTTAAAACTTAGAGAAACGTTTCAAGCTTTACTTTGGCTTCTTTTTTTCTTTTTTTTCCTCTCTGGCCCATTTCATTCTCAGTACAAAACGGAAGGGATACAATTTGAAAAAAGACTTTGTTTACTTCACAATCTTATAATTCAGACAAGATAAACTGTTCTTTTTGTTCTCTGGTTTCAATATTTTATTTCCTTTCATGAAAGAAAATTCTTCATTTCATGAAAGGAAACGAAATCTTGTGATTTCAATGAGGATCAGTTCAGCAAGGTTTGGTCCATTTCTCTGCACTTCATGTCATCCCATTCCCTTTTATTGTTTTCATTTCAGTGCAGATTTTTTTTTAAGCATTTCATTTCATCAATTTCTTCTCCTGTCTTTTTGTTTGACTTTGTTCCCTGAATTCATGATCTCAATGAGTATAATTTTGGCAAGTTTCAGTCCTTTTCACTGCACATAATTTCATTGCAATCCATTTGGTTGCAGTCACTCCATTCCCAAATTTTCTTTTTTTTTAAATTGCGTTTTACTTATCATGTCTCTTTTCTAGAATGTTTGTTACACATTCTTCTACGGTTTCAAGATTTCGTTGAGGATCAGTTTGACAAGGTTTCGTCCATTTCTGTGCACTTCACATCATCCCATTCCCTTTTATTATTTTCACTTCAGTTCATCTTTTTTTCTTTAAGCATTTCATTTCATCAATTTCTTGTCCTGTCTTTTCTTTTGACTTCATTATTTGATTTTGGGATTTCCATAAGTGTGATTTTGGCTGTTTTTTCCCAGTTCACTTCAAAAAAACAAAACCCCACTGCTCAAAGACTGCTCTCTTCATAACTTTCTTCTTGGAATCACCCATGTGCTGGACACCTCAGTAAAAGGCTGTTTTTACTGCTCCACTTAGGGTTACTCTTAGGGTTAAAGTTGAAAAAACCACAAAGCCCAGAGCTCCTTGGACACTGCAACGACAAAAGGCATGCCAAGGGGAGCTTAACACCTTTCTCCTGTCCCTTTAAACAGAGATAATGATTCATCCCAGACATACGTACATTGCAGAAGAAATTTAAAATCTTCTATCGTTATGTCTTTTCTAAATAATTTTTGATGGATGCTTTAGAAGCAAATTAAAACGATATGCATTATTTCTGCATCTACAGGCCAAGACCAGTGACTCCTGGAAATATTTTTACCTGCAGCTGCTGCAGTTTTACATAAGACTGAGCTGTGTGGTATGAACAGGAGGGTTATGGTTCGGTTCCCATGCCAACTGAGATTCCATCACTACGGAATATCCACAATGAGTTGAATTTATGAGGAGAAAACCAGCATGCTAAGTCATGTACTCAGGACCTACTTCAGGAATCACGCAAAATTATTCAGTCAATGGCTCTTCGTAATCTACTCCATCAGTAAATTACATAGATAAACAATAAACAGACTTCTATGTTCACTTTGGTTTTTTCTATTTCAAGCTTCTACTTCTGTTATTCCGAGTTCTCTCCCCTTCTGTTTCTATATGTATTTACTATTGACTCTACATCCTTCAAAATTCAGTCTTCCAGTACAGTTTAGTTAAGACGTTTAGTCTATTACACCTACTCACAGAATAGGGAATATCTGATTTTTAATGATGGTAAGCAATGAGGATTTAGGATTCTATTTCATCATTCTGATTTCCAGCTCAGAGCCTATTTTTTGCTTTATGCCTTTGTACCTGAGGTTCGTACTGATTTTTTCAGACATAACCATTCCAGTAAATGGAAAGAGGGAGTGCACATGAAGAAGACTGACAAATTCTGACAATTTGAAGGAAAATCTACTAACTGGTCTTTGTGTCTTTTTTAACCTTTTTAGATACAAAATAATTTTCAAAAATTATTTGAGATAGTTTTTTTTTCTTTTAGTTTCTTAATTTGTTCATTGGCTATGAAACAACGCTTAACTTTTCAGCTCTTTCCCAGAAATATTCTAGCCTTCCACTCCCTGAGAATATCTTGTGTTTCAGTAGCGTGTTTTCCTTTCGTAATCATGTTTTGTTTCCTAATCATGACCTCATGATCTTTGTATTTTTCCAGTAAATGACTTGGACACATTTAGGTTGTTCTTTTGATTTGACATCGAAGAAGTGGACAAGCATGTATTTTTGATATCCAAGCATGCTTCCTGATGCTTAGATCATGTCTTTTCACAGAGGTTCTTGAAACAATCACAACAGAGGAGGAGTTAACATTTGCTTTATTGCATGATGTCCTTGTTAACAAAATACTGAAAATTAAATACTTCACCTCTATACCTGGAAGCAGACTTAGGCATTTCTATTAAAAAGAAAAAAGAAATAGATAATTTGCTATCTCTCTGTTTAGCACCCAAGCTTCCTTCACAAATTTGGAGGATTAGAATGAAAACCTCCAAGTATCAAATAATTTCAGCTACTCTGAGGAAAACTAAAGAGGCAAAGGGCAAGGAAGTGTTTTCCTGTGACTTAGACTCCTATGTGAGAAGAGGACCGGCCCTCTTCCGAAAATATTGCTAGACCTGTTTTAAAGGACACTCAGCTTAGAAGAGCAGGTTGCAATTCTCACTCTCTCTGAGGTGCACATCTGAAAAAAAACCTGTCCATATCTCAAGGATTTTAGGTAGCCTGGAGGAAGTTAGATGAAATATATACAGTAAAAGAAACCTAGGTGTCCTAAACCCCAGCTAAGCACCCTGAACAGTTTCTCCATTTCTTCTCATCAAAAAACAGGATTTATAGAGTGGAACAATGGGGGAAACCTAGGTAAGATGCTTATTAATATGAAATACTCTGGCAATTTTGGCATTTGTCCCAGCTACAGCACACTGTGTCTGATGGAACTTGATCATTGTATCAGCAAGTAGCTGAGTCTCCCCTAGACTACTGTGTTTTCTCAGCATTATCCTACTTCAGTATGAAAGGCTCAGCATAACCTAGACCTAGGTTATTTTTCCTAGCTGTAAAAATGCTTGGCTTGGCAACATCTTATGACCCTCTGGCACAATGAACTGCTGCACCTTAAGCTGCTCCTTAGCTCAGGCTACAGGAGGTTCTTCGTTTGCAAAAAAAGGTGGCCGCCCCTGCTGTAACTTCTTTAGCAGCACTTCCACAATGAACTTGAGCCCATAAGAATTTCTGGAAGCAACTCGGCCCCACCCACTAAATCCCTGGGAACACAAATGTATCCGTTGCTGAGCATTCATTTGAATTTCATAGCAAAAAGGCTAAGAGATGGCTTAAAATTATTTTTCCCTTGTCCTTGTTTCTGCCTTGAAGAAATTCAGGAGATTGATGTATAATATTCTGTGAAATAGAATGAGAAAACAAGAAATTAATTCTCCATTTCCCATCTGCAGACAGCTGTTCTGCCACCTCCAGGAAGGCAGGGCTCCATCATGTGTAATGGTCACTCGTGAAGACAAACACCATCACATCAAACGTGACCCCTTCCTCTTTCTTCTCTCAGCTTTATGTGCTGGCATGACACCATTTAATATGGAATATCCCTTTGTTCAGCCAAGTTCAGCTGTCCCAACTGTGTCCCCTTTCAACTCCTTGTGCAGCCCCAGCCCTCTCAGCGGATGGGTGGGGGAAGAAGCAGAAAAGTCCTTGGCGCTGTGCAAGCACTGCTCAGCAATAGCAGAAACATCTCTATACTGCCAATTCCATTTTCAGCACAAACCTGAAATACAGCCCCACACTTGCCACTGTGGAGGAAATTAACTCCACCCCAGGCAAAAGCAGGACAAATGTTCAGATAATTCTAGTGTTTATTTATTGGAGTGTATTTTGGCTTAGCTTAAAATCCATGCCTTCTGCTTGGGTTTAGAAAACAATTATGTGGAAGTAGCAGACTAATAAGCCACAGCAAATTGAACTTGCTTAAAACTCACTGTTATTTTTATCGACTCTGTAACCAAGATGCTGAAATCTGCAATAATAAAAGACTAATTTAAAACAATTGAAATTGAACCATTATAGGAGCAATTATCTTAGCTGAAGGGTTATGGGTTTATGTTCAGGGTTCACAGGGAGTGTGATGTGAAGTACCCTGTGCTCTATCTGTGAGGGGGAATAAATGGTCCATTACAGACCTTACAGAAATATGGCACTGGGTTTAAAGATGCCAAGCATCAAGAATAATGGATAAAAACTCTCATGCAGATAAGTTTTCGTGTTCAAATCTTTTATTTATGTTGCCATTTGTTTAATAATAAAATGATCACTCAACTTTTATATTCTCAGTTCATCAGTTTACAGAAACTTAAAAAGTCACATTCTGTTCTACACAGGAGTAAACTGAGTCTCTAGATGTTTTTGGAAAGAACTTAGATAACTGTTCTTTAAAAAGCCATATATCTAATGGGTCGGTGCAAAGACAACAGACACCCAGTGGTGTTTAGTGAATGGAAAAAAAGAAATAAACAAAAACTGAAATACAGGAAATTCCACTTAAACATAAGAAAAACCATTTCATTTAGAGGGTGATCACTTGTACAGAGAGGTTGTGAGATCTTCTCCATCCCTGCAGATATTCCAAACCTGATTGGACACAGTGCTGAGCAATGTACTCTGACTCTCCTTTCGAAGGGGCCTGGACAAGGCAATGTCTAGAGCTGACGTCTTTTCTCATTCTTTTCTAGCTCTATTCTTTTAAACTGAAGAGCTTGAAATTTCAAAATTCACCTGGAAGAACTGCCATATGTACATATCCTCTCCACTGAAATTTATTTATCATTTTTTTAGGTTTCCAATGTAGTGTTTCTGAAAGCTTCCAAGAAGAAAAACATTTAAAATTTAAAGAGTTTGCTTGTAGACAGCTCAGGAGTTAAGTGCTCACCTCATTTGTCCACCTACAATGAGAACTGTATGGAGCCTGGTGATGCAGGCTACTTTGTGGTAACCCATACCAGGGGGTAATGCCTGCAGTGTATCTGTAATGCTTTAGGTACTGAAAGACAGAGTACACAGATGTGACCTCTGACCTCAGGGAAGCCACGTGACCAGTCCTAAGCTTTTCCATGTGCAGAAACCCATCCATTCCTGAGAAGTCAGTATTCAACATGCTCAACCCTCCATCTCTGAGAACAAGCCCTCAAAACAGGAGATGGGAGAGGTGGTAGAAACACACTTGATTCCTTTGATTCTTCTGGTCCTCTTTTAGGTTGGCACGTGCTTTTTTTCTTTTAAGGACGATGGGCATAGAGAGAGTTTTGTGCATTTGAGGAGGTTAAGACGCATACAAATGTTTAAAAGTCCATGGCATTTTTTCTGAGCAGACAATATTTTCCAGATAATTTGTAATCATTGTCACGGACAATTCTATTCCATTTTTTCAAGCAACTGTTATTTACTTTATAATCTGCAATGACTCATTTAAAACTGTTGCTATTTATTATGTCAGACTATACTTACTCACTTCCTTAGAGGACCCCTGCCACAATTAGGTGCATCTTTTCTTTGAGTCATTACTCTCATTGCAGCATCTGCAGTTCTAAGAGGAATTTTTACTTCACCAATCAGTAACTTGATAAGGTTATAATGTATAAAATGAATGAATGAAAACTCTTCTGGAACACAGCATTCTTGTGTAGAGTGGGTGCCTTTCAAATCCTTTTTTAGTGTTTATGTGCAGTCACTTATTTTTAATCTAAGCCAACCATGACTCAGCTACAAAGCTGAAGAGGAAGATAAGTTAGTTTATTAAAAAAAAAACTTCAGCTAAATTTAAGGGTGTTTATCTGAAAATAATTCTAAAATACTCAAGTAAAAAGTATTTAACCATTAGACTTCATTTTTTTTTCACATTCAACTCATATTGAAGTGCTGCTGTACTTAATATTTTGGTGATGACAAAAGGAACTCTTCTCACTCTTGGCTGGTTTGTGCATTAGATTCATCTTCAGTTTTGTATCCTCCTTTCCATGACACTTATGAACACTGATGGACCACAGCAGTTTGATAAGGTGTAAATGCAAGACATCTGATGGAAATAAACTGTTGCATTCGGTTTCCATTTATAATTTGCTGATCCCAAGCCATAGCACTGGCTCAGACTCAAGGAAGGGCAGATTTATCAGTTCTCAGTAGTCCCAAAGGACTAAGCAACACAATCTGAAAACAGCCTTCCACAGACATAGCTCCTCAAACACAGCTTTTACTCTGAGACCATTAAGAATAACAGTAGCAGATCTGTCTAGCTGCTGTTTTTTGCAGTACCTTCATGCTTCCTGGGCTGGGAATGATTTTCCTTCCCTGGAAGAGCTAACTTGAAACTCAGACACTGGGGTCCCTTTAGCGCCTCTCATTACATGTCTAGTGCAAGACAAAAATATTTTAGTCACACAAGATGATCATGTTGTCGCAATCATATTAACATTTATTATCAAATAGAACTCCTTAACTTTATTTTGTGTTTTCTTTTAATACCACCTTGATTGTGGTTACTCTTGAATAATAAGAATATCACAAATAATCTTACCTCTTTTATTTACTTTATTTTGCTATCAAACATCTTTGTATTTTAGGGATCATTCTCTTAGAACAGGAGTTACTTACTTAGCCAATAGGCTTTCTAGTAGGCTTATCCTTTTCCAATAGGACTTATGCAGCCTCCTAAGGATTTTCAAGCACAATATGTTTTTCAGCACTGGAATACAGATTCCTGAGCAAGCTTTTGCTGGTCTGCAAACCAGCACAAGCACATACAACACGCACTGTTCCATGCATCCTGCCTCTGCAACCAGTGCCAACAGTATGATGACAACTGAGGAGTGCAGAGTTGCTTGGCTCAGCTGTGTTTATGGAATGCATATCACCAAATTGAATTTTTGTAATCATTCTCTGAAATGCACAAATGAACATTTGCTGTTTCCAAAAGCTATATCTGCAAAGGAACCTTGCCTGCAGAAATAATCACAGCTGCAATACAAATCTGATATCTTCAGCTATTCAAGACACATAAAGATCGGCAACTATTTGCCCTCAGTTTAAAATAAAAATAAATAAAATAAATAAAACAATGTTTGGGAACTAAATATGCACCAAAACTTGATTGATTTATTTACTGAAATATATGCACATTTAATTTTTCATTTCATAAACGATACAGCTCCAGGGCAGCTGCTGAAAAGATATCTCATGAGAACCTCTGTACCGAGAAAGTCAAATTAATCAAAGTCTTACGGAGAAGAAAAACCCTTAAGACATCTTGCGATTTATCCAAACAAAACCACTCTTGCCTTCAAACACAAATAATTAAAAGAAAGACTAAAACTTTTATCAGGAGAATCAGATTTTTCTTATGGTGTTAACCATAATTTTTTAGACAAGTAATACTGTACAAAATTTGACAGTTCATCACAAATGTTCAAGAAGACAAAAGGATGTGCAGCACGTCCCAACCTTCACCTTGCTGAAGAGGTATTTAAGACCTGGGGTTCGTCTGCTGCCAAGCTGTTTGGAGCCAGCTGTAAATGTCTGTGATCGGCAGAGGGCAGCCCCTGGCTGCTCTGGCACCTCCCAGCCTGCAGCCCCACAGTCAGATGTCCACTGTTATTTAATGACTTTTGCTCAAGGATATTCCTTCTGGAGATGAAGGGCAGCAATGTGCTTTATACGAGCTTAGTTCTCCAAAGCACAGTTCTCTTAAACCTTGGTCTGAACTATTAGCTGTGGATGGGCTTTCTGCAGACAGAAATCAGATGTTGGAAGGGCTGTTCTGCGTGAATTTCTGAGAACCAGACCAAAGTCAGGAGCTAATGCTGATTGCACCTACGGCAATGAGGACTTCCTTAAACTCAGTATGCACGTGGCTCCCCAGTACACAGGGCTTCAGATGCTGGGTCATGCCCTCTGTCACGTATCTTATGCCTATACCCGCTTCAAGACTTCTAGGGGTTTTTTTTCTCCAGCTTTGATGTTACCAGCCAGAACTTTAAGGCAAGTCTTGGTAAGGCATCGACATGAATGTGCAGTTGCTCTGCAATGGCAAAAAACCCCACATGTAGTCACAGCTCTCATTAAATGTTAGCAGTATGTTTAAAAGTCTGCTATTGACTTTAAATACAGAGTGGACCGATTGTTATTTATTTTGACAGTCTCATTCTCAATTGTATGTCTTCCTTTTTACTTTACTCCGCAAGACTTACAGACTTCCTTAAAGTGCTTGTAGGTTTGTTTCCTTGCCGCTTTAGCCATCCTCCATCTGCCAGAGGGAGCTATGAGAAGCAGAAAGAGGACTTAAGTATCTTTAAGCAATGGTGTGACAAAGAGAAAGCATTTGGAAGTACTGCTAAAAATGACAGCGTAAAGCATTATGTTTTTCAGTATTAAACTCTATGCCTTCACCATCTGTTAGAAACAAAGATCAATCTTGATATCCCCAGGGCTGCTGTTCTCCCATTTTTTGCTAGTTATGCTCTTTAACTCCAGAGTTTAATTACAGATGGGAGAATTATCATACCCAAATTAAGGCCTGTGTGAGCAGAACATAGGAAGAAACTCTGAATTAGTTTAGACACAACACTTATTAAAAAAGAAACCTTGGAACTGATGATTACTCATGCTTGAATTATCTAGTATTACTCAAGCTAGAACTGGGGATTATTATTCACTTTGAAGTAACGTAAGACATAATATTGACCAAGTATTGCTCCATACATCTTTGGTGACATGTTCACATCAAGGAATGATTCTGTCAAATACAGAAGTCTGAAAAAAAGCAACAAGCCTCATTCCCAGGGGCAGGGGGGCATATGATACCTATCAAGTCTTCTCTCGGACCAAATTAATCCTTACATTTCTCTGGCTTTATCAAGATCGTATAGCTCAGTAGAGAATTTTCCCCTAAAATGGAAAAAAAAAAGCAAAAAAACCTCAGAAATTCAGTCTAAGATAACCATTCCCTAAATTAGACATTGTTTCTGCACTGTATACTTGGCTACTATTATACCACTGGGACAAAGGTTTTGTCACAGTGTGCTACGGCCATTCCCTGGCCAGCAATACCATAGCAGGTGCACTGGATTAATACCCACGCAGCCCAGGAGCCCTGTGAGTGCCCAGAGGGCTGTGTGAGGTATACAGATCACCCCCCCATAGCTGGCTGCTGCCATCTCCTCCCCTTCCCCCTGTATTTGGTTTCTCCCTCTGGAAAGTTCTGTATCCCTCTGTCCCTCGTTGGCCCCCATTACCCTTCTCCTCCCCACTGGTTCTGTATCCCTTGCCCTCGAAAATTTAAACCCTGTGTCCCTGCCTCATTGGTTATTTTGTATTTTCCCCTCCTGTGGTGGAAGGGATAAAGTATCTGAGTAAGGGCCACCCGGTGGCTTCCGCACGGGACTTCCGAGTTCATTAAACCCACTCCTGTTCTCCCACGCAGAAGTTCCCTCCGCCTCGTTCTTACCTCCTCAGTGCGCCTGGACCATCAGTGGGTTAGGCGAGTCCAGGCTGGAACCTCACCAACCCTCCTGCACGCCCGCAAGCAGCCTCCGCCACTCTCTCTAACGTGGGTGGGTGCCCAGCACTAGTGGTCACAGAGCTAGCTGAAACGTATAGTGCCGTGGCAAGGTTTGACGCCATACTGGGGGATCTTACATTCCATAAGCTCTCTTCCAGTCTCTCAAAGTGAAACTGCGGCCGTGCATACTTTCAGGTGCCTAGTCCTTACTTTGAAATAGATCACCTTTTCAGAGGAGTTCTGCCGACAGGCTTTCAAAATAATTTAAAGATGTGCAGAATTGTAGGTAGAATTCTCCCCATGTATGAGAATGCTTCCCATAATTTGTTAAAGAACTTTATCAAATTTGTCACTCGGTGATTTACGAACGTGGTGTCCATTGAAAGTTTGTAGGATATGTTGATTTTTATTTTGTCACTTATCAGTTATAACTAGATTCATGAACTTATTTCTCATTGTATTAGTAGAGTCTAAGAACCTAATCTTTTCTTCATAGTGGAGACTAAGAGATGTTAACAGTCTGAGTTTTATAAGACCTGTAGGCACTGGTTATTTGCTTGGATAGCCTCAGGATCAGTCAGATACATTATATTTAAATTTCTTGATACTGACACTCTACAGCACCCAGTAGCATTGAAGTGAGAAAAATATCAGTATAGGTATTTAAGTAGGTGGCTGCCATATGTTTAATAGTTTATTAGATATAATTTCATTAAAAATCAGCATATTCAGTGAAGTTAAAATCTACTTAATGATCTGACAGATTGGTACCATCTGTAGCATGTAATTTATCAGTATAGTCTGTACTGCAAAATACATAGATTTAATCAATCACTCAAACAATCTGGTATAAATTTTCAAGTACGATTGAAAAGAAAAATCAATTCCTCAAAAACACGTGTCTCCTCTTGCAATAATTATCTTCAGGGAAGATATGGCATCCAAGATTTATGGTACAGTACTCGGGCTTATACTTTACTATTTTAGGTGATATGAGAAATCATAAAACTTACCTTTCTTCAGATACAGAATAATCAAACAATAATTCTGTTCATCAGCATAACAAATCCAGCCGTTTTATACACAGATCTTTCCACGACCTTTAATTAACCTGATTTTTATTTTGCTGCATCTCTGATCTTCTGTGGACATGGATGCTTGTTTTATTCCATGATTTTTACTTCTAAACGCCAGTATTACAGTCCAGTTCCTATTAATTCATCTTTAATGCAGCAAGATCTTATCTGCTAGTGATATGCTTGCTCGTAATTAATGCTGCTTGCTAAACAAGTAAGCCCAGTTACTGGAAGATGTATCAGGCAAGCTCTGAATTTACCTACTGCGTATTTATCTCACTGGTTTGACACCAGTGTCAATGCCAGCCCACAGCAATGAGCTGTGTCATTTAATTATAATTTCTGGTGTTCTACAAACACCACAAAATAGATAAGACTCATTCAAAGTCATGGTCCTGATGACATGAAAAATGACCACTCAGGTGATTTACTCTTGGTTCTTCACAATACATTCTTTCATGCATTAAGTATAGAAGTGAGGCTGATTTCAAAAGATGGATCTGTAAGCAATAAGCTTATTTTGTGAAGCTATGGGCTGTTCTCTGTAATTGTGGTGAAAAAGAAATATTCTCTCATATTGATTCAGCTTGATTCTGAATACAATAACTCCTCCTCTCAGTGACTAAGATAAATAAGGTATTTCAAAAGCCACTGGATTGTATTGCTATGGTAACTCACCAAACCACTGGGATTATAATTGTGTGCCTGACATTACACATAAAAGTTTAATTTTCCCTCCAAAATACAATACTGATATCCTTAATCTTTTTCTCAAACCTCTACCCATGTCAAGGAGAAAATTAATTTTCTCTAACCTTGCAGCATTAAATCTACTGATTTGTCAAGGTAGATTATATTCTGCATGATTTTGTTTGTATAATTTTGCCTTGCAAACCATGATCTTTTAAGTGAACAAAGTTTCAGTTTAATAATAAAAGCTACAATAGATGTCACTTCTTATGAAAAGTCACATATTCTAGAAAGGACTGAAAATAAAAATGATATGCAAATGTGCAAAAACTGCATTCAGATACACATAGTACAGATCAAATCTGACTGCATGCTTTGAAAATTCTAAAATGCAATAAATGTACTTACAAGACTTGATAAATTGAAATCTAAATCTGAAAGTCATATCCATCTACTAGGGCAAAACTCTTTTTATGTATGTGTGAATCTGTATGAAATCCAGTTAAAAACAGGTTTGATTTTCTTCAAGTTGGTTTGTATGATCTGCTTTAGAAAGGTGATATTACTCATATTTTCATACCATCTTAGCTCTTCAGAAGACAACCTCTGTATTTTTAAATATTCACGGTAAAGACAGTCACATGCTTTTTTGACCTTATCACATTGTATATGAAAACTGAAGTCTGGCCACATTTGAAGTCTTATTCACTGCCCTTTGTTTCATGCACAGTGCAGGGTCTCACTGGCATAAGACAACGCCTCAGCACCAAGTTCTATTAGCAGAGCTATTTACTGGACTTATTAAGTGAACTCATAATTTTTTAAAAGTTAAAACACAAAATACTTCAATTCCTAGAGTAGGTACTTTGTTTCCTAGAAAAGTTAACGTGTCTTAAGCTTCTTCAACTCAAAGTAACTACTTTTTGTGGTGAATATTTATACGGAGAATCTCTGATTTAGAACACATACTGTTTTGGGGTTTTTTTCTGTATTTACAATACTGTAGCCTAATCACATACTAAGAAGGTTCTAAAATTTGTGCCGTGTACTACAGCTGCTTGGAAGAAAGAGACACCAGACAATTGCCCTGTCTCCAGACAGGATATACAGGAATGTAAAAGGCAAGAAGGAAGGCAATATGTCTTGTCATGTCTGGAATTGATTCCTTGACTTTCATTTCAGCTCTGGGCAGTAAACACAAACTTGAATGTCAGAAAAGCCTGATATTTTACAGCATGTGGGAATCCAGGGTCAAATCCCTCAGTGCTCAGTTTAAGGGGAAGCTGTGGCTGTCCAGTAGCTCTTGAAACTCAAGATTTTAATCTGTGTTTTATAGTCACCTCTGTAAATAGAACTATATTAATTTTTGAAACATATTTTTCAGTTATAAACACTTTTATCTATTTTAATATTTATCACTATTTGATCAGTGATCAATCTTACATTCAGTTCTACATTGCTTCCACCTAAAAAATTATCTGAACAAGAAGTAATTTTAGATTTTGGTAACAATATTAATGATTCTGTTTCCTGAAATCTCTAAGAATCTGAAAGATAATTCTTAAAAACTTCATGTAGTTGCCTAGACCACTTCTCCTTTCCCATGTTCAGCTGACACTACTACATTCTTTACTTAACAAAAGCTCTATTTTGGTACACCATGTACACTTGAAACTTGAGAAAAATAATCAAAAATGAACAATAATTTGAGTGTCAAATCCATTTCACTTCCATACATACCTACACAAGCTCAGCCTGAGAAAGTTAAGCTTTAAAGTTTCACTACACCTCAACTTTGGTAATTCTTATTTTCACATCTTCCAGAATGCTGTCTTTCTTGTGTTTAACCTTATAAAACCACTCCTAAGTGCTTTTATATTCTACTTACTGCAAAGCAAAAGCAGCTCTTTTTATTACTATAGTCTTATTGATCAAAGGCCTGACTTAAAAGATCTCTTTCATAATAAATAATGATTATTCTCATGTTTTTCACACCACACACCCACCACACCACCACATCCATAAATTCCAGCTTCTTTCTTAAAGTTCTGATTCATGCCCTTGTATGTTCTAGGTTTCAAAGTCTGGCTCTTACAGGAAGGACTCATGACATTTAGGATTATACAGCCCGTAAATAGCAAGAAGCTCAGAATTTTGCCTTAAGTTGACAGTAGCCATCACAAAATTCAAACCAGATGAAACAGTGACCATTTGTGTAGTATATATATCCTGGGAACCACTCCTTAATGTTCATGACAATACAGACACTGCAATAAGTGACCTGATTAACTAGAAGTGTGGTAAATTTTACCTGCACTAGAGTAGTTTAAATGACCTTTTAAATCTCTAAAAGCTTTCCGGCAGACTAAGGAAGCATTTAATTGTGCCATTTAGGATCCATATTACTGACAATTTGCTGTCATTTCAACCTTAACCAAAAAAATACTGTTTGCAAGGCAGGTTCACTGACTAAATAAACTGGATGGCACTGGCAGACTCACAGGATTTTTGTTTGTTTGTTTGCTTGTCTCTGCTTTTTCCTTTAAGCAATAGAGAATAGAGAGTGTAGACACACAGTGTAGTTCATTATCATACCATCTAATTCCAGGGCAACCCTGAAAAACTAGTCGTGCCCAGCACAAACACCCTTGTAGCTTCTATCGTGTCTTTGGGACTCTGTACCACATTCTCCTCCTGCCTGAATCACTTCTTAACTCCTGTTGATTGGTTCCCTCAGCTCGTATCTCGGTGTTGCACTGACACTTGCCATGTGCTTTACAAGCACAAGAAGTCGAGAATGTGTTGGATTTTATCGCAGGCTTCCTTGTCAGAAGATGTGCTCATTCTCTAAGGAAGAAAACAACTGTTTGCCTATGGCAACAGCATCACCTGCTGTTGGATGAGAAATCAACATTCCCTTTTCCTGAGGGGTTAGGCTAATCTTTATTTAATTTTTCAGGGTAACTGAGCTGAATATGCAGATCAGGATTGAGGAATTAGACCATATAATTCATGCTTTACTGCTATATTTTATAAAATTTTGCCATGTCCACATTGCAATCCATATATTGGGATTTCTAATGTCACTTTGACACAAAGAAAGTAGAATATTTTGATGTTTGGGGCTGTAGATTTTTCCCAAAACACATAAGAAGGACCAGTCTATACAATGAAAAACTTTTGAGAGATTGATGAGAAGCAATCCTTCTCTGGGTTTGTAAATCACCATTAAATATGGTTTCCTAAAGAAAAACAAAGCCACAAATTGGCATACAAGATACTTTAAGTCCTAGTTTAGAATAACATCTAGAAACTTTACACTTTAAATTAAATCATTATGCATAAAAATGATAGTATAATTTCATAATAAACAAAAACTGGAGTACGTACATGATATTTTAAAATTTAGGAACATTTCTTCTTCCATGAGAATTTGACTATAAAATAGGACTTTCTAAGACATCGGGTTGATTTTACAGCTCCTGTTGACTTGCTTAAAACCAGACACCTACAGCTTCCGAGGATATCCAGAGATGAATGTTTCCTTAAAATATAAAAGGAACCAAAGTATTGATTAGTATCTACGTCTCTGAACCACCAGAATGACAACTTTGAGTCTTCCTTTCTTCCTTTCTTCATTTCTTGTCTTCTAAATTCAGATGGCTATGAGCTATCTTCGTTTCTCCATCCAGCAATGCTTTCTGTGATTTAATTCCCATTTATGTATATATATACATGCTATGTCATGCACTCATTGGGTGATGTCATAGGGAAAATAATATGAAATTATTTTGATAAACCCCTTAGTGTTGCTGAAACTTGGAAAGACAGAGTAATGTATAGAATAAGTTTAATTATTGAAAAAAGGTGGAAATATGAGGAGAAAAAATATTTGACAATGTATGCCAAATGAAATTTAAGCTGTAAAACGAAATTAATTTCTATTCAGGAGCAGAATCCTTTTTCTTAAGTTCTGCAGTAAATGACCAGAGAGAATTAAATCCAGAATTAGTACTGGCTTCTTTTAAACCATATTGCTATCATGTTGAGATTTCACTTTTATGGATTGACCACAAATTAGTAATAGACAGATGCTCCTGTTGCTTCAATCTGATATAAAAGCAGTTATTCACAACCCTAAATATTTGAATACAAGGAATTTGTATCATATAGTTAAACTAATCCTCTTTAGGAATAATGAAATTAATTGCTTATCATACAATAAATTCTTAGTGTAAACACTTAACACAGGTTTCAGAAAATGACTTTACAGATTTCTCTCCACTAGAGGTCTCTAGAGAAATACAATAAACTGTTCAGCATAGCAGATACCTTAGACTTCGCTTCTTGACATTATTTACATTTCCTGGAAGATGAAAATCAACAGTTGTTCTATTCTTATTCCAGGTATTTCTTTGGATATGCTTCTTCTGTTGTGGATAATAAATATTCCTATTACTACAATAATAATTCAAATCCATGAGGTGTTTTAACCTATTTTATAATTAGATATTTAAGATTTATAATTAGAACTTCAACATCACATCACTTAGGATATAAAATAACACAAAGTATTTAGACAGAGGAAGAAAAAATCTAAGGTGGCAGCTTGGTGGGGTATCCAACCTGTTAAATAAACAACAAATTAAAATAAATACAGTAGCGATGGGCACAGCGAATAAAATGTTTGTTAACCAGAGTAGTACTTTAGTTAGCAAATTATAAAATGGCTACTCTGGCGTGCAGTTCAGCATGCCATTATATTACACGCAAAATAGAGCTTGGCTCCAATATTGTTCTTTATATCTAGTTTAACATAAACATAAATGAAGAATAAGATTCATGTAGTTGGACTGTTTTTTCTTCTTTATGCTTTTTGTTTTGTTTTGTTATTACTAAAAGTTTTTAAATTAAAAAAGTGCCATTTTCCTTGGGTTGATATTTTCAAAAAACTAATTTCCACTAAAAGATAAACTTTATCCATTTCAAGATCTGTGCACTTATACACCACTCACCAGAACAACTCATTTGGGAATTTAGAAATTTTTCAGAAAATGAAGCTTGTGTTCATTATCTTATTTCCTTACGTTACTTTATTTCAGTGAACTTTATCTCTGCATTTACTATTTTTTGCTAAGGCTTGCCTCATTGAATATAATATAATGATGTGACCAGGCTTGTTATTAAGTGTTGAATTATAGCCTACTGTACTCAATGCAGAGAACAAACGGGTTTCTCTGTGACTTAAGGTAGGGTAACTAATCAGAAAGCTGGAAAAATATGGAAAGAAAAATGGTTGCCCTGCTCAGATTACTCCACCTTTAACTGTGGTGGGTAGATCTGTAAACAAGAGCTCAATGCATGCAGCCGCATTAATTGCTACTTATTTTTTGCTGCTACATGGTAGGTGTGGAAGAGAAGAACCTGAGCTATGCTTGAGAGCTCAGCGATGAGGGAGCAACTCCTGAGAAGGCAGGTTACTGGGACAGCTCTCTGAAGTTTTTCAAATTAATTTTACAGTGTATCTTCTGATATTTTCACCTTTAAATTGAGAATTGCGAAGACTACTCAACTAAGGCCAATTAGCAGCTTGAATTATCACAGCTAGGCACTTAAGAGGTGATATTTCTCAGAGTATTTCTTCCTGCAAAGACCAGAAAGACATAAAAAGCTCTGAGAGGAATAGGAGCACAGCACTGATATTCTCCTAAAGCTGGTAATATGAAATCACAGAGCTGACCTATCACCTCCATCAGTGGATCTCTCAGTGAGGTTTCAGGCATGGAGTTCACACATCAAGAGGTGCTGACACTTCCATGAGCTATCTTGAGTTTTTTGCCAGTTGGGTGTGTAGAGGTCATGATAGAAGAGAAGCCCACATACCATTTAACCAAATGTCTCTGCTCTTAATCTTAGAAAACATGAAGGGTTATGGATATGTAAGGCAAGACCTTACCCTTAAAATATCTAGTCATCTATGCTTCGATATAACCACTTTTACTGACAATAATACATAGAGAATAGTCGCTGCCTGTGTCTGCTGCTCTTTACCCCATTTGTGTCTGTTCTGTAGGGGTAGGTTGGTCCCACTGGTGTGCCAGTCCAATCCCGCATCCACTCCTAGCTATTCACCTCACTACTCACTCCAGTTTGAGGAACAAACTCAGTGAAGTACTGCCACGAGAACTCACCCTATTTTTGTAAAGATCTGAAAGAGTCTATGGACTTTCACTTGAAATTGTATTCATACGCAAACACATCTATATAAATGGCAGAACATTTTCCTTGACATGAAAATGTCAAATTCCTGTGTTGCAGTCCTTGCAGTCCAAACACCAATTGCCCCTGGAGCCTTAAGACTATCACTTCATGGGAGGCTTGAGCCTGTCACTTCTGCCTCAGTTTCCTCAGTTACAGTTCAGAATTACATTTTCCATTTACTGTACAAGAGGCTGTGAAGGACTGAATAATAAGTACAGAAAAGTACGCATTCAAATTTTCAGGTACTCCGTGATTTTGATATGATATGTGATCATATATTACATAAAGCTCTGAATAAAAGCGTTATGTAATAGTACTTGTTATAATTAGAATTTAAATGAATATTTAAACTAATACTGTGTTTGATTGAGCAACTACTTCATTTTCAGAATGTGTGCTAATACAGCTTTTTTTTTCTCAAGACAAAAATGCTCTTCCAGGTTATTGGCAACTGTATTTGAACCTTTCATCAACTTCACCAGTTAAAAAGCTCATAGCTGATAACTGTGAAGGCATGGAAAACAAAGGAAAGCAATGCAGTTCTTATGAGAACAGACATCTTCCTCTGGGTTTGAATAAAACCACACGCAATGATCATGACCTCTGGATGCCTCAGTGCTATAAATACTAAACCATAACTGAAAGTCTAAACTTCTCAAACTCTCTCTATTGTCGTGTCAGCAGAATAAAATGTTAAGCCTTCTGTAATAAGGAAGAAATTAATCAGTTGGGGATTAAAAGAAATTATTTATATGGCTAATGTATGGGACTGGTTTACGTTACTGAAGCTGGCAGCAAAAGCTGCTGTTCTAAGGGGGGTGGTACGAAGTTTCAGGTTTGTCCTGTGGTTCCCTCCCACCACCTTCTAACATGTATATAAATTGTCAGCTCTGCAGACCCTTTGCCAGTTCTCTCTTCTAGACTTGCCAGAAGCAACAGAGGACTAAAGATGAAGATCTTTTTCTTATTCACCTTTTCAACTTTTTTGTTGTCTGCTGTTGAACAAGCAGCTGCTTATGCTCACTATGACAAGATTTTAACTCACAGTCGAATAAGGGCACGCGACCAGGGGTAAGTAACTGGCTTTCATTTCTAATTTAAAAGGAAGCTTGTTAAACTTTATTCTTCCTTTTCTACTAGCATTATATAACATGTAATTTTTCACTATGAATTTTTACTGTCATTCAAGTGGAACTTTCTTCTTAAATTCATTTTACAAGAATTGTTCCTGAATAAAAAGCTTTTCTGCGAGTTTTAAAAAGAGACAGAATACTGTTAAACTTCATAAAACGGAAAGAATTCTAAAATCACCACTTCTCAATGGATAAAATGTGATTCAGAATCACCAAAATTAATTTCAGTTCATAAGTATTGTAATGGGATGTCATAAAAGTTTAATGTATGTTTTCAAACTTTTGCAGAGTTGAGAGCTATCCCACAGTATTTGCTCTCTTTATTCCATCCTGATGAAAATCATGAACTCTATTTAAATGTTTTCTAACATGGGAATATATACTGGGAGCCCTCTGTGAAACTTCTGTTCCCACTAGAGCAATGCAGCAAGCTGCTCAGCAGGGCTTCCGAAAGACAATGCTTATAAGCCAGGCTGCTTGGAGACATGGAAATAATTTGAACAGCTGGTGGTAGGGAAACACATGTGCCTAAAGATATTTTCCTCTAGTCTTCTTAAGCAAAAAACATTCTGTGAATAAGAATTGTTTACTATCCTATCTTCCCACTGCCTGCTACACACACATACTTTTCAAATATTTTTTAGCTTTTCAAATGAAAAAGCTCGCTGGCTTCCCAGTGATGTAAAGTATATATTCTAACCACTGAACTGATGATTTTTTTCAACTACAGAAGTATAAAAATTAGGGATGAAATGCCCTTGCTCCGTGGAATTTAACCAAAAGAAATTCCTCTTCTGTACACCACCATGCTAAGGAACACATATTCCTCATCTGAAGTCTGTGACTCCTTTTATTTACATGCCAATTTACCCTTTGGTCCTCAGTAATTCGCAGAATGTTTATTTAGGTGCCTGCGGTACTCCAAATGGTTGGTAGTCAAAATAGTTGATTGATTTACAGAAGACAGGGCTTCCTTCTACGTGAAGAACAAGGCACTTTTCTTCCCCATCTCCCTACGACCTTCAGCTGCACAGATGTGGAAAAGACAAAAACTTTAATGAAAAGAGCCTGATGGTATTCACTGGACCCTGGTGGCTGGTAATTCACTTTGCAGGGGGAAGGGAGAAATGGGTATCGAGACTTGCCTAAGCACAGCTGGTGATCGCTGCCCATCAGTGACACAGGGTCAAACCAGAATGAAGGGGAAGCTTCTGTCGCTGCAGGGAGGGTAGGCTTGCCAAGGAACCCAGCTGGGCAGTCCCAAGAACTTGCACTCTGACTACTTCAAAACACACCTGTCCTGGGAACTGAAGCCAGATGTTAATTTCTTACTCAACAGGAAGAGTATTTGCTGCTATTTCATGCAGAATTTTTCAAAAGATGTACAAAAACTTCTTTTTAAAATGTTTCTCGTTGCACCCATAGCCCAAATGTCTGTGCTCTTCAGCAAGTTATGGGAACAAAAAAGAAATACTTCAGCACTTGCAGAAACTGGTACCAGCAAGCCATCTGTGGAAAGAAAGCGTAAGTATGCTCTGCTTCCAAACTATTCTCCATTGATTGAGATAATAAAATGTACAATTAGAAAAATCCTTTTCTCACAGACAAGCTAACTGTGTATAGTTTATATTAGATTTTTTACTTCTCCTCCAGGTGGCATTGCTATACTGACTTCACTTTTCCTTCTCTGGGCACGCTGCAAGTCATCCAAAATACTTCACCTTTCAGTAAAGTCTGCCATACCACTGACAACTTTGGCACTAAATTTTATTCTACCGCAGACATATTGGGAAGAAGCGTATTTCCTGAAAATGCTTAGACTGGGACTTGGATATTCTCACAGGCAGTTTTGGAAAACAACCTACTCCTGTGGTTTTTATTCCTAGATAGATGTCATGTCTTCCTATGAAAGAAAGTCTGCTCTCGGAATGAATCTGAGGGAATTCATTACTTTGCCAAGCTCCAGAAGCAAAATGTGTTAAGCAGTGATAGATACCTTCATGTGTTAGGAAAAATCGTTTGAAGCAACAGGCAGTTTAGACTCATTGAACTTAGGTCACATGAAGGCTTTGTTCTCTTCATGACTAGAATTTAGAGGAATGTAAGTTGCAAAACATTTTACAAATCCTGTGCAAGGCCCCAAGAAGTCTAATACAGACAACCAGAGGAAGGCATTGAGTAGTGAGGCTGTGTGGATTTGGTCATGAGAGTCTACACAAAATTATCACCTTCCATCTAAATCCACCTACCATTGTACAAGCACTCACAGAGCAAGGCTAGAAGAGGGAAAGAATGTGGATGAGAGTAAGCTGAGTCATAGAACTCCTGAGGGTTGTTTAAGGGCTTTTTGTGATTATAATAGAGCACTGTTATAATTTAGTCTTAGCCATTAATAACTTTTATACTCTGCATACTAAAAACAGAAATACAGACAAGACTAAAGAGGTTACTCCAATAAGAATGCTAATCCAAAGGACAACAGCTCTTCTCGTGTCAGTATCTCCATGTTAACAAGTCAACCCTAACTTATAAGATGTTGAATGTTTTAATTATGGACAATTCCCATCCACTGCTATAAGTTTACAATGGGAATGTAACTTACAAATTTCCTAAAATCAGCATTTGTTGGACCAAAAGTCTTTCCACTGTTTCTCAGCAGTATTTTATCTCCATGCCAGCAAGAAGTAGAAACAGATGAGTCACTGAGCTGATTTGAATAAACTGAAAACTGTCTCTATTAGCCAAGAATAACAAGGATTAAGGTAGTGTTGTTCTGTCTTTTTCCTTTGGAATATACTCCTTTAGATGAGGTCA
This sequence comes from Rhagologus leucostigma, assembly GCA_013397725.1. NCBI lineage: Eukaryota > Metazoa > Chordata > Aves > Passeriformes > Rhagologus > Rhagologus leucostigma. The sequence continues at coordinate 2,251,510 of VZTD01002293.1, read as the reverse complement.
GGACAACTTTGTACTAAAAAAAAAGACAATAACAACAAAAAAACAATCCCAAACAAAGAAAGAAAAAAACCCTACCGAAACCTCAAGAATGCAACATTGTTTCTTATTTGAATAATTACTTTCCTTTTTCTTTGGCCACAGGCTCATATTAAACTAGTAGGGATACATACGAGGATAACTTCTGGTCTGGTCTGAGGTGGTACTTCCCCTGTGTGCTGTGCCTACACACAGGTGGTGCTGGGGAACTGCATCTTGCACTGAGTTTTATCTGGTTCTAACCTTATCATGGGGTGATGCTCTGTACAAATCTCTTTTCTCCCATCCCATCTTTCTTACATTTTGAGCACAGCAAAAGAACCTTCTAACTGCAGGAAACTGCAAGGGAACATGAATACTGTAAGTAGGAACTTGATAATTGAAAAGAAGCCTGGGCTGTGCATACAAGATACGTGGTAAAAAAGGCACTGATCTTGTAACGCTTGGCTGAGGAAGCATTTTCTTCTTAACCGTGTTCTGCAGCCAATTTTCTGTCTTTCTTTAATTGTATCATGTTTGGATATGGTATGAGGATTAAACTTGCCATGTCTTACTCTATGCTTATAACTCAGCTGCCTCTTTCCTTTTTCCAAAAGCTAATTAAACTGCAATCTTTTATAGCTTCCCATGGGATGAGGGGGAAAGATTTTCTATTCCAGGGAAGGAAAAAATATTTTCTCATGACAAAGCAGTTCACATAGTTGGGAGAACACTGATTCCTATTCTGCTACACTTATTTTTTTAAAATCAGATAGTCAGATTATTATGTTTTATTATTAGCTTCTGGCAAGGATGCAAGAAGGACTTAGTTTATTATTAGGTAAAAGGTTTATTATTAGCTTAAAAATCTGTAGCCTAAATTGTGCTATTCATGCATTCCCAAGAAACAGCCATTCAGTGAATTGCTTTAAAGAAAGAGATGTACTAAAAAGAACTATACAAACATTTTCAGTATATGGCTTCTCAGTTGAAAATATGCACATGGCAGAAGGGTAAATATGTCATGTATGTATATGCATATGAGGGAATGGAGAAAAAATATTTTCATAGCATGGAGAAATAAAAGACTATGTTTAAAAAAACATCTTTAATCTTCACCGCCTCAAAAGATTGCTCTCTTTTATGGAATGATAATCCTCACTTTGTAAATCATTCTGTTTATTATTATTTTTCTTCCAGTCTACTTTATTTTAAAATCTCTTGAAGTAGTTTGGATGTTGAAGATATGAAGTCCAATTTTTCATTTGAATAAGCTGTTCTTTTTAATGTGATTGTGGTTAACTTTTTGTCAGCTTTAGATTATAAAAAATGAGAGAAGTGTACTCAGCTGCCACCAAAGATTCTGCAAATTAAAAGCTGGACTGTAGTGGTTAAAGACCCAGTAAAAACCTTCAAAAAATTAGTGTTCAGAACTTTCGAATTGCCAACATCAGCCACACCTATAAAAATAAATCTATTACATAAAACAGTGATGTCATTATAGTGTACCATATACCGTAGAGTGCACCATAATTTGAAAAATAATATCTGAAGTTAAACGTATTAAATTTCTTCCAAGGAGCCAAAATACCTCTGTGACAACGTTAGTGAATTTGCATTTTCCTGTAAGAGAGGAGAATTTTTCAAAGAGGTCTATGGTAGAACTTTTATTTCTGTCTATTAATTAAGAAGACATTACATCTTATAAGAAACACTATGCTAAAATGAGCATTACATTATAGAATTATCATTCAGCCCTGGTTTGCTGTTATGTGTAGCTTACATGTATTTGAGAATGAGAGTATTTTATTGACATAATTATATAACATTTCATGGCCCCTGGCAATGCTGAAGTCTCTATGCTGTGATGACACGCTTTTTTAACTCTGGTTTTGGTTTCTTGTATTCTGGTTTTCACCCTTACTATATTTACCAGTGAAATTTCCCTTGTGTCCATCCATCCAGTCTTTAGTGACTTCCTTCTCTACAAGCAGTTTTATGTCTGTTCTTAATTAGTTCTCTCCCTCATTCCTGAGCTTCTTCACATTCTTCCTTGAAAAACAGAGGCTCTCTTATCCAACTTTTCATCACCATGCAATGCACAGGACCTTCTCCTAAATACTTATTAATTCCTATAACCAGTATGTAGGTGACCTCATGTAGTTCTGTCACTTTAACTTCCATTCACTTAAATTTGTCTTTTTCCTTTGCAACTCTTCTGCTAGGATTTTATTTTAATGTCCTCATTGTTTTTTCCCCTCTTTCTTCAATGTCATATAATCTGTTCAACACAGAATAGAACAATTATTGTTCTTCAACTGCTGTTCTAGTAATATCATCTTTTAATAACTCCATATGAGTACCATATGCCCGCCCATCTTCCCTCCCAACACTTAAATTTAATGATGGCAGTCATTCTTTAAATTCGAAACCTTTGCATTTCGTAAAATATGACCAATTTGTAATCAACACAAAAAAGGCTGAATGACAAAAAAGGGATGAATATCTGGAGAGTATGGACTTAGCAATGAAAAAATGATAATGAAAATTAAATTAGACTTAGTTAAAATTAGTATATTTCGCTTGTCTATTATTTAATTGTGCTTTTGTCTATATCCCACAGAACTGTCTTATATGAGTGCTGTCCTGGCTATATGAAGATGGAGGGTACAAGAGGATGTCCTGCAGGTATGAGCTTATTTTCTTACTGATAAGTCGGAATATGGAAGAAGTACAATTACAGCAGAGTTTCAAAGGTGGTCATGATGAGAAATGATTGCCTCTTTTTAAGAAGTACTGCCTAAGAATGCACAGCTTCATTTGCATACAGCAAACACAGTAAAAATCAGCCAGCACTGAATTGGATCATAGAGTTTAGGTTGAATTTTGCAGCTCCTTCCAGATTCTGGATTGGTGAGAATTGATAGGGTCTTACGTTCCCAAAGCTGCCAAAGAAGAACTTTAATTCCTATTCCCATCAAATCCGAGACTAGTCTAAAGCATACCAGTGTGGTCAGAAAGCCAGGACACAAGGTGGAGCATATCTAAATTTTGTATTTTCCTTTTTCTGAAAAAACTTGAATTTAATTTACTGAAAGAGTCTTACAAACTTTATCAAAGAAGGAGTGAAAATGAAGGCAGAAATTCTTCATCACTCTTATTTATGCTATTCTGCTTTGTATAAATAAAACTAATTGCTGCAGGAAAAGCTAGTATGAGAAGGAATACACTGCATAGTTTTTGATCCCTATATCTTAAATAATCCTTTTATGTTCAATAATGCAGAGTTCAGTTTTTTTAGATGAATTAATCTCCCTTCAGATATTTACATTAGGATGAGATCAGCCACACTCTAGAATTGCCTGTTTTTCTCCATAGCCATTAAAAGAGCCAAGAACCATTAGATTGCATGCAAATGTCTCACTTCTAGATGCCTAAAATTAGGAGAGATGAATGTTGTCGTGTAGCCGTGTCTTAACTATGGGACATAGGCCATTCTCACCCTCTGCATGAATCAGTATACGCATAAACCAGACAGTGGAAGAAGAGCAAGAGGCCTTACGAAAAGAATTCTGGTCCATCGTGGCTGAATGAGACCCATTCCACTGAAATTTTTGTGATTAAACATGGATAGCCTCCCGTTTCATGTTGGGTTCATACAAAATACAACAGGTTTTCTAAAGGAAACTTTACAATATTCAGTATCGTCTGATTTAATTTTTTATTAAGAAAGACACAAAAATCAATAGCAAGCAGATATGTTTAGATGATTTTTTGAATATGTTGACAACAGAATTTTTAATCTAAACATGTTGTTTAATACTGACTTAAACAGTTTCAGAACTAGTATTCATCCAAAAGACACAAAATAAATTTGATTGTGATAAACTGGGAGGCTGAGGAATTTACAGTATTCTTACCTCATGTTTATTTTAGTTGCTCCTATTGATCATGTGTATGGTACACTTGGTATTGTGGGAGCTACCTCCACACAGCGGTACTCTGACATATCAAAGCTGAGAGAAGAGATTGAGGGACGCGGATCATTCACTTTCTTTGCACCAAGCAATGAAGCCTGGGACCAATTAGATTCAGTAAGTGTGTGTGTGTGTGCACATGTGCATGAGTTAAATATTTTAGCTGAAGCAGCTAGTGTGGGATAAATTAGATTGGAAATAATGTCAAGATTTTAGACATAAAAGGGCATAACACAAGTTATAATGAAATAATCTGCATGTTTAACATACATTTCTGAAGCTAGAGAGGCTGGGTTTACTTTCAGGAGTACTAAGCAACAGTAATTATTTCTTATTTAAGCGCTTGCATAGCACATATTAGTATTTTTAATTTTATTAACACTGTTTCGGGGAAACTTCTAGGAATTCCAGCAGCTGCATGATGTATGGCTGTACACTGTCAGTAATTCAGGTGTCCTTCTTTTAGTAACGATTTTAGTCAAATAAACATTGAATTAAAGCTCCTCCAATGACTTGTCTGTGATGAAGCCTCATCTTCCATTTGTGAGCAAATCAGACTTAAGGATCATTTAAGTAGAGCCAGATTTATAGGCATCAAAGTCACCTTCCCTAACAGATGTTAAATATGTTGAAAGCATATCCTAAGGTAAAACAATACGTACATCTTTCTAAATGGAAGAATGTTTTGAAGTTTCTAATTAATTAAATGCCTTTCTTCTTCAGGAAATTCACAGGAATTTGGTTGACAATGTAAATATTGAACTGTATAATGCTCTCCACCACCACATGTTAAACAAGCGCATGCTGACAAAAGATCTTAAGAATGGTATGACCCTGGTGTCTATGTACAATGGCCAGAAATTGCTTATTAACCATTATCCTAATGGGGTAAGTCTTGTCTCTTTTTTCCTCCTAATATATTTATTTAGTTATAGCCTTTACTTCCTTTATTTCCTTATATAACTAAGAAAACATCAAAAGTTTAACATCTACCAAGTCACTTGCCACTGACAAAAATAAATATTTTCTTGAAGAAGTTCTGACTGCTGTGTAGGCTAAACACTAAGAAAGAATGAGGAAACATTGTGCTGTTTGCTGTTTAGAAATCAAATTTCAAATGAAAATGAACTTTCTTCATAAAAGTCAAAGCCTTTTGTGGTCAAAATACATGATCATAATAAATTTTACAACAAAATCTACTATTAATTTTCATAGTTTTGCTAAATAATATTAAAGCAGGTCTTTTATTTGAATTTGAGTGCATGGTAGGAGCAATGGAGATTGTAGGAAACACACATCGATTATTTGGCTAGAAAAAAATTATTTTTATAAATGCTAGAAACCTCTGAGTTAAGTCACTCATCTTTGTTTTCTTAAATGCATCAGAATGTTTACATTTGTCTACAGGTTGCATCACTAAAAAACAATGCAATCACCATATTAGCCAGATAAGAAAAGCCAAATCAGAATAATTTCAGTAAGAAATTAAACATGAATATGAAATCAGTGTAACCTGAATAAATCTGCTGCTATCTTTCCAGAAGCTTAGTCAAACTTTCAAATCTTACAAGGCTTTACTTCAAATTTTAAAAAATAAACTGAAATAACAACAGTGAATACACAATGTACAGTACCTACATTGCCAGTCTGAAAGCCAGGTTCCAAGCTTATGATCAAATTAATGTTTAATCTTCTACTAATTGATTCTTCAAATATAGGTTGTTACTGTTAACTGTGCCAGGATCATCCATGGCAACCAGATTGCTACCAATGGTGTTGTCCATGTTGTTGATCGTGTCCTGACTGCTGTTGGAAATACCATTCAAGATTTCATTGAAATCGAGGATGATCTTTCATCATTTAGAGTAAGTGGACAGAAAACCCCCCTCTTCTCTGTTTATTTAAGGATGGGTTTTTTATTCCTTTTCTATTTGTTTATGATACCTGGAAGTAAGAAAGGTTAGCTCAGTAAGAGACAGAAATAAATTAAATTAAGAGCCCCAGCTAATATTGCAAATCTAGATGTATAAAAAGGCAACATCAACAGAATGTGTCCCTGTACATAAAAAGTGTCTTCTCTTGAAGCACTGAGCCAGTGAAACATGAGCATGAAGTTACAGTGTCTGGTGCTAGATAAATAAGAACAATTTCAAAATGGATGATAGAAAATGGTAAAGATGCCAAATTTCAGAACCTGACTCATAGCAAGTATTAGAGCCCCAGTAGATGCACATAAGAAGGATTTTTCTTGCACATAGGAAGTATGATTAGAAACTGTCTAAGTTTCTAATTTTTCCATCTTCTGAAAAGTGTGTCTGCACAGTGTAATGGGATTTCATGATGCATATTTAAAAAAATATGTCATTGGTTTGCAAATAACTGTTGTCCTTTTCCATCTTCCATCTCCTCAATAAATGCACAAAGGTATTTTAAATGCAGTGGCATAAAGGTGGAAAAGATCCTCTGAATCCCTCAAATCCAATTCATGACAGTTACAGGCAACCACAACAATTAATCTCTTTAAAAAAACCTTAATATAAAAACCCATCCTTTCTAGTCTTCAGTTGAAAAAGAAAATTTCTCTGTCGATTAATTTTTTCATCTTTCTATAACATTCGTGATCTTTGTTTTTATAACACTATCATCTCAGTCTAGCATTCAAGCTGTGGGCATGAGGTGAAACTAGACAGATAATGTGTTTTGGTAATATTTCAAATAATCAGCATTAAAAGAAAGAATTATTTTTTAGGCTCCTGCCATTACATCAGGTGTCATGGATATTCTTGGAAGACCTGGTCACTACACACTCTTTGCTCCTACTAATGAAGCTTTTGAGAGACTTCCAAGGGGAGTTTTAGAAAGAATCATGGGTGACAAAGTAGCTTCTGAAGGTATTTAAACTTTTTTGCAAATGAGAAATATGTATGAGTGGATCAGGAGTCAGAAACTACATTTTCCTTATTGCTCTGGAATTAAGCACGTCTACTTTTACGTGTATGGGAGGAGTAATTTCTTCTGTCTCTAATTTTTCCACCTGCCTAAGGATGGAAAGTCTTTGAAACTTTTGTCTCCAAAATAGTTTAAAGGGAACTGTGAAAATATAGGCACACTGACTTTCTAATAGTTCAGCTGCATAGGTCTGATAGACATGCTTGTCTCTAGAAATTTAGGGCTATCTGAATACGAGATTTCTTCATACCTTTGCATAGCCTATGGAGTTTTGTACTCAAAGGTCCCTTTGGTCCCTTGAGTCACCCCAAGACAATATCGTATGCAGTCACCAGCAGACTGTAGCATAACCAATACAGTTTTCATGATATAATGGATGCCAAATAATTTTGACCACAAGTGTTATTTAGAGGCCTACAGTATCCTTAAATTTAAATAGAGTATCTGGGAGTGAAAATACACTAGCTAAGATAGAATACTACTAAAAATAATGTAGCTGTAATAATTTCTTCCACATCTATGTGTGAATTATACGTATATAAATATGTGTCCAAACATTGAAATCTATTGAATTCCTGCCCTTTTCTCTGCAGCTCTCGTGAAGTTCCATATATTAAATACTCTCCAGTGCTCTGAAGCCATCACAGGAGGAGCCGTCTATGAAACCTTGGAAGGAAACACTGTTGAAGTTGGTTGTGATGGTGAAAGTCTGACTGTGAATGGAGTGAAAATGGTGAAACGCAAAGATATTGTGACAAGCAATGGCGTTATCCACCTCATTGATCAAGTGCTAATTCCTGATTCTGGTCAGTGATGTGTATGAAAAACTCGTTGCACTGAAGATATTTTTTATAACCTTACCCAGATTCCTTCAGATACATAGTTCTGGATAAGCATGGAGAATCCAAATCAGGAATAGGAAGATACTGTGTGTTAAAACACCTTTTCTTATTTCTTTCTTTCCAGCCAAACAAGTCATTGAGCTTGGGGGTGCCCAGCAGACTACTTTTACGGACCTGGTGGCACAGCTGGGTCTGGCATCTTCTCTAAGACCAGAAGGTCAATACACTCTCCTGGCACCTCTGAATGGTGCTTTCTCAGGTTAGTAGCCCTAAAAGATTGTCAAAATAAACAAAAAGGTATGCTACCCTGACCGTTTTCCAAATAACCCCCAGTACTTGTTCTAAGTCTCACTGCAAGAGCACCACAGACAAATAGAATGACTTCATCCTTTCAAATTACATACCTCGTAGAAAGATAAAACAAGCCTAACCACAAGACTGCACAGCTTGTTTTCAGTCATATCATTTGCTAATGGAAATAGTAGCACTAAAATAAGATACAAAATATGCACAGACAGATTGTGGGAATGTAAAGATACTAATGAACTGCCAGTTTCCTTAATCTTTACATTACTTCCATTAGATTCAAAACTTATTTATTCTTAGAAAATGTATGCAGTCGTTTAATTCCAGCCAACACCTAAGTACCAAACATACACTTTATCACTCCCCTCTTTCCCCCACTCTGGGATGGGGAGGAGAATCAGGGAAAAAAATAGTAAAAAAACCTCATAGGTTTAGATAAAAACAATTTGATAAGTGTAACAAAGTAAAATAATAATATTAATAATACTTACGTTACTAATAGCAATAACAATAACAATAACAATAACAATAACAATAACAATAACAATAACAATAACAATAACAATAACAATAACAATAACAATAACAATAAAAAGATAATTAAAGCCTAAGAGAAACAGGTGATGCATGATAAAATCGCCCAGCACCAACTGACCAATGCCCAGCCAGTGACTGGCACCTCCTAGCCAGCTTCCCCCAGTTTGTATACTGGGCATGACATTTTATGGTATGGAACATCTCTTTGGCAAGTCTGGGTCATCTGTCCTGGCCATCATCCCTCCCAGCTTCCTGTGCACCTGCCCCCCGGCAGAGCATGAGACACTGAGATGTCCTTGGCTTAGGGTGAGCACTGCTTAGCAACAACCAAAACATCAAGTGTGTTACCAACATTATTCTCATACTAAACCCAAAACATAGCACTGTAGGACCCACTAGGAGGAAAATTGACCCTATCCCAGCGAAACCCAGGAAATACAAGAAAATTAGTATTTCTCAGTACATTAAAGCAGAGAGAAACTGATACAAATATACCTTAAAACAGGTGTTTGTATATCTGCAGAGGTGACCTCACGGACATCTTGCTTTTCCCCAAAGACTTAAAGTGTTGTATCACCACCAGAGAAGAAAATTTGGATAGATTTTAAGGTGCGCATGCAGAAAGGACTAGTTCTAATATGAACATCAGAAGATGCAGCAGGCCCACATATCAATCATCAGACATATTAGTTATAGTAATTAATCATGGCTATGTCAAAAGTTCTTGACTGAATTTGAGGAATGGTCACATGCAGGAACTACAAAACAGTTCACCTTCTATATACACAGACCTGTCCATGCCTTAACTCAAGCATTGCAAAGAAAGATTCAGAATTTCCAGAGCCTTTTACCTTTATTTGAATAAAAATTCACTATATAAATCACTATATATTAATATCTAAATGGCTTTGTAGATGACACCTTAAGGCTGGATCAACGCCTCCTTAAGACAATCCTGCAGAATCACATTATAAAAGTGAAAGTTGGGCTCAATGAACTGTACAATGGACAAGAGCTGGAAACAATTGGAGGAAAGCTACTTAGAGTCTTCGTTTATCGCACAGTAAGTGAATGAGTCTTTCTAAGAATATGCATCCAACTACGAAAATGGAGAGTCAATAAAAGGCAAAGCTGAATGAAACCGCCAACATTTACCATTATGACTATCTAGCAAAAAATCCTTAGACTTTTAAAATAGCAAAAAATGAAAATCAGATCTTTATCAATCTGAGCTTTGTTTGCATGTAAAACTCTTTGGGAAAATGCAACAGGATTTCAAATTGGGCAGTCAGTTGATTACACATCTTTAAAGATCATTTTTAGAACATTTTTAAAACATTAGAAATGTTTTTAAGAACATTCTCAAGGGAAACACAAAAACAAACAAGTTTAGAAATATTTGCACCATGCTATTTATTCTAGATTTTGCTACTTTTGCTTTCTCAAACCAAATTTCAAATTTCCTGGCAAGAACACATGATTTGACTGGAGAAATACATATAGTTGTTATTTTTAACATTGTGTAAACAGCTACACTTGTTTCTCTTTCAATAAGGCTGTATGTGTTGAAAATTCATGCATGGTCAGAGGAAGTAAAGAAGGAAGAAATGGTTTTATTCACATCTTCAGACAGATCATCAATCCAGCAGAAAAGACATTGCATGAAATGCTGAGAAATGATAAGCGTTTCAGGTGAGTAGCAGTTTTTACAGAACTGAGATTTTCCTGCAGAGTGTAACTGTATATGCAGCACAGCTGGTCTGAAAAAAAGTTTTGGACTGTGAGTATGTGAGTTGTTGGTGTTTGGAGAGCACGGAGGGCAGAGAAGGGTTTATTACCTACACAAATAACATACAAGGAAAAGAAATGTGGGGGAAGAAGAAGTGTCCTCCAGCTATACACTGAAAAGGCTTCCACACTCTGTGCTAGAACGGGTTTTTATGACACAAAGGGTTGTAAGAAGCAAGAATGAGAGGCGCAAGAGGACAGAAGGAATTGAATGATACATCCAGAGCTGTAAATGCAGTGGATGCTAGAGTTTTAATTAATGAGCAGTACAGTTCCATATGGGTGCAGTAGGATTGCATACCTTTCCATTACTTATTTCTGTCTCTTTCCTACAAGTATCTCAATACTCCTAGAGCAAGAACTATCCCTTGCATCCTCCTTTAATCTCTTTGATCTGCAGGGGTTTTTTATTTGATGAATCCTGCTCTGATCCAGGCTCCCAATATATTTTTTTCAAATAGTTTTTCCTCTGTCTGCTACTTTTAAGCCTGTCTTTTCCTTTTTTTTTCTCATTTTCTTTTTCCACTATCTTTATTTCTGGGAAACAGTGAAAGTGTTTGGAAATTGAGACACTATCAGAAAAAAAAATGGAGGAATTAAGTAGCTGGACCCAATTATAGCTACCACATTTCAACAAAATGTATTTGCGGTTTGCCTCTTTGTTGTAAACAGCGTTTTCCTCAGTCTGGTGAAAGCTGCAGATTTGGATGATGTTCTGTCACGGCCTGGACAGTGGACTCTGTTTGTCCCAACTAATGATGCCTTTAAAGGTTTGACTGATGATGACAAGGACATATTGATAAGTAAGTAACATAAGAAACCTGGGATTATAAGCAAAATAAAATTGGTTGGAAAGGAGACTAATGCACCTTTCACACAGAAGCTGTCTGCAGAAGCAGTTTACCTTTTGCATACGGCAGATCATAGGAATTCCCTAAATTGCCTATATGCCCTTCTTGGGCATAGAGGAAATATCTTTTTGGAAAGAAGAATCCAATCTGATTTTTAAATTTAAATTTCATTCCTCAATATCTTATTCAATGGTGATATTGAATAAGATCTTACTTCCCTCTATTATTTTTGTCTTCAGTTCAGAACTTGAAGTTGCCCAGGGCCAGTGCCACATTGGATTAATTCTGTCTTTAACAAGACAATTTTATTTGCCCTTCTGCTTTTCAAAGGGCTTTATGCACCATTTTTCTACCATTGTGACTCAGTTATTTAATATTTTCCTTGGCCCTCATAATTTTTTTTTGCAGCAGAATGTCTACCTTTTTTTGTGCCTGATTACTTTCTAGAATTCTGTCTTAGTTTTCTTTTAAGTTATTATGTGATGCTATGATGTTTTGGTGTACATTCTAGGGTGCATTTCGATGCATTCTACCTGAATGTAGTGCACCTGAAGATCCTTAAATAAATACCGAGGTAAAACCCTTTTTTTCCTCTAACAGTGTTTGACTTTTAATTCTAGGCCCAGGGAAAGGCAACAATGTTGCTTTCTCCATAAATATTAAACCTTAAAGTATATAACTTTTTTAAAAAATATAAAGAAACACTTTGTTTATCTGCAAAAAAAGATACAAACCAAAGATTATTTTAACCAGTAACTATGGTGGCATAATTACAAAGGTAATCTGATAGTTCGTGAAAAAATCTATGGAGTGGCCATGTTTAGGCTTTGTATGTAACTTAATGCTATCTATGAATGGCCCAGTCACAAAATCAGTGCTAATTTTACTAGGAAGAAAAAGATCATTTAATTGCATTTCAGTAGTAAAGTAAATTGCAGTAGTATCAGTGATCAGAGCAAAACATAGGAAAAAAAAGGCAAATGTTCACTGAAAGAGACATCAGGAAAAGAATATGACCCGACAGGATTTCCATTGCAGTTTCATCAAGGCTGGAACTCCTAATAACAACCAATATGAGCGTGTAATTCTAGTATTAAACTTAGAACGGTAACTATTCCATGTAATGGCAAATAGACGTGTTTTAAAGCTGTTCTGCTTGGTACCCTTTCTCCTGGGATATTATGGGTTTTTCTGCAGCCCATCCTATGACTCTCAGACTCTATAGACCCAGAGAGCCCTATCAGGATATTAACTTGGGCTAGAGGATACATTTCTTTTTTAAGACAGTCTTGAAAACATGGATTTTTTTTCTTTTCATCCCAAATAGGAATGCCAAACTTTGAAATATGGAAATTATCCCTAAAATAGGATGATTTCCTCGTTTCCCAACTTCTCCAACCTCCTTCTGTCCTCTTTAAGAACAGACAAACCCAGCATTTCTAATTGTTCCATTGACCCCTTTTATGTTCTTTTGTATAAGATTTCTCAAAGGATCTTTGTGATTATGTTCTGACTTTTTTGTCATATAGTTGGGGTTTTTTCCTTTGTCATCATTCTAACAAATACAAATTGTATGTGTTGATGGTATTTTCATGCATATTGCGTTTCGTTCTAGCTCAAGTCTATGTGAATCCTTAGAATTCCTGGAAAGAACTATCCCCTACAATTTAATTTTTATTCCTACATTTTTTATTTTTACATAGGAGACAAAAATGCTCTCAGGAATATTCTTCTCTACCACTTGACACAAGGAGTTTTCATTGGAAGTGGCTTTGAGCCTGGTGTAACAAATATTCTTAAAACCATCCAAGGAGGCAAACTCTACTTGAAAACAGTTAAGTATAGAAAACATCTCCCTGCTACAGCCTTGTAACAGAGATTTGATAGTCCATGTCTATCCATATTATAGAATGGCATGCGTTTCTCCAAGTGTTATAATAGGGTTTGGGGTTATTTCCTAATGTCCCTGATAACTCGGGTTCTCTTTTGATCCTTTACCAGGTGAATGATACTCTTCTGGTTAATGAACTGAAATCAAGAGAATCCGATCTCATGGCAACAAATGGTGTCATTCATGTCATTGACAAACTCCTATATCCAGCAGGTGAGTATTATTCCATGAAACTTATGCCCACTCTTTTAAATCTGTTTACATGGTATGTAACTGCAATAACTTTAAAAAGTTAATTAATTTAAAGATACAATTCTTATGTGGTATTTGAAACAGAAAATTTACCTCACTGCTCATTTTGTGGAAGAACCTTGTTTGAAACCTTGGCAAGATTTTTAAATTTCATGAAAGTAAAGTTTATGAAAGACAAGACTAGCCATAGACTACCTTTTCTGCTGATATGGAATAATATATATCAAGCACACGCTTGTGTGAGTGTTTGAGAATGATTGCATCTCCTGATCACTGTAAATGAGAGTAAAGTGCACATGGTTGTATATTTCCTCTTACATGCCTGCTTCTTTTGTCAGAACTCCCTGTTGGAAATGATCAGCTGCTCACAATACTGAAGAAGTTGATTAAGTACATTCAAATTAAGGTACTCTTTCAGTAATTATCCCTCTGTCTTTCTGGCAGGGTCTGTGAAACTGAGCACATTATAAGTCATAAGTGATCCTCTGGTCCTTTCTTTCTTCAGCAGACAGCACATTCAATGGCTCTCAATTACCCAAATGTAATCATGAATGATACCCTGCACTCAACAGTTAGAATCTAGGTTTTTCAGTGCCAAATAATTGTAGAACATTTGCATTTGGATAAATTCAGTGTGAACTGGCCTGAATCTGCTCTTTGGTTCACTTTATCACTCTTGGAAAACAAATCACCTATTTGAAAAGAACACTGAGCGACTAAATTCTTATGTCATTAAAGCCAGCAGCATCAATAGCCTGTGAAGAAAAGCAGGCACCCTTATCTATCTCAGTTATCCTCTTGAGATTACATTCTCCCTCAACAATGAGTGAGAGAACCTAGACAAATAGCATCAGCTAACTTTTAGGTCAATGAGGCAGTGAATCCTACCCACACTCACTAGGAAACTATAAGTCAAGTGCTACTTCTTTTAAATTTTAAATAAATTGCTTTTCTGTTTTCTATAGTTTGTTCGTGACAGTACCTTCAAAGAGATTCCACTGACATTTTACAGTAAGTTCATTGTAAATACTTCCAGATGGGTTTGATATTGCTTTTTAGTGTTGCCAATTCCAATTTGGAGCTGTACATCTCTTTTTCAATAAAGAAGAAAGAGATTTCTGGGAAAGTAAGATGTGCCAATGGAGAAAAGGAAGAGAAACATTCAAAGTAGAATGTTTCTGGCTGCTGTGCTACTGTATTTTTCCCTTTCCAGATGTGTGACTGGAAAGTAACCCTGAAGTAAGCTGTTCAAACTCTTGGGGTAGACAAGATACATATGGAAAAGATTGTTTTTCAGTTCTTAGCCAAGGTTCAGTGCTTGGTGCATAGCAGAATTGTATTGTCTCTCTCTCTAAGATGTAGCATTGTACTGTACTCACTCTCCAAGATGCCACATTGACTATCCACTGAGATACTTTCTTTTTCATAAATATTTCCAGAGGGACAGAGTGTACCTCTTCTGCCTGTTTCCCATACATGCAAATATGAGGCTTGTATGAGAGACAGTTGTTCACACTATTTTCTCTTTAGGGAGTAAATGTAAAAAAAGACCCCTTTTAGCTCCCTTGCAGTCTTTCTCAGGGTTTACATTTAGTTTCTGAGTATAGAGTATGTGTTGAAACAATCTGTTAGAAGACAAAGATCCTGCTGTAACTTTGTGAGGCAATATGAATTTAGACAAATGATTAAATTCCTACGAAGTTCTACCCACATTTCACAGTAGAAATGGAAACCGTCACATCAGGCTTTTGAGAACTGGGAATGGACATACTGAAGTTAAAAAACCCTTGGAACCAAAAATTGAGTAATTCACCTTGATGGCAAGTTGAATATGAGTCAACAGTGCCCCATCTGCCAAAAGAGCCAACCATGTCCTGTGGGGCATCAGGCACAGCATCGCCAGCCGGGCAAGGCAGGGGATTGTCCCACTCTGCTCTGCACTGGGGCGGCCTCACCTCGAGTGCTGGGGGCAGTTTTGGGAGCCAGTTTTGGGCATAGGGTCCAAATTAGGGTGACCAAGATGGTGAAAGGTGTTGCGGTCAAGACTTATGAGGAGCTGATGAGGTCACTTGGCTTGTTCATTTTGGATAAGAGAAGGCTGAGGAGTGACCTCATTGCTGAGCAGTGACCCCATCGCCGCCTACGCCTTCCCCAGGAAGAGCAGTGGAGGGGGATGTGCCGGTCTCCTTTATGGTGACCAATGACAGGACACAAGGAAATGGAATGAAGCTGCTTTGGGAAAAGTTCAGACTGGACATCAGAAAAAGGTTCTTCACCTAGAGGGTGGTCGGTCACTGGAATAGGCTCCTCAGGAAAGCGGTCACAGCACCAGCCTGACAGAGTTCAAGGAGCTTCTGGACAATGCTCTTGGTCATATGGCTTAGTTGTAGGTAGTCCTTTGAGAAGAAAGGTGGAATTGATGATCCCTATGCATCTCTTCCAACTTGAGATATTCTATGGTTCTACCTCCCATGGCCAGTTAGAGTAGCACAAGAACCAGTGCCTGTAAAGATGAAGCAAGAGAGGTCAATGTGGACATCAAGAAAGCTGTAGCCATAGATTTGCTTAAGTGCAGGACTAGGAAGGCTGGAACCTTTACCAGTGAGGGCTTCTCTACCAGTGAATGGACATGAGTCAAATAACTATCAGAAGTATTCAATGAATACTTGAGTCTGTCCTGGATGTAGAGGGACAACTTGATCTCCCAAGGTCATACTTTCTGTGATGTTCTATCTAGAGCTCTGAATGCCAGAAGGTTTCCTGTGTTTGGCAGATCAGCTCCCTAACAAAAAGGGCAGTGCTCAGATACAAGGTATGTCAGGGAGCTGTGCAAACCCTTGTGTGGGTAACTGTACAAGCCCTCACTGTTATGTACCATACATCATCACAGGTCCTGTGACCCGTGGGTTTCATAAGGCTCAAAAGGAAACAGCATATCAGCAGATTCTGTCTGCAGGTGACCTGAGTGTATCACCATTCCATAACCAGAACCAAGATTCATACTCTAGATCCTCTCAAGCTGCTTTTCCACCCATTAGTATCTATGATATTATCCACATCCTTATGAGCAGACCAAATCTAACTGATTGTTGCCGCAAAGAAATTGTAAGAATGGAATGCACTGTATATTCCATTTTCTGTATTTTCAGAAATTAACATAATTGAAAGCAACGTCCAGCCTATCATCACAAAGGAAGGTAAATGAGGCCCGTGGTATATATATATTTCTGCATATGTTCATATGCATATTCAGAATATATATTGAATATATTTCTTTAATGGGATGCTCTTTGTACCTAGCAACTCCAGGATGCTAAGCACTTTGCTGGAAAAGCAAAGATACAAATATTGCAATTAGAACTGACTGAAACATTTTTTATGAAAAAGATTACCCACAGTTGTTCTCCCTAGATGAGTTCCTCCTTTTTCTACAGGCCTTTAAAAAATTTTAAACAATTTTTTTTCAAAACATTTATCTTATTACCTTTTTTTCAATGAAGACATTTCCTTTTTTTTTCATTAAAACAGATATTTTAAAAACTGAAGTAGATATGTTTCTTATACTTTGAAGAAAAAAATTGGTTCATTTTTCTATAATTTTCAATCAGTTCTAACTACCAATATCTGTTGGATGCCTGAAAAGGATAGTTAGCCAAACTTTATTATTTTAATTTCTTGAGACAGAAGCATGACTTAAAGATTAGTGGTGAGACTGAAGAGAACGAAAAGTGTGGATGGAACTGCTAAAATCACTTGTGATTTATAACTTAACTAAAGCTGATGAGATCCAGCTTCCCACTGAAATAAAAATACTGAAAGGGAATTTGTTTGAGCTCAACTGAGAAAGGCAGTTAAAAATGTCATGCAAAGAATTTTATCCAGACTGCTTAATCAGTGTTTCTGGGAGAACTTCCTTCCAGAAGAAGTGACAAATGCTTATTTTTTCAGGAGCTTGTCTATGCTTCATCCCACTTAGGATTAGATGCCATTTAACATGTATGCTGATCTTTGTTGCCTAGTCGCCATCATTAAATCAGATCCACAGTGCAATATAAATGGATAGATTATTTAGCATGGTAATTCATTCAAGCTATTTTAGAAATCTTCCTATGGTGAGGATGAATCACACTCTGAAAATACCTGTCCTTCTCTGTTAAACCCAGAGAAGGAGTATATAGGTTAGGTGAGGTACAGGATGTTTAGAAGTTGAAAATTAACTGAAACAAAATTGTCTTTTAAAGAAAAAATGAAACATCCGAGCGCTTGCATAGTCAAATGTAGAATTATATTTTATCCACCAAACAGAGTAAAAATAACTTTAGAAGTTAGTGAGTATTGAAGGGCTACTCCTTTCCATTTCCAGTACAGTATTTCTGCTTTGCGACACATTCCAGGGAGTGAGCTCTGGTCAGTGAAGCCTTTCTGCTGGTGACTGATTCAGATACAGACCCAAGAAAGCCAATTCTGGCCCTTCTGAGCTTTCTCAGTAATGGTAGCAAGTGGCAGATCCCATCAGAACCGCATAAACCCACAAGTGTCTGTAGATAAGTGCTGGCAAAGTTACGTGTTAATTATTTTGTCAGGAAGTTCTACCAGATCATGATGGGAAGGAGATTTCCATAAAAAAAAAAAATTACACCTCCCATAAAAAAAAAAAAAATTACACCTCTCCCTGCCAAGTTTGAGGGGCATATGTGCCTTTTCCTTTCTCATTGTTTTCTATTTGTGTTGTGTTTCCATTGTTCATACACAGGCATGTATAGGATCTAAAAGATTAAACACATGTAGATAGTTAAATCTGTCTGAAACCCAAATCTTAACAGATTAAGCATTCAAAGGATTGATCCTAGACTAGGCAATATAGCTGGCTACGCCTTCACTTTTTGGTTTGCATACATCTGCTGTATCAATCACATGAAAAGGTATAGTTATTGAGAAATGTAAAAATAAAGTATTTATAAACATGCATAAATTAACCTTTTACATTATTTCATTTATATTCGTCACTTGTAGCAATGTAAATTGGTATTTAATGGATTCTCAACATGCAAAAAATTCCTCTAAGTTTAAAACAGAAGCAAGGGAAGGAGTCTTCTAAGACGGTTTCTTTAAAATATTTATAAATGTTTTTCATCCAGACCTGTTAGAAAATAAAAGAAGTGATGGCTTGTTCAGCTATTTAGAACTCAGAGTAGATGAATAGAGGTCTATAATAACAGGGAATCTTTATGATCCTATCATAACATCTCATCTCTAGCAAATAAATGAATTATTTACCTCTAAATTCTAATTTATGCAATCATTTACTCCTGCAAAAGAAAAAAAGGTGCATTTTTGTTTTTTTAGTATTGAACTTAGCGTAAATTGACTGTTTTCAACAATTAACATGAGGCACACATATTTAAAACTGTTGTTAAATCCTGATCATTAATTATGGGGAAAAAAAACCAATGCACAATCAACTTCTACAAAAATTCATATAAAGATATTTAAGGGATTTTTAAGGAAAGTAAAAAAGATGGATTATGCTAAGTCTCTGTCTCTGGATAAGAAATAAAGGAAGTTTGTTTTACAGCAGCTTCTTAAGTAGAAGGAGTCCCATAGCACTCATTAGAGAAGAACCATATTATTACTGCTAATTGAGGGTATGTTCCTAATTTATCTAGTATCTCCTGCTTTAGCATGTCAGACAGAGATACATTTGGATCAGTGTAATAAACATGACCTCATTTGTGATAATGATAGCTAGTAATGCTGATAAATATCCTTACAGCTATTCCAGCTGATCTCAGAAGTTTGCTTTTTGGGTTTTTTTTAAGCTGTGTAACCACTGGCTAAGTCTTAAATACAAAGGGAAAAAAAAAACACATAAAAAACCTCAAAGAAAAAATAAAAGAAACTCCAAAACAATGAATTAAATAACATCCAAAACAACAAAAAATTAAATTAATTAAAAAAAGAAAAGGTCTCACTATGTAGACTGCATAGTATGCAGTACATATGTAGACTGGTGGTGTTGCTCACCAGTGGAGCAACAGCTATAAGATACCTGCAAAGACGCAGAGTAGCCTTCTTACCAATATATATAGAAAAAAGACTTCCTTTCTGCTGCTGAGGATCTGGTTTATGGTCTGAAACTTGTCAACAAGTGTTAAAAATATCATCTACACAAAATGAAAAAAAAATTATAAAGAGTAACTGAAAAATAGGATGTATATTTAAGATCATGTGTGAGGAAACACAAGATTGTACAATGTTGCCACAAATAACCTCTCAGATTTGAAAAACCCTCTATTACAATCATCTGGTTTATCTAGAGTAGGGGGAGAAAATGCAAGCTTCATCTCACTCCCATGGAATACTATAAGTATTTTATGACTATTTGTAACATGTTGTTTTTTTCCTATGTCACAGACCCATCTATCACACAGCTCACTAAATTAATTGAAGGGGAACCTGAGTTCAAAATAGTCAGGGAAGGGGAGACAATAACTAAAGTGATTCATGGAGGTTGGTATGCTTTCAGAAACTCAATTTGTATTAGCTAAAATTTGAAGCATTCACTATTCCCCATCAGTTTCTACTTTATCTAGGTGATTTATGTTAGACAGCTGTTCTGTTTTTAACAAAACCTTTGTGAAGTGCTGTAATTTTATTGCATCATTTATTTTTTAATTCTCATGCATTTCAAAATTTGCTT
Organism: Rhagologus leucostigma; assembly: GCA_013397725.1. Classification (NCBI taxonomy): domain Eukaryota; kingdom Metazoa; phylum Chordata; class Aves; order Passeriformes; genus Rhagologus; species Rhagologus leucostigma. The sequence goes on along the minus strand of VZTD01002293.1, from coordinate 2,231,402 downwards.
TGTTCCCTAGTTGCATTCCATAGCTACAGTCAAGACAGTTTTAGAAATACTTTGCATGCTGACATAACATATGTCTCAGTTAAGAATTATTTGCTCATTGTTGTCCTGCAATCAAACATGTAGTATATGATTCTGTGATTAAAAGGCAGTTTTGTCAGAAAGAGAGGTAAACCTTGCCTTCTCTTTGCTAAGGGCACTGTTATGTTCACATCTAGGATGGTTTTAAAGGAAAAATCACATGTGATTATCCTAAATTTTGAGTAGAATTAGTTCCTGGTCTCTGCACATTTTTATTTTTCATAAGATATTCTATGGTATCTCCTTGTATGCTTCAGTCAGTTTCCACATCTCAAAAAGAACACTTTAAAGTTCATCACTTGATTAATGTCTTCACTTTAAAAATCCTTGTAGAACCAATTATTAAAACATACACCAAAATCATTGATGGACGCCCTGTGGAAGTGACAGAGAAAAAAGTAACAGAAGAAAGAATTATTCAAGGTAAATTAAGCTGAGATATTCATTCTCAGTCAAGTCCATCTTTACATACAAATGTCACACATCTTAAGTTCTGTCCTAGTGCCTAAACTGCATTTCCTTGACAGAGAAATTTCCCCTAATGCTTCCCACTGTCTCTGTAAGGCTGAAAAACTGGCCATGTGTCCTATACACACATATACAGAAATGGCAACAATATTTTAACAGCATGCAAAACTATGAAAATTTGTCTTTTTTTTTGGTTTTTATTTTCATATATTAGCTAAGTGTCTGCTTTTGCAAACTTCTTGCTGCCATTTCACAATGAGACTGCTTTTATTGTGTTTTTGTCTTCTGTCTTGCTTTAGAAGGAAAGTTTTTTTCTGAACTTCTGGATTATATATCTCCAGGAAGGTTTCATTTTACCAAACGCAGATATTTAATGTGTAGATTCCTACTTTTGCATGTCATCCCAGGCTCTCTTGACAGCCATTTCAGAAAAAGATCTCTATTTCTCTGTAAGGTGGGGACTTGATCTGACATCCACAAGTTAGACACTTGGATACAGCTAATGTAAGATAAAATTAATGTGCATCTGCACCCCTTGATTTTTTTCACACAAAAGCTCCCAAATTCCTTGGCCAATTTCAATTGTATTTGACATATTACAGAGATATTTCTTTAAGCATCCTAGAAATTTATAAGTGGAGTCAGGCATATTTAAGCGTAGTATGTGCTATATGGATATCCTTATTGACACTTTTTGATAACCTTGCTTAAATATCAGTTTGAATGCTGGCATTAAAATTCTGTCTGCCAGAGAGCTTGCAAGGAAAAGACACTGTTATAACAACATATTGAATTAGCTGTAAGTCTTAATATTCAGTTTATTTAGAAAATATTGAAATTTAACTGAAGGCATTTGAGCAAGACAGAAATCAAGAACCATGCTTAAGTTATTATTATACAACTTTTTACTACAATGAAAATAACTGAATGAAAGGCATTAGTGGTTTTTGCACAAACCTAGGACTATTTTCTGGAAAAAATTTTGGGGGAGATGAAAAAAATATGATTTTCTCAATTCTCAGATTCGAGTTTCACCAATATCCCACATGATATGGTAAATATAATGTAAAATGCTGGAATTTCAGAGCTGATATCTCCTTATTTTTGCCTGTAGAAACTGATAAGTAATCTCAAATGTTAAGCTTTCAAAGGATTCATAGCAGTTATAAAAGCAAAAATGTCTATTTGCAACAGCCAATTCAGACTAATAATGGGACTTCAGAAATATCTGATCTATGACCTAACTCAACAGTGTTTAAAATTGTGTCTTAGTCTAAGAATGTAAGCAAGTAATTACCCTAATTATGATAAATTTGCCTAATTACTTTCACAAATAATTTTAACTACTGTTTTTAATGCTCTTTCAGTTTAATTTGGGAAATGGTAAAATATAAAGTTATCATATAAGCAGATTACAGCATGTTAACCATGGAATCACCACATGTATTAAATAGGAAAAATTAATTTAAACGACAAAGCTGGTATATCTGATAAAAGCCACTATCTTATAAATTTTTTTCCAGGTCCTGAAATAAAATATACCAGAATTACTGCAGGGGATCCAGACAATGAAGAGAAGTTAAAGAAAATCCTTGAAGAAGGTTAGCATGCTTGTTTTATTTCATTTCTTTGATACATATAAATTGCTCTATATATAAGTTAAGTAATTACTGAATGGGTATTCCATGTTTTGAAAAATGATGCTCATACTTCAAAATCTTACGCAGAGATTAAACCTCAGAACTGTCCAAATGTAACGTTCTGGTTTGAGTCCTTGATCTTCACATTTCAGTAAGCTCTAGAGTTGAGACTGCCTGGGTTTATTATATAGTATGATATGTTTGTCATAAAATACAGTGTTTCCAGTGTTTATATGGAATTTGATATCATAACAAATGAATTTTTAAATTCAGAACAATGTTATGACAGGATTAATTCAGTAATATGCTCTTGTGGGATTGCCAAATGTTTTCTGTAAATCAATTTTTTTGCCATAACCTGTATCCTATCAGAGGTTACCAAGGTGACAAAATTTATTGAAGGTGATGGTCATTTGCTGGAAGATGAAGAAATCAAAAGACTTCTGCAGGGAGGTAATTCAGTGTATTATAACTAACATTTTTGCAACAGGTTATGATAACCGAAACCCCTTTCAGACATGTTGAACTCAACATTTTAAAGACTGACATAGTAGAAGTGGAATTTTAATGGAAAAAAAATAGAATACTGTATTTTAGTGCAACATATCTGTGAAATGAAAATAAGTACCAAAGTTTGAGTAATCAATTTTTTTAATGACATTGATCACAGAACAAAAAATTATTTTGTTTTTTTCAGTCTTTAAAAAGTTACCTAATTAAAACTCAGGGGAGCAATGAAGATTTATTGCATTTTTTTTTCAGTAAATTTAAATCTGTGAAAAACACTTATGAAATGGAACATATTGCAACAGGCCAAATTCATCTTACTTATCAATTCTTCAGAAATGAATGTTCATTGCCCTCAAGTTAATAATTAAAGGCATGTTTAACATCCTTCTTTAAATGCTTACAGGTGATGGATACCAAGAAATTAACTTTAATTCTCTTCAAATACAGCATTCCAAGGAATGGTTTTCTTTCCTTCTTGCTCTCTTAATTCTAACAGTTTTGGCAGTATATAACCAGTAGCTGTAGAAAACTAGTAAAAAAACTTCTGCTTATGAAATTAATCTTTATCTATGAATTTGGAATGTTCTCTGCTTAATGTAGATTAGAAAAACTATAATAGCAATGGGGAATAAAAAAGGAATTTAAGTGGTATGGTTTTTGTAAATGTTAGTTTAAACCTGAGTCAGGAGCTCAAAAATATGGATGGATGCTTCTCTTGACATAAATTAAATGAATCCATTTCATTTTATGTTCACTTTTTAGTAAGTTACAAAGTTGTATACCAGTAAAGTAACTTACAGCCACATTTAGTTCAATGAACTAAATCTCGTAGTTTTTCAAAAACACTAGTCTTGGATGTGACTTAAACTTCAGCCAAGTAAAAAATTTCCTGATGGCTAAATAGGCGAACAGCTGTCCACCAAACTTAAACATGCTAGTTGATAATACAGCTAGTCTGGGAGAAAAGCCAAGATATGGCTATGACTCCTGTTGACTGTAATTCTTTGTTCTGTTTTAAACATCTGAATCTTAGTTTTACAGACCTAAGCCAGAATTCACCTGTAATATTGGACAGATAGCTAAACTTCCAGAGGATTTTTCATTTTATCCTAAGTATTCCAGCTATGTGAAAAGATTTGCTCTCTGGAGATGTCTATTTCTGGATTGAATATTTAAAAGAAAAGATGGAAATTAAAAAATTGCAGCAAGAAAATTCCTCCATATACTGCACTATGTTCTCCTGGTTTAAACCAGGCAACAATGAGCAGGATCAAACTTTGTCTGTAGAACTGAGGCCAGAATCTAACAATTACAACTGTATTTGTAATCACCTTCAGATACAGAGGTATACAATTAAACCAGTATAATCTGCAGATTATGGTGTATGGAAAAGAGATAGTTTCTCTGTAGGAAATTTGAAAAAGACAATATCATCTCTTGAATTCTTGCTATTTTCCTTGCTATTATAAGTTAGTTTGCATAACCATCCTGCTTTACAGAATGGACCGAATAGGCAGATTTGTCTTTTGTTTTAATTTGATTTTTCTCTATCTTTTCCATGATTTATCCAGTCAGCTACCCTTGGCTGCCATGATAATACCTTCCTAGACATTTAGCCAATAAAAGCAGATACACATGCTGCTTTAGGGTTGTTGGTGATAATGGTGATAAATGCCTTATGGCCTCCTTCTCTACATAAAATTATTTTTTGCTGAGAATTTCCTAATCATTTAAATTTGAGTACAGTCACAAAAAAATGTATTATCACTGTCTAAATAAAGGAATGATTTCACACGGGTTTTAATTGTTCTCATGGAGTATCAGCACTGCTTAAAACATTTAGCAGTCTTTGCTGAAACAGAACTTTAAACCAAGATTGCAATGAATGACTCATCCCTAGAAATAACAGGCCTTACAGCATGAATAGCATGGTATCAACCAACACCTACGCCCAAAAATGACATTGTTTCCACTGAAGGCTCCTTGCATATGGAAAAATGCTATGCTAGATTTAACTCATTTGTTTTTAATGCTCATCATAGCCGGAACTGAGTACACCAAGGTTACTAAAGTAATTGAGGGAGAGCCACAGATTATCGAGAGAGAAATCAAGAAAGTTCATCTGGAAGGTTAGTTTGTCAAAAATTCAGTATCACTGAGACTTGCTTTGTCTAAAGTGATCATTCCAGGTGGGGTTTTATAGTATCTATTCATAAAAATTACTAGGTCTGAAGCCAGCATTTTAGCAAGAAGAATTTTGTAGTAGTTTTGGAAGACAATTCTTTCACTGACGTTGCAGAGAAAAATGTTGAGGCTTATCTTGTGGCTAAAAGTAACTAAAAGATTTGGCAAGCATGGTAGACAAGAGGAAATGCCCAACCACAAAGCTTAGGTAAAGCATTTGAAGGAAAACGCACCATAAAGAAATTACTTTTTTTTAAGCAGCACATAAAGAAGAAGACCACGTGAGTTGCTTTTAATTTGAGTTATTTCTTGTCAGTGTAAATGTGATCTGTTGCTGTGAGGGTTTCTCAGCATTATGAAGGAGTGGGTGGGGTGAAGGTATATAACATCTGCAGTTGAGTAAATATCTCACAGGGTCTTAGTATTTCTCTACCTTTGTCCTGTTGTTAAACGAGGGAAACTCTTGGATTTGAAAAAACAGAATGGAATAAAGGTCCAAAAGGAACCAAATATAATTCAATCTGCTTTTATACCAGCAATTTGTTCTTCAGGTTTAACAATCTTTGTTTAAGGATCTTCATTCACAGTTAAGAAGTAATTTGCTTTTGGTTTCTTTTGTATTTATGTCTTTTTCTAATTGTAATTCTAATTCTAATAATACAGAATAGGATATTCTGTCAGCCTTTGAACTAAATGAATAGAAAAAATATTATGGCTTTTGGAGAATGAAATTAAGTAAATGTGTTTCTACCTTTTTAATTTTGAAGTCTGTGGCAAAGACTGAAGGTTTATACATAGTGTTTGTACAGCTTTGGTGCTGAATAGTACAAGGCATGCTGGGGAGTCTCCTACGCCTGAAAATGACAGATGGGTGTGATCTTCAAACATGAGGCTTATCTGAAAGCATAATTGTACAGACAGCACCTAAGTATGAAAAGCATAGTTTGGATGGACCATATTCTGTCCTTGTCAGGGCAGTGCAGAGCTTGAAATTTTCTGCCGTGGTGGTGCAGATATACAGTGTTTAGCCTCAGCTGGAATGAGCTCAAGCCTGTATCTCAGGGCTATGCATTGATACACCCTGTACCTCAGGATGAAAAGAGAACTGGCTGCAGCTTGTGAAGTGAATACACAAGTGCTCCATGGCTGTAAAGAAGGAAAAATTACCGCAGTAACATTTCTGTGACAGTAACAGAAGAATTATTTCTTATGCTTGTGACATGTTTTGTCTCCCAATGAGGAGACATCTGGTTAAAAAAAAAGTCTCAGGTTTCAATGAGAAAAAGGAAAACATGTCCGTAGTTTCACTGAATAAGTGAAAAAATAAAGGATATATCCAGTGGGGGTGGTACCTATTCAGTAGCCCTTGCTCTGCTCCAGCTTTTAAAGCAGAAGCCCGAGAAAATTAACCGAACTCTAAATGTGGAATCACACTGTGGACTCACAATGCACTTACAAATCAAGCCCCAAACACAGCTGGAAATGCGGCCAACATCCTGTAATGGTTTCGAGCACTTTGCTTACGCATAATTCCTGAAGTAATGGCAATACAACAGACCTGGATATCCTCTGCCAAATGCTGTGACTGAGTCCTGTGCCTTAACCTGAGCTTTTACCTCATTGACAGTGTCACACAGCATTTGATGAATGAAGAGCATAGACAAAATGCCCTGACACCTGCTTACATCATGTAACCATCTGTAGAAGATCAGTGCAGATAATGGATTAATTCGTATGTTTAAAATGCAAAAATACTTTTGAAATGTTACTAAGATTTAATGAATGACTGCACATGAGAGAAATGTGGGAATTGTGTTATAAGCATTCATGTTTCAGGTGATCGAGCCAACATGCTACTGGAACAAAATTCTTTATTTACTGGAAAATTTAAAGAACAAACTTCAAAAGTCATCAATGAGTTTCCGATATTTCTAATGAGTTTTAATTCAAAGGCTTCAGCAAATAACTTCTGACTGCAGCATTTCTGTTTTCTAGAAGCGCCTGTACGGAGAGCACAACCAACCAGGAGGACACAAGGTAAAAGCAAAACATACATTTAAACATATAGCACATATCAGATATTATTCTTAGTTATCGTAAGAGTCGGGAGGGGAAAAAAAGCTCTTAAAAATACAGACTTCAAAAGGAGAAAGTTGTATTTCTGCTTTAAAAAAAAAAGCTAAAAAAATCTGGAATTGCTAATTATTTTTTTCTGATATCTGAAAATAACCTAGATCGTGTGCTTTAGTCAAAGAGTGTTTCAGATGAAAATAAAGCCATCAAAGTGAAATGTGACTTTGGAGTCTTAAGAATGGGAAAATGGCACTCTGGGATTCTCCACCACAGGACTTATAACTCTCAGTATTTGTGTTATTTTGATTAATGAAGAAGCTGGAAGATCAGTTTAATTTCACAGCTGCCAGCACAAGAGAGAAATGTTCAGCACCAGGCTTCATCTTTCCTTTTCAAATGTCTGTTTCTCAAGTAAATACAGTATATAGTGTTACTATGCTATATATAATTGTAGGTAATAATTAAAGATGGTTTCCCATGTTTTGCAGGGGGCGCAGCAAGAAGGAGGACAAGACTAGATCGTTCCTAAATGCTTGCCAGAACAGAATTCACAGAATTAAAAATTGACAACGTGGTCTTTCAGAAGAACTAGGTTATTTTTTTTTAAATGAGAACATTAGAAAATGGTGTTGTTTTGATGACATAATGTAAACTGAACCATGAATCCACAAAAAGATGTGAATCTGCAGATACTCACTGCCAGCACAGTGCTCACTAGGAGTAGTCCATTGGAGGTGCTTTTACTGCTCTTGATAGTAAGCACTATGCAAAGTGGGATCCTGGAAGCCCAAAAACTTCTGTAGAACCAGGATTCCTTCTTATGCTGGCTAGTTAGTGTTTGCAGGATTGGATTAAAAATGAGCAGGGAGCAATACAGAGTGTATTTTTTTATTATTATTATTTCCACTAAATAAGAAATATAAATGAAATTAGATAATTTCTAGGAAAAAAAAAGAATCACCTCAGGTGACTTTTATAGTAATCTAAAGAAATACAAAATGTTAATACAGCACTTTCGGTTCAGTAGTATTGTACGCTTTTTATAAGTCAAAATTCATCATGCGTTTAAATTTGTAATGATACCAGTAATGTTAACCTTTTCTAAGCAAACGAATATGCCTTATATTAAATGTATCCTTTTTTTTTTGTCCTACATTGCATATCCAAATACCTCCTAGTAACTTGGCTAATGGAAGCTCTTGAAAAAACAAAAAATTGCAAACATTATGAGCTTCCTGCAATGTATTCGAGATCATGTTGACTTCTTTATTTATAAGTAAAATCATTCCCACTAAAGGAATCTTATAACAGTACGTATACTGAGATTCTTAAGTGCTTCCCCACTTTTCCCTAAATGTGCCTTTTGATTATTAAAGTGGATTATAAAAGGGATAAATAAAATGCATGCAAACAGTTAACTCAGCGTGGAGAAGGGTCTTACAAAAATGAGGCCAGGTCTGAAAGCTTTTGTATCAAAACATGCTTTGCTAATGTCTGGTACTAATGTGGAGTTTTCTGTAAATTATGTCAATTTTATAACTCAATTTTATAACTCTTTTTTTTTTATGAGTTTTGTACTCATAAAAGTTTTCTGCCTTTATCAACAAAAGGTGAAAGACAATTATTAATGGAGTAGAAAAAACATATTCAAAATTCCTTAATTTTGCAGACAAAAGTTTCATTGTCTAACATGCTTTTCTACTTCTGTTTTGAAACAAATACTCAATAAAGAATTTGGCTGAACTGTGCTTGCTTTCATTTGTAAATATTTTTAAACAGTAAAGGAAATTCTAAATATTCTTAAGATTTTTAGTCTAACTTGTGATTGCAAAATACACTTTCACAGAAGCAAACTGATGCTTCCATTTCTTACTTAGCATGTGCTAATGGTCTTAAACTGCATCACTCTCCTTAAACAATTAAAAAATTTCCCTAATTCCATAATGACATACCCTGAACACTGCTCCTAGAAGAGTACAGCTATCTGAGAATGGGATTGCTAAATTGTGCAGACTTAGTGGGCGATCAGACATGTCACTAAGGTAACCTCAGTATCTACTATCATAGTGCTTTAGTGGAAGGACAGCTTTTAACCCTGGCAAGATGACTTTTAGGTCAGCATCAGAGCTCTTAGGACTATCCAGAAGGTGAACTGAAGCTGTCACCTTTCCCTGGGACATTTGATTGTCATTGAACCATTGTGTTTAACCTTCTTCCTTCACTGCTGTGCTACTGTGAGCTATCAGTCAAGTAAGATTTTACATAACAGGAATTATTTTAGTTGAAGGATGTGTCTGTGTTCTCTTCTCAAAAAAGATTAGGAGATAAGGAAGAAAATGGAATGGTAATGACAGATAAAGAATGGACAGAAAATGGGAAGAAAGTAGAAGGTAGAAAAAAAATTGATTAAAACCTATCCTGTGGTAGGACAATTTTACCTTCTCAATTAGGAATAAATTTGTTTTATTAGTAATAAAACATACCATACCTTTGGGATGTTTCCTGCTTCAATAACATTTTAAAGCATCTGGCATTTACTGAAATACATTTCTGTACTTCACCCTTCAATAGAATCTATTAATAATATTTAATGTATAATATAATCATAATATATAATACAAGTTAAATACAACAGTATATAAAGGGCACTCCTCCATGAAAACTTGTTTCCCTGATACATCATCCCTCTCAGTCCATCTTAGACCACAGTAGATGTCTGCCCAGCTGCAATGAACAGTGTCATTTCTTTTGGTGGAGTGGCTTTTTCTAGCCATCTGAACAAGAATCTTTCCACAACCCAATGCAGAAAGAAAATCAAGATGTTATTTTATTTGCTTTTCATATGCTTAGCCATTTCTGTTTCAACACAGACAGTCTTTTACCAAAGAGCAAATTTGGAGAACTTACAATTTCTCTTGCCCTGCTATTTATTTCCCCTCACCTCAGAGCAATTTAAATTAATGTAATGTGATTAAACAGGGGGTTAGCATACTACAAAGTCAGAATTCTTATTAGTAATAGAGCACCCACTTATTTATTTTGTGTTTCCTTGTAGTCTCTCAGGTATTTATAAACAGGAATGTCCAGTTGAGTTGGTGATGGAATTCTCAAAGCATTTATTCTGCTTCCTTTGATATCCTGTATGAAAACTAATGTAGAAGAATTTTTAGCTGTCAGTGTTCCCAAATCTGTCATTTTTGCCAGCAGTAAGTGCACATAAGTAATCTACAAGATCACTGAATATGGGGATTGGACTAGATGATCTAAGTAAAATAAAATGAATATTTTGATTCCTTTATAAAGACAATTGTGTGAAATCTGAAAAAAAAAATCTCAGGAAGCATTTTTGTTACCATTTCAATTGTGACAACTGAAAATGCCCTAAGCAAGTGACCCTCTCCAATGTAAACCTAGCATGCCCTTTCGTGTCGTTTATCTCTCAAAAGATCTAGAATAGCAATACTAAACTAAAGAATTCCACTTTTTGTCCACAAAAGAGTCTAATAAAATAGTGGGTGGAGGCAGTAGTCCTGACAGATCAATTGTATTGTGACTAATTATTTTACTGTCTAAAGCTCAGAACTGATAAACACCAATCCCAGATGGAGACTCTAAACAGGAATACCAAAGCCGAAGCACAACTCAAATGAAAGGAGAACTGATTCCTTTGAGTACTGAGCTGCAGAATTCCCAGTGACAGCATATAATGTATAATTGGATCATGTGGGATTTTTTAAGATTTGTAGTGGCACAGGGCTTCGTCTTCAATTATTAAAGCAAGATTTGCCTCCACTTGTCTTCAGCATAAACCCCAAGCATGATGATTTCAAAGGTTCACCTTCTCCTTTGTGTCCTCTTCCTCCAAAGGTATGGTTTCTATACCATCTCAAGAAAATGCAAGCCTGTCGATATTCCCAAGGGTTGTTTTTCAGTATAACGTTAATCTTTTTTTAACATATGGAAAAAAATTTGCTTCAGTATATTATTTTTTTTTTTAACCAAGACTAATTAAAAAAATCAGTGATATATGGGATTTATATTTAACAGCTGGCACAAAAGAGGAAAATTAGCTATAAATTCTACATGGGGAAGAGAAAAATTCTGCGTGGTACAAGTAATTAGAATCAGGATGACACTATATCATTAGGAGCCAAGCATGTTATTGACTGAAAGTAGAAGCACTTTCTCTTCAGGAGACTTTTCAGTCTTCTTTACAGCCATACTATTTTATTCCTAACCTTGTACTAGATTAAAATGCTTCTTTTCTTGCTGTTTTAACTAGCATCTTTTAAATACCACAGAGATCTAGCTTTCTTTTACGGATTTCTTTCTTGCTAAACAAAAGTAACCTCTATGATAGAATGTGCAAGTCAGAGGAATAGCATCAGCACTTACACTTTGGATCACAATGTTTGTCAGTCCTAATGTGTTAGGTTACATTCTTGCTTCACTTTCTGAACTGATGCATTTCCTGTCTGCTCTGATTTCTTGCCTTTTAATTTTATTTTTCATCTACTCTACTGAGTAAAAACATAACTAGAGACTTTGCTTGTGTATTTAGATCCCGTGGCACATGCAGCCTTCATCCACACTGCCAGCACTTTGTCCTCAGCTTCTTTTACCACCTAGTGCCTGATGCAGATGCAGCCCTTGCACTTAGACTTGTTAAACCTCATGAGGTTCTCACGGGCCCACTTCTCAAGTTTGTCCAAATTGCCCTGGATGGCACTTCGTCCTTCTATTGTGTCAACTGCACTACTCAGCTTTGTGTCATCTGCAAACTTGCTGAGGGATACACCACCAAGAAATGGAAGATGCTGCTTGTCATGGTGTGTTGGGTGTTTAAGGTAGGAGGAGTGCTGCTTTCTGCATGCCTGCTTTATATTAATTAATTTCAGGATAACTCCTGCTGATACATTTTAGGGCTGTTTTAAACATGTCTGTGTTGGATCACAGGCATTTATACCTCTAATTGCTAGTCCAATTGTATTTTAATCTTTTTCTTAGTGAAATACTTAACAGCTTTTCCAACAGCTGTATTTCTCACATGGAGCAACTGTATTCTCACCAACTCAACATGTGGCCTGAGTCAGGAGCACATTGAAGCCATGTGATGTGATTGTAGTGCTAAACAGAATTAAAACAGAATGTTTGTTAATTGAGAAAAATGCATCAGTGCAAAAAGCACTGGCAAGAGACAGGGATGTTTTCAAGGGCATAGACAAGAGTGATTTTGGGTATGACTTGCAGAAATTTACCTCAGTGTCTTCAGTTTGTTGACTGTAGAGAAAATGACCTCTTCGGGCCATCAGTGTCCCTGCAATCACCCAAAGTTCATGCGCCTGCCTGTCACCGTCACCACGGTCCATAGTAAATCATGATCCCACATCCATCTTTCTACAGACACCTAGGTCCATTTGTCTCAAGGAGCTAGTAGGACTTGTTTCTGTCTTCTATGAAGACCATGATTACAAGGTGCCCGGATGGCGTTTGAAGATACAGATGGAGTGAGGAGACTCCTGAGCCATCTTGTCCCATCGTTAGAAAAAAAGCAGTTGAGACATAACTGGGAAAGTCTGTTCTTTCCAGGGAGGGCAGAAGGATAACTCATTTCTGGATCCCAGCTGGACAGAGACAGGAAATACAGTAAACACAATTTTTAAAGAGGAGTCCTAACAGAGAGCTTTTTTGAAATATGAAATATATTGCTGTTGTTTTGGGGTTTTTAATTTGAATTTTCATATGAAATTGAATATGGATGAGGCTGTCTTTGGAAAGACACTTATCCTATAGTGCCAAGACCTCAGCAGTACTGCATGTAACCACTGGAAGACCCTTGCCTCCTGTACAAGCCTGCAGAAGTCCCAGGAGCATTGCCAAGATAAAGGGTCTTCATGTGTGTAAAAAAAATCCCAACTCTTTTGGGACAATACCTGAATGTGTACTCTCCTCCACTTCCAGTCCTCAGAAAGGACTTTAAAAACATGAACCAGGAATATGTCATGCCACAATCCAAACAGAAGTGAGTCTGGAACAAAACAGCTGCATATCAAATGTGTATTTATTATTTCTCCAGCTAGAGATCACAGACGTTACAGATGGAAAAGTCTTATTAGATTATGTTATCAGTCTACTTGCCAAGCCTGGATTGTTTCCCACTATTACAGTCCATAATGCTTTACCCAGATGAGTGGTACCTTCCCACAGTCATTCTCTCATACTCTCCTCAGAGCCACTTCCCTATATTTTGTTCCCCTTTCTGTCTTATATGCCATCAAATAAGGCAGACGTGTTCCACCAAGTAGTCCTTCAGCAGAAATGACAACTGCTTTAGCTATACCAGGGATGAACATCCCTGTTAATGTGACAATAATCAACTCACTCATATTTTCCTGAAACATCTGTACAATTGAATAACTATTCTGGTTTTGAACAAACTACTGACTTTGATTTAGTTTGTGGATGGTCTCATAGGTTTCCCACTTTTTTCTTTTTTTTGCCATTATATGATGCCATATAAGTTCAAGATGTGTGGTTCATGAAATCACAGAACCACAGAATGTTTAATGTTGAAAGGGACCTCTGGAGGTCATCTGGTCTGAACCCACTACTCCAGTAAGGCCAACTAGAGCTCTAAAAATTATTTAGAGACTATGTTGCATTTGTAAATAAATTTATGAACCGGAAATGCACCTATGTATTTTCCTCCTTGTCCCAAAATCAAATTATTTTTTCAACACCATGCAATAAAAACTATTTTGTGTAATTGCTGACACTTCTCATGAATCAAGTTAAGTTACGTCAGTAGGAGTGTGGCAGCAGATGATTATAAAATTCACCATGCTTTTCAGTTTCATCACTGAAAATCTTACTGGTCTGAAAGTCTTCATCCATTGGCAGCCATGATGCCAGGGCTGTGCCCATGAATCAGGAAAATTTCAACTAATTCAGCTCTCAGCATCCAGACCCTGAGTTTCAAAGTTCAGAAAGCCCCTAGGCTTATGGTTTCGTGGTCAGAATCACCTGAGAGTAGGAGCACAGATAACTGAAATAACAAGAGAAAATCAGGCTGTATTGGCTGATCATAGACAGAAAATAAGCTATATGTGCATCTCCACTTTGTTCAGTGGGAATCTTCAGAATGTGCCTACCTCATCTGTCCATATAAGCCATGTACACAGTCACTGTGATTTTACCACGTGTAGAGCTTTGCACATTTTTAACTGGGTACTTAACTGGAAATACCAAAATTTGACGCCCAGTTATACAGTACAATTATCTTAGTACAGCAACCAACCACTCTGAACTGCTATGTGAAAAAAAGCTCCTCTAAATTTTATATAAGCAACCAGGGTCACCTATAAGGCTGTGGTTTAGAAATGCTGAAGTACCCAACCATGCTGTTAATCATGGACTGTCCTCCTTCTGCTCAAAGGGTAGTTCAATTGTAAATTCTGCTTTAATCATTAAATCATTTTAATCATTAAGATGCCCTACACTGATACCTTCAGCACTAAGATCCTAGACCAAGTGCTAAACAACTCTTCTGGATAAGTTGTTTTTCCCTTGTCCAAAATTCCACACTGCCATATAATCAAATTCTGAGGTTATGATCTAACTCTTTGTGGTTTCTGTATGAATGCTATTAAAAATATTTTTGCAGTGAAAAATTACCACATAAGTAGTAATGAATGTTGAAGATACACATCAGACTTTTTGTATGTCCATTCCTGGACTCTCTTTTATTCATTCATGGGTGATGAGGCACTATTAGAAGCCAGTGTGGCTTCACTCTCTGCTCTGGTCGCTGTGTCTTCCTCTCAGGGAAACCACAGTGTGGAGAGGAAATCCTTGCATGACCCAGGCTCACCTGAAAATGAGGGTGATGGTAGGTCATGCACAAACCCTGCACTTTAGAAGTACTCTCAGGTCACACAAGAACGTCATGATCAAGTTAACAAGCCTCTTCCCTAGTTAGATGTATCCCTATGTTCATTTCTCTGCACTATTTAATGTGGTAAACTTTTACTTCTGCAATTTAATTATTTAGATTTCCTTCACTGATACCACTATTGCTTTTTATTCTCCTAGTCATTTCAACAAGACACAGGAAAATAAGAGGTTTTTTGGGGGCAGTGGCTATACCTGCAACAATCTTTCAGCTACACAAGCCTTTCATCAGGGCTGAAATTAAATATTCATTAACTAATCCAGTACCAGATGTAATGGTCACTTTATAAGATTAATTTGAAATATTCAAAATATATCACTGGGACACAGATTTTAACAGCTGTTTCATCACAGACATTAGGTGGATATGACATGGAAGGAGATGTCACACCTCTACAAACACCAGCGGGAGTTTCGTCAATTTTACTGGAGGCAGGATTACATCATAATTTTTTCCTTTCTTTTGGTACTGTCTCTCCACCCCTAATTTATTAAATTACCTAACAAGGAGGAGTTGTGACTCTGAACCTGAATAAAACTTTTAAACACGTGGTGTCAGTGGCTTGGTACATGAGATGGTCTTGCTTCCAGAATTTGCTAAGTACAACAAAGGGATCTGTGAGTGAAAGGTCCTGAAGTGTGGGTGATTTGGATCTACATTACTCTCCTCTTGGACTTTGAAGCTAAGGTAGATACCTAAGTCTGTCATCTGCTCTACAGTAAATAGACAGATTATGGTTCTTGGTATCTCAGTGTCCAGGCAAAGGCATCTCTGCAGTTATGACTATCACCTAGATGAAGCTGCAGAAGTTACTGGCCTCCAAATACCAGAGTGCAAAATGGAACACCTGGGCTATGGTCTAAGATGCTGTTAGTTAAAACACAGTTTGATGTAAATTACTCATGGTCAGGGTTTTTTTCAAGGGAATGACTGACTGAAACTGAAGTGTAATTGGGGAATCTGGTTTACTGATGTTGCATCTAAGAAAGAAGGAGTCTGTTTTGGATGATGGCATTCCAGAAATCCCTGAAGCAGGCTCAGCTAATTCACTCATAGAATTATTTTTCCACCTAACCTCAGCATCGTTTTTGTCACATCAGATATTCATAGCAGTTTGGCAGTACATCACTTCCAAGTTTTAAATAACGTTTTTAAGAAGTTAAAGTGAACACACAACATTTACATCAGAGGAAACACATGAAAATTTTCCAATTTGTAAATACTGGATGCAACCTTTCTATGGGAATTTCATGACATGTTGTTCTGCCAGGTTGCAGCACAGGTTTCACGTTATTTCTGACACTCTGGACAGGCACAGACCAAAGAATTGCAGGCTTGAGAGAAGGCTTGGATTCATGCACTGTGTAGATGAGCCAATCCACTTGTACAGGAAGCTGGCTCTGGAAGGCATGGATACAGCCACTGTCATCACATGGCATGATGTCCCTGAAGCAGATTCACTCACTTATGCATAAATACCAGCTATCAGCAGAGTCAGAAAGCTACAGGCTGAGAAAACATGGGTGCTCACCCTTGATAAAAGAGCACCCACAAGGCTGTTAAAGCAATCACACAAGACAAAAAAGACCTCCCTATAGAGACCTGCCTGGTTAAACATTCTTCTCTATTACAGCTTTCAACAAAATAGATGTTTGTCCAGCTATTTTTAGCACTTTTCACTCCTAATAGACCTTAGTTCTGCTGATAAAATTAAGAAATGCTTTGCTTTGGAGAACACCATACATATGTCTGAACTGGGGAACCTTGGAGAGCTTTCTCTTTCCACAACTGGGGGCAGATTTGTGACAGTTATGGAAACCATCATCTCACTGGCTCGGGTTTTCCAATAGAACACCCAAGTACATGTGTGGAAGAGCAGTATGTGCTGAATTCGGTAAGCCAGTGTAGACAAGCAAGGAAACAAGTCTCTAAGACCAAAGATTCCACCCACGCACTTAAAATTCATCTCTACCCACAAAATCAGGAAAGGAAGGGTCTCAGGGGCAAAACACAGCTGAAGAAGTTAGGTAACCAGAGCCTGATCTGAAGTTGAATAAAACTCATAGATGAATCCTGTGAGTCCTCAGCAGAAGAGATGAAGACATGATATTCACTTGATTACAGGGATACCTTCAGGCACACCGTCATGTAGACAGCCAGACTCTTAGTAAAGAGACCAAACAGATCATCCACTACGGTCTTCATATGCAGGGAATGTTCCAACATAATAACAGAAAACTCTGGCATAATACTTTACCCTAGTTTACTTTTTGGTTTTTTGGTGTGGTTTGGGTTGGGTTGGGTTGGGGTTTTTTCTCAGGATAGATTTTTAATACTGCAACAAAAGCAAAGGAAGTAGAAACTATGGCTCCGAACCCATACTTCATGGCAGGTTATATTGTGGAATACAAGTGCCATTGCTAAAGCTGCACCTCCTTCCCCAAGCTTCACTTGGGAAAGACTTCTGTTCCTTCTACCCAGGTCAATCTCAATATTTTTAGAATTCTCTTATCATTATATTTTTTGTTACTAGTTAGTTGAAACTCAGTGCACAAGCTGTCTCAGCTGAAAATGCACTGATGTGGTGCTGGCCGAAATATCAGTTCTGAGTGGTTTGCAGACTAGTTCACATAACAATTCCCCAAAATGTTCAATTTCCGCAAGCTGGTGGAAGTGCAGCTTCTGGTGCAATCACCCTGAGTGTTCTCTGCCTGCAGAGACACACACCCTGGACCACAGGAAAGCCTCTGGCACTTTAACTTCTGGCAACAAGGCTTTCTGCCATGTGTAAATCTATGCAAGAGTGAAGCTCTCTATAGTGAATTCAATCTCCTTTTCAGTAAGTACAAAAACACTTGAGTTATCCAGGGGATATTTCTTGTTTCTAAATTGGGAATTTGCTTTGTTTCACTCGGCCTGACTGAGTGTTCTTCACCCAAAAAAGGAAGAGTCACTGTAATGAACGTAAGCTTGATGCATAGCGTGCACAGTATTTGGCTATCTTCATTAAAGTCTTTTAAGGCATTCAGTGTTAGAATTAATCTTTGGTATTTAGACTTCATTGTCAAAACATTTAGGCAGTTGTAATTTTTAACTAGCTGTAAAAATGTAAAAATATTTGTGGGAGTGCTTATAATTTCAAATTATATGAAGAAAGATAGCCAACACATAATAAAGCCTATGCACATAATTTAATAATAAAAAAGAAGCATTTTTTTCTGTTGTTTCTAAAGAGTATAATGTTGAGTGTAATAATAATAATAATAATACATTTTTTAAGCCTAAAAATATGCTTTGAGGTCACTGACACAAGTGCAACTTTAAATACATATTATATGTGGAAAAATTATGACTATGTCTGGTTTGTGCATTGCCCTATCTCATTAAAGAGAAAAAGTGTAAAAGACACCGCTTGCCTTCTTATTTAAAGGAAATGATGAACCATTCAAAATATGTGAGAGCTTCATATTAAGAGAGCATATGCCACATATAAGGGAAAAAGACCTGTGTTTACCCACATTCAAGAAAGTTTTTATCATGTTTGTAAAAATACCCGAGCTGTTTTTCCTGTTTTGTCAGCTCATGTCTTTTAAGTGCGGTTTTTTTATGATGATAATGAGTTCTTTTGTCTCACATTTTTTCCATTTAATAAATAAATATCTAGCAACAAATTAATATTTCTTTAAAAAATCACAATATTAAAAGTGTCACTAATACTACTGTTATTACTAAGAAAAAAATCTCAAAGTGTTAGAAAACATGGACTGGTAGCTGGGATCCCTGGAGCTTCATGTGGCCATTGAGTAGCTTGAAGTGTCTCATTTCCATACTTTCCCACAACTGTCCATTACCTTGTCCCTAAGATGTGCAGGAAATAGTGTCCCTTAGGGTTCTTTTCCTTTGTTAGTGCAGAAGACAGAAAACTCTACAGCAGGCAGAATCATTCATTATAAATGACTACACACAATGTCTCCATAGCAGTGAACTGTACAATAAAGGAATCACCAAGAAGAACTCAAAAGCTGATGACAGAAACAGATTTTGTTTCAATGCTTTGTGGGTTGTGTGAGTCTTTTTCCTGACCTTGGCTCAGGGGGACAGTCATGTGAGGTACCTGTGCTCACTTTCCAGGAGAGATTGGCATGAGAGTTTTTCAGTTGACGTATTTCGGGCTTGTGCAGAATTCATAATTTTTTCCCCCTCAAAGAAATTGAAACTTGCTATGAGAGAATTCATTTGTCCAGCTTTATTTTTGCCCTACATTTTAGACAACTAAGTTGTCACCATATGTGCCACAACTTTACACTTTGATGGAACTGTTCAGTTTAACGAATCCTTTTCCATCTTTAGATGTTTTTGGGAAACTGAAAACAATGCTGTTTTCTGATCTTACATGCCACAAAAATAATTTGATAGCAATGACTTGGTTTCAAATGATTATAGTTTAACACTTTAGAATTATACCTTATCAAACACTGCATTGAACTGCATTGAAGTGTTCTGTGGAATTATTTATACATTGTCAGAGAACATAACAGGACTAAAACGTTTCTGGTTAAGTATTTATCTGGTTAAAAGTTGGGATTTGTGGAGCCATTACGAGCTGTATATTTGTTCTGGTGGGGTCTTTTGGCATTTTTTTAATTATTAACATGAATTTATGTGCATTTCAGTGCCTGAAATTCAATTATGCAGTTCCAGGAAATAGATAAAAATCTGTCAGAGGCCTAAAGTTTCTTAGTGCTTCAAACTTTTCCTTTATTATTTCTGATTTAGGACTTTAACTTAAATCAGTCATTAAATCTTCCTATCACTGGAAATCAAAAAGACAGAACATGTTTTAACTATTTTAACAATAAAGGTGTTTGAACAAAAGCACACAGTTTGCTTCTCCAGGCACGCCTAAACCAGTGTGATTCTTCTGTTATGAATTCAAACATTTCATTCTCAAAGAGGGTAGGTTTAGATCAGGTATCAGGAGCTGGATGGAGCTCTGAGTTCTGTCCCTGTCCATGGTAAAGGGGTTGTAACTAGATGACTTTTAAGATCCCTTCCAACCCAGGCCGTTCTATGATTCTATGATTTTATGATTACTCAGAGAAAAAATATATGGGAGAAGGCCACAGGCACCAGGACTCACAAGTCATACATTCACAGTACGTTTTCCTTGCCTCTACATTTCTAACTTCTAGGATAAGTGACACAAAACATCTGCTCACATCTTTGTCAGAAGTCCTTGCTTCTGTTATGCAATGTGATGGGTACCTTCAGCTGGTCTTGAAACACCATCTGGGTCTTTTAAAAAGCTCTCAATAGTTTACATACTTTCATCATCATCTTTCAGCTTCTTGAAAAGCCAAATCTGGCAGTTTTCAGCAGTTTTTGGTTTCCTCTGTGTGTGTGTATTTGCTGGCTAAAAGATACAGTGCACATATACTGTGATAGATAATAACAGTGCAATTTAATGCTTGGTTGCATTTTTTCTGCCTATTTTGGGTTTCATGGCTCCCTAAGTCATAAAAATTGCTTACTGAGACATGTTATTTTGGGAGTTTGTCCAATAATTGTATTTGAAGGTATTTTCCCTGTTTGTTGCCATGTGTTATCTCACGCCAACAAATCCTTCACTGTTTAGGATTTTCATTTTAACTCTGAAAATGTTTATCAATAATTTTGTTTACTCCTTGGGTTTCTATTCTTTTCTCAAAGTAAGCAATGACAATTCCCATCTACTGTGGTCAAAAATCCACATTAGAACACATGGGCTGAAGCTGAAGGTCTGAAGATCTGAAGGTCTAAGTTTAATAACAGCACAGTGATGCGCTTGCTCCCATCATTTGGATACTGACAAGTTGCAGTATTGTTAAATGGATAAAAATGTGAAACATTACCTAAAAGAGCTGGCACTTCCATAGAGGGAAATAATGAGTTCAACACAAGTACAAATTACACCTAATCTTGAAAAAATAGGAAATGCAGTAAGAAAGTAATTTGACTTGCATATAAATGCTTCATTCCCCTTCGGCACAAATGCAAAGACACAGAGAGTGGAAACAAGATGAAAGTGCTAACAAGAAATAAAAACCAAGCCAACCATGTAGAGTGGGTATCAGAAAAGTTAAGGCAAAAACCTAAATGAGACTAACACTATGAGAGTACCAGGATGGAATTACTGGGTTCTTAAGCAGCAAAAAGAACATTGAAAGTGTTGCTCAGTAGGGGAAGTGAAAACTGCCAACCAACTTGATGCTTTCTGTAATCCCTTGCAATAGTGCTCCCCAGGTAAGTCAGACCAGTTGCTATCAAAATTAACTACAGTGGCAAGGAGCAAAGGTCTTTCTACAGAGTAGAATGAGAAAAAAAAAATACTTGGAGAACTGAATGGCTTTTAATTGGTTGGATCTGATGAATTCCATTCTAGGAGATAACAGAAACTGACCTAATCTCAGAAGAAAAAGAGATTACCTTGAAGAATTTTTTTGGAGAAAGGAAGTACAGGAACAGTTAGAGAAGTGTTTCTAAAAAGGGAGAAAACAGAAAACATGAATTTTCAGTCCTATTGATTGGGTAGAGTTCAGTATGATCCTAGAAAAGGACTGCAATCCTGGAAAAGTTCTGGAGGAAGCAATCTTTCACCACATGTAAATAACAAAGAAAACCACAACTGAGAGAATGGTCAATCAGAACTCAGGTTAAAACCATGTGGTTTTCTTCTAGGTGATAGACTTTATGGATACAAGGAAAGGGAAACATTAAAAAAACCCCATTGTCACGAGTCTCTTCTAAGTTCTCTAAATGTTCCTAAAGCAACTGGCCTATGTTACATATATAGTGTACAAAAAACCCTAGGATGGTGTGTTGTGTAGGAAAAGCTTTTATTGACGTGCCTTTGAAATAATCTGCACTGATTCCGTCTCAGTCTTAGTGCTTTGCTTTCGCAATTAGGTATTATATGGGCAGCTTGTCGACCATGTGAAAATATGCTGATTGTGTCAAAGGCTAGTCTTAGCATGCACCCATTAGATCTTACACATCCCTTGTACAGGCCAAACACTTTGTCCTAGAACTAAAGCTCTTCCAAATGTTGTATTTATCCAAATTTCTATTACTTTACAGAAGTAGGTTGTAAATTTCACAAAGTATATTTCTTACACGTTTTCTGGCAGTTTTATTCTCAGCTGTGAAAAAGCTAAAGAGAGCATCTTACATCAAGTATTTCCTCTTTTGGCACCAATCCAAAATTCAGAAGTGAGGAAGTAAAACTCAAGTCTTAAAAGTCCTGAAGAACTTTCAGTTTAATTTTGCTACTGGAGAAAGAGAATGAGGTCTTTATGTTTCTCTGGCGTTCTGGTCCAGATGCTGATGGTGATGGATGTATTCCATCCTGTGAAGAGAATTGTTCTTCCGTACAGAAAGGTCAGCTGGACATTACTGGTAGACATTTCTGCCAGCTAAACCTCAGGGGGTTTATTTCAGTTTTTTCAGAGGATGTCACTTTGTTTGAGGTTAACTGAAGCTCTTGTGGATTTGTTTATACTAATTCTGGTAATTCTCTGGGAACCAGGGGAAGCTGGGGCAATTCCCTTTGGTGGCCAGGGAGCCTGGTGTTATTTCAGTCATGCTCTCTATACAGCCATTACTCAGTCCTTCAGCAATTCGGCATCGACACAGATGTGGTCAAGCAAAGCTGACGCAAATTATTATACAAACAGTATCATTGTTGTATTTAGCTGTAGCAGAAGATTTATAGCTTCACATAATGCCATAAATCACTCAAAGAACCTGGAGTTTCTCAAATTCAAGGAAGAGATTTCAGCTGCAGTACTTGCAGAGCCAGAGGACCTGGTGAGTAAAAGAGCAGGTGTGAACTTCAGCAGAGCCCTCTCTCCAGCTTCCAGTGGGCAGCTGCCTTCTCCCATGGGGCCATATAACTGTGGAGGTACCACCGTCAGGATTAGCAGTTTCTTCCAGAGTGAGGAGCTTGCTCACCCAGCACACATGTGTCCAGTTTAAAACAAAGGTTTAAACCCCATGCGTCTCAGTGAGGTAAACAGAAAAACAGTCTGAGCCCTCCTGATCCTTTCTGTTCCTGTAGGGTCCAATGTCATAACTTCTCATCCCAGAGCCAGGAACCAGACTTTCAGGTATTGCAGCACTGACTACCACAGAAATTTGTCCAGGTTTGGGTACCTATGTATTTTTCAAATCACTTGACAATTTGTCAGCTAAAGAGGAGGGAAATGTTTTAAAAGCCAATGTCCACCTTATACAATAAAATTTAAGTGATACGCTCCTGGCTCAGGCTGTTGAAGAAAATGAAAGAAGGAAAAGAGATCAATATGTAACCTGAGTTTCTTCACTACTGATTTGGATTCTAGTTCATGTGAGTCCCATCAAGCTAAATTTTCTTAACTGAAACTGTAGTGATTATAACGAAAGCACAGAAGGTAATATAGATTCAAAAACTATTTCGAGAAAAATTGGTTGCCTTCTAAAAAAAAGAATCAGAAATCTCAGGTGATCCATTGTAATGCTCAGAGGAACAGTTCTGTCTCATTAGTTCCACACAAGAGTGTGTTGAGATATAGAAAGCATCATGAGTCATTTGTCCTGCTGCTGTTTAGAATTCTTCACGAACATCGTGATCTCTTATCTCCATGTGTTTATAGTTAGAGCAGCTGATCTGTGCATTACTGATTTGATCTTAAGATTTCAAAGGACCAAAATTAATGAAGATAAAATGATGTTTAATGGAAGGGGGGAAATGTAATCAGAAGAATAACAAATATATTATAACAAAACTTGTTATTTTATTTTGATTAATCATGTATGTTAATCCATATAAAGGTCACAGAATAATTTTGATTAAAAATGGAAGAAATATTTATCTCAGCATTTTCGGATCTTTCAGTTGGTGTTTCAAAATGAAATTTCAGAACAAAATTGATTAAATGGGCTGAAATGGCATTAAATTATATCTAAAAATTACGAAGTGTTTTCTTATCATATATTTTTTGAAAAACCTTGACTTGCTCTTTCTAATTTTTCATTTGACGAAGAAAACAAGAAGATATGTGTTTTATACGGATTCATTCCTTCAAAAATTTTCAACACAGCTTAGCCAGAAGTTAATAATTAGGAGAGCTGTGACTGAATTGTCATAATACCATGTGAGAAGACGCCCAATTACACAAACTGATAAAAGATCTGACTGCTATAAAATTATATTAAAATGATTCTTTGTTCAATAGTTATTGGGAAAAAAAATGAAGTTATGTCACCCTATGCAAGTACAGTTTTATGTACTTTAGTCACTCAGCAACTCACTCAAGAATTCACTGGTAGGGTCCCATCATAGTCTAATTGACACTTCACCTACAGAATGAGCAAATCTCTGGACACAAAGCTGTGTAAATACATTTCAAGCACACTGACCTCAGCTCAGCATCACAGGTTTCAGAGATTCTTTACAGAGTTGGCAAAGACAAAATTTATGTCTAGATTGAAAAAATCAAAGGTACAAACTAAAAAATATTCTAACCTTTCATAAGGTAATAATTTTACAAATATTATCACATTTCTTATGTACTAGTAGCAAGCAAATCCATTCCTTTCCCATTTAAAGAGTGATAAAAACAGCAGTTACCCTTTTCCAAACACCAGCAAAAAAGAATGACTAATGACAGTGTAACGAACAACATTTGCATTACTGGCATTGCCTGCCAGCCTTTTCTGAAACATTAGCAGTATAACTCAGAAATCTCTATGCTGGTTCGCACTTTACTTTTATCACTGAACTTCTGATCAGCAAACAGCTTTTACGTAAGTACACGCTTGTGAAAAATGGTGCTGGAACAGAAACTAGGCCCCTTTATCCAGCGTTATCATTCCTACCTCCACCTTAAGTTCCTGCTAAAGTATTGGAGGCTTGCTAACCACACAGTAATATTTTGCCTTACAAACTGACTATTCCCCCAGCATGTGAAATTCTGAGTTGATCAAAAGATGCCTCTGTCCTGGCAAGATAATTGTCCCACAGCTGACTCTGCTGTGATACAGGGGTGACATGTTCCTCCTAAACACCCAAAAGACACAACACATCTGAGTCAATGTGACATATCACACTGAATTCCTTACAAAATACCCTGGCAGCTGCAGCTTGTACTTAACAATTGGCATCACCAGCAGGTCAAGGAAGGTGAACCTTCTCTCGCTTGAACAAGTGAGACAAATCTGAAAAGCTGGGTTCAGTGCTGTGCTCCTCAGGAGACATGGATATACTGGAGACAGTCCAGCGAAGAGCCATGAAGATGATGAAGGGACTGAAACATCTCTCCTCTGAAGAAAGGCTGAGAGAGCTGGGACTGTTCAGCCTGGAGAAGAGAAAGTTTCCTACTGTGAAGGAAAGTTGCTCCTTTTTAATCTGGGTGTCTTACATTGACAGTTTCAGAAAATAAAAACGTACATTTGGAGAGAGCTCAGGTGTCTCGAGATGTCACACCTGTGTGAGCTTACCAGGATTGCCAGTCCACTGCAAACTGCTGCACAACTTTACAGATTATAAAAGCACTCATTTAGTATTTTTGTCAGACAAAGGCACTGCTAATCTTCAACAGGTCTAGCAAAGCAGCAGGCTAGTGAAACAAGTTTTTTACACTTGTCCTTCTTTTTATCACCCTCAGTCATATTTAACAAGTTCACCAGCTGGGAATCTCCTTCTTCAGCTTTGGTCTCTTTCACTTACACTATAGTAAGCTTCAGATGTTCTAACTGTAACTCCATATAAGAATGAGGTCAGAAGATTTTTCCACTGACATTCCTCCCAGAAGAACCTTTAGACAGGCCACTGCATAGAGGAGAGATCTGTGCTTTCTCAGAAATCAAATAACTTCCATGCCGTTTCTTTACACAGCTGTGCTCAGGGCTGCAGTTCCTTGGAGTGCATCACTGAAAGCAAACTCGGAGAGGTAACAGTTTGTACCCAGCACATCACTGACGTACACATTCATCAGAGCCATGCAAACAGAGCATGGCGGGACTGGCTTTGGATATTAACAAGCTACCTCTTCTCTCCCTATTATAACTTTCTCACAGTCTCAAACCATGACCTATTAACATTTTTGTTAAGCGTGAATATACATCTTAAGCATACAATAATTAGCTCTTCTCTTACCATTTATCAAAGAAATGCTATGAATTAGCCTGCAAAAGGAAATTAATTCCCAGGGGAAAGTTCCAAGTTACACCAATGTAAATGTTACAGGATTTCAGAAGGTTAAGGAAATTTTTCTGTGAAACTGAGAGAACTTGGCTTACTTATTCTGCTTTACAACATGCTGATAACTTTCACACAGTAAGATACCCATTAAACCACTAGGCCTAATAGCTTCCTAGCCTGAAGGCTGGCTAAAATCCAGGAAGAGGCTTATGCATATAATATGACACTTAAATGGAATTTAACTTCATAAATCCTAAAATATGATTGAGAAAACGCCATTTCAATGGTCAGACCACTTAAAGATAAAGGTATGCGGGTTCTGAGGGCAATTTATTCTTTTGCTTTGAAGATCACTAGGTATCTGGCTTCATAGTCCCAGAACCACTTCAGAGCTCAGTAACCGACACCTGTCCTATCATTCCTTTGAAATCCACATGTTCATCTGCTTAAGCTGACTGACAGATCTGATCTGTTAGGTCTGATAATTATGAATGTGTCTTGGCTAAAACATATTAAGGTGGAAGAGTGACATTTCTTCTTTTAAAAACTGTAGGAGGCAAGGAAGACTATGATGGTGGCAGCCATCTCTTACCTAGCAACTGTCCTCATTGAGGAAAGAAAAGACCTGGATTTCACCTCAGTCTGCAGAGGTTTATATCAGAAGCTATTATGAGACTTTCTCTGCTAGAGTGAGGTTCCCTGCACCTGTCTTTTTGAAGCTTTACCACACTAGAGTAAAGTACACAGGGTGCTGGAAAGAGAGCAGGCAAAAGAAAATACTTTGGGCCAGTCATTGGGTGTAACACTCCACTGTGCTAGGTCCTGCACAGAGGTCCGTTCTGTCAAGTTCACTTTCTACATATCTGACACATATTCAGCATAGCCTGGACAAAATAAAGGAGTGATTGCAGAAAGTCTTGCCTTCCCAATTGAACGTGGTGCCGATCTACACAGCTCCTCCTGATACTCGTCAAGCACAGCAGCTCCTCAAGCCTTTGTTGCAAAATAATAAGTTTTCAGCAAAAGGGAGGAGGGGGAAATAAATCATGAGTCATTACACAGAATACTCAGCCATTGTGCTTAAGACCTCTGTTTAGAAAAGTAAGCATGGGTTTGTGTATTTGTGTGATTTGCCCTGCAGCAGTGACCCCTGGAAGCACTGAAATGCAAGGCCAGGGTTGTGCCTGCCAGAAAGCTGATGAGTGTTCTCTTAAGGCACTGGGCTTCAACTCAGACAGAGCACTTGGGCTTAGTCCAGTGTGTTAATTTATAAACTGAAAAGGGTCTGGGAATCCGCTCCATAAATCTCAAGCTAGTAGTAGAATATTCATATGTACAATCTACACCCATAACAAACTTCTAAAATTAAGTGCATTAGACCCAGTTTCTTTCATATACAAAATGCAGATATCATGCTAATTTCATTAATCCCACATGGTTTTCTCATACCCAGTCACAGGGATTTCCCTTTTACTAGTGTTGAATTCAGTGGTAGGAATGTGCCCTTGCTGCTTTCCCATTCTTTGGCAGCCTACCTGACTTCACTGCAACAGAAGTGCTTAGATAGCCAAGAAGCCAAGCAGCTCCTCTTCCATGTACATTAAAACACAGAAGTATGCTATCTTCCACCCCGCATACCATGCCCTCAAAAGCAGTTGCTGTACTCATTGTAGGTAATTTTCCCGAGCTTTATGACCAATGTCATAATTGAATTTTGCAAGGCAGAGATGCCAGGGCCAAGCACCCTCAGTTTCCCTGTCAACATTTTGTCACTTTGCTTCTTTCACTACATTACCCAGCCTCTAGGAGGTGTCGGGTCACCTCACAACACCCCAGAATGTTATTCTCTTTACAAATTTATGGAAGCTTTGATGATTTCCAGAAAATAAAATTTCCAGGAAAAACGTTCCACTTCCTTAGATGTATGTCACAATTTGTAGGCTAATGTGATCTCTGAACTTTAACAGCATTTAATAAATAATAAAATTAGATAATTATATATCACAGACAGCTGCCATTGCTTAACTGCAGCAACACTACAGCAGAATGGGAGATAAGCAGAACTGTGATACAAAATTCAAATTATGTTGAACATTTATAGAGTGACTATTCCCTTCTGGACAGTACCTGGACATTTAGACATTTGAAATTATTACTGATATAAGGGCATCCAAAAAGAGGTCCATCTCTGCATACGGATAGTTTTAGAACCAGAAAGATCACTATTATAGGCCTCATGGAGCAGAAAGATGACTGCATCTGAAACGGTATCTAGTAAAAACAACAGCAACAACAAGCAGTGACCTGTAACTGTGTAGGATATAAGGAAAAGTAGCGTACTGAAACAATATGGAACATTTCTAGTGGGTCTTGTAGAAGTTGATTCCAAAGTCAGAAACAGCTGCAGAAAGAAACAAAGGAGCTCTGGAGATTTAATGGTGTCTTTGTTGATAGTTATTTTCTGTAAAAAATATATATATATATGAAAGATCAGACTAAAATGTGGTTACAGTTAAAGACAAATAAACTACCAGAATATATAAAGGACCAAAAAATTAAATGAAACACAGCATTTGCTGTGCAAAGCAAAACCAGACTGCAGGCTGTACTTGGGTTAAGTTGTGATTTATTTGTTTTCTGTTGGAAGACTTGCATTGCTTCGGGGACAACATACCAGTGGGAAATCAGGCATCTGGAATTTAAACTTATACCTAATAAAGGAAGGCTAAGAAATGTTCCACTTAATTTTCACTAGAATTGTGTTCCTAGTAGCCTTATAGCAGTAATATTTTTTAAATTTAAAAAAAAATCTTATGAAAGATAGAATTATTGAAGACTTACACTGTTCATGTTTGAGGAACTACATTCCAGAAGAATATTCTGAACAAGATTATTAAGAATAAATGAAGAATGATTTCACCATGACTATAGCAAGTGGACAGACAGCTTATATTAAGCAGAAACATGGTATAGCTCGTGGCCTTGGACACTTAATCATGTTCAAGTGTTATGATTTGATCAGTCTTATGTGTAACAGCAGTGTGTTTGGTTATCAAATCCTATTTAAAGAGGTATTTCAAACTATGTCTAGTGGGATTAAAAAATGGCCTGTTGGTTCCACAGTTTTGGATATTTGGATACAGGCCAGATTCTGTGCAGATTAAGCTGATCTGTGCCAGTATCTCACTTCAACCCAGCTGCCCTGTCAGGCTGAGGCACCCCTCTGATCCAAGGCAGGTTATGTTTGCCCAGACACAGCCTTGCACACCATGCAGGTGCGTCCAAAGCACCCAGACATGCAGCCAGGCATGCACAGGGGTTTGGAGTGTGCCAAGACACCCTGCTGTTGGTGGACAGAGGTTAGGTGAAAAGCACTCTGGAAAATGACACATGATAGCTGCAAGTTGCAGTGTCTAAAAATCCTAGCAATCTTCGGAGTCTTTGGAGTATGTTCAGAAGGGTTGGCTTGCTTGCCCTTCAGAAAATGGTTAAGAGGCTGTCACTTCAACACATACTCCTGGGGAGTTGCCTCCCCGCTCTCAGGCAAAGGATACAGAAGGAGAAGAGAATTAAAAACCTGGGACACTTGCTCTATACTTGGTTTCCATTTCATGTTCCATTTCAAACTGCTGTAAAACATGATGGCACTTTCCGTGATGGTAATGATGTCTGACATTGTATTTGTATTGTTTTTGGAGTCATGGCCACTAAATAGCATAATTTTCTGGAATTATTATGATTTATATGGTAAAAATTTCTCCAAATTTTCACCTTGTCATACACCACTGTATATAAGTGTACTTCTGGAACAAATAGCAGATGTTCACACATTAGTGTGATCTTATTTAGCTTAATTTTAAAATATTTCAAGGTTTATCACCTCCTTTTTGCTGGCTTTGGGCTTATTACCTGTCTTGCCTTTTCTTTTTCTTGAAGAGAAGAGTAGAGATGCTGTAACACTTTGGGTGACAGATGAGGAAGCAGGAAAACACATAGTAAAATGAAAAATGTTTGGCTCATGAACAATGCAACAACATAAATTTGCACAGAAAACTATTTCAGTGAAAATTTTATATAAAATAATAAAAATCGCTGGCCCAAAATCCCAGTTTTGGTGTGAAGCACTTTCAGAAAATCCTGGTTACGTCCAAGAGAGGATAATGTAGATAATGTAGACATTGGGAAAACAGAAGATTATCTATGATAATGACAGAGTTTTTAAAATTAACATCTAGTTTAAAATTTACTGCAGCTTCAAACGCTTTGGAGGCTCATTTTTTCTTAGCTGCAACTGTGAAACAATGCTGCCTTCCCATCCTCCAGTACAACCCTCAGTCATTACTATTTTTTTCTTACTGTAATCTTCATGGTGAATTTTTGCCTAGTTCTGCACTCATGGCATGGAAACTCTTTTATGATTTTGTTTGCAGAAGGTTTGTTGGACAATATTGCATAATATCATAGGCAGCCTCCCATTCATGACAAGGATTAACTAGATAAAGGCTTCTCCTGCAGCCTAGGCAACAGCACTAGGCTACTCCTGATTAGGAATATATGTCCTCCAGTTGAAATTGCTGGTTTACCATAGTTAAATAAAACCATATGTCTAAGAAATGTGGACTACAGCCATCCCCAGACCTCTAATGACAAGGCAAAACACAACATGAAAAGTGTCATATACATTATTACCTTGTGCTCCCATATTTGCTGTTATGCTTTTCAGCCACTGAAATAATTCTTCTCTCTCTCATGGTGGATGGTAAAGGAAAGCCAACACATGGTATTGTTTGGCTTTAAGTCTCTATAAGTCTTTTGACACTGTTGTGGTGAAATTTCCATATGCAAGCCAAGGAAATGTGGAATAGAGGAAATCATCACAAGGTGTACATATGTTTGAGAAGTGATCCTCAAAGCTATTAGCCATAATTTTTCCTGAAGTGCTTGATACATTTCTATTAGGATCCCATAAATACATATACTGGGTTGGTTAATAGCTTCCTGAAATACTAGGAAAAGAATAAAATATTTCTATAAAGTTGCTGGATTACACCAAACTGAGAGGCTGGAAAACACATTGAAGGAATTAGATACATGACTAGGCAGAAGAGTGGCAGACTAGGATGCAGAAGGTTACTAACATTTAAAAAAATGAGTAACAAATATGATTCTCCTATTAAAAAAAAAAACATATTCTGTGATTCATTAAAAGGTGTGGAGTAATAAGACATGCAGGAAAATTACTGGTTAATTGGTTTTTAAAAAGCAAAGAAAGTATGAGAAAACTGAAAAGGAACTAGGTTTGTTCTTTGTGGAGAGAAGGGCAAACTAGAGCGCAGCTGAAAGAGAAGGGAGAAAAGGAAAACACGGTAATGGTACTGTAAGGATGACAACCAGTTCTACTGGCAATCCACAGGACTGGATTTAGGAAACGACTTCGTAATTCTCAGGGGTGCAAAGCCCTGTAGCAGGCTATCTGCAGAGACCATGGAATCCATTTCATGGAGGTAGGAAAGACCTGCCTGGTCCTTCTTTAGCACAACAGGCAGACCAAAACAGATTAGTTTTCTTCTTCTGTTTTCTGAACCTTGTGCCCTAAAAGCAAAAGTTAAAAGATAAGTATGCTAATAAGACAGTGTAAAAAACTCATGCCTGGATGAGCCAAGAGGTTTCTTTAATGTATTTAAGTCTGCCATTGTTTTCTAAACCCCCTGGAACTTATACCGGTATTGTAACAGACTTTCTGTCCATGCTCACCTTTAAAAGGCTGGGGACTGTGCTACTCTCAGCTGTACCAGTAGAACACAAGCTGCTACTTCTCATATTCTTCCTCTTCAACACCCTTTCACTTGGTACATCCTTGAGTGCAAGACTTGCTGATGACAAAAGCATCAGAGATATGAAAAAACAGTCAAGGGCTAGAGTTGTGGTCCACAGGGACCACAACAGCCCGTTTTATGGGATGAAGTCACTGTCAGGGAATGTACTTTAAACTGGATTGTGAAACCACCTTCTGACTTCCTGTTCCTTTTGAGCATAATCACAGAGCAGATCACTCAGCTCTGGGACTCAGTTTATACAGAAGTGAGATTGCAATTCTACACCACCCTTTTACACCTCCCTGTGCCATCTGTGGCTACTAATGGCCTTTGTTGTGATGCAATGTTCTAGTTTGTCTCATTTCATTTATTTGTCCTCAATGGTTTTTCCTCTTGTTTGAATATCTAAAAAAGCCAACAGAAAATCTTTTTTAGTGTCAGTGTTGACAACTGCCTGTATTGAAACTTTGTGAGGATTTCCTATTTTGGAGTATTTGTCTATTTCTATTTGTATTTCTCTATTTCTATTTTACTAGTGAATTAGTAATCCCAATAAGTAAACTTGTATTGTGAAAGGAATGAATATGACATGGATTAGATAGATGTATTCTAAATGCATGACCCTGGTTCTTTTTACTTAGCAGCCTTGTAAAAAAATTAATAAAGCACTGTTTTAATTGAATATTAAATGCATAAGTTATTTCTTTTCTACTACTACTGCCATAGTATAGCCAACCTCAGAAGATGTAAATCTCTGATTTCAAAGATGATAATTAAATACTTCATTTCATCCAGGGTTAGAATTTAGCAGGATTTGGTACTGTAATTAGATAAATGTGCAAAGGTACTAAACTTTGGAGAACAACCACTGGAAAGAATACTCAGTCACCACATTTCAGAGGAAGACTATCTATTTTTCATTGTAAGACCAATTAAATATTTATTTTTCTTTCTCTCAAATGAATTTTGTTGGTGGTTTTTTTTTACTCTACCTCTGAGTTCAGTCACACAAATTGTCTATTCAATATTCAGCCCAAGGGACATAAATGTCAGGACAGGGGAGTGGAAATGAATTGCCAAAAAAGAAAAGAGATTTCCTTCTCCTGCTGAAGAGAATTCTCTTTTTAGAAATGCCTGAAGGAGGTTTACATTTGCATCCATTCCTGCCTACCCTCTCTCAGACCATGCCTGAACTGTTTATGCCTCTGTCTTCTAAGTGTTGGGGCAGAAACCTTCACCTGAGGTGTGTGAAGAAGGTTCAGATGGCTGGAAGCTCCAAAGTAGGAAGGTAAATTAGCAAAGTAACCCTCAAAAATGGCAATTAGCAGGTAAAGCACTTATCAATGATAATTGATAAACAAATTTTCATACACCAGCTTGTATTCATCAGTTGATTTAAGTGGCCTATCACAAAGTAGAAATAAAGAGATTTGTAGAATTGTTTCCCTTTCTTCTTTAACCTGTGCTCCAATGTCTGGGCTCGTCCAGTACTGTGAGAAGCTCCTACGGAAATGACTTGGCAGAAATGTTACATGTATGTAAATATCATCATCTACCCACAAGCAGTGTTTCTTTAAGTTTATAAAAACAATACTATTCTAAAGTTAAGGATGTCCCTGCAAGAAAATGATGGTATGGCATTCTGACTATGAAACCAGTAAAAATGTTGCATCCTACTCTTACATGGAATGGAGCCTCCAAGATGCATAGATACCCATGGTCAAAAAAAAAAAGTGGCAAAAGCCAAAAGAGTTCCAAAAAGGTTCTGAAAAACCAAGTTCACTACGTTTTATTAACAAACTACATACTTGGCATGGAAATTGGTATACGTTTTGCCCTATCTTCTAATAGTAAGAGAAATAAAAGACTAAAAGAATAGAGGCAAGAAGCAGAGTGTGAAAGAGAGATCAGATAGGAGGGGAAAGAAGATTACCAGTCCTAGGTCCAGCATCAATCCCGTTGATGAGGTGTCCAGGGTCTTGGGAACAAATGTTCTTTGTCCTGGGATTAGATTTCTTGCTCTTCATGTAAATGAGTGAGCATGAACAGTCTGTTCTTCTGGACCTTTCTGTAAATGGGCCATGGGGCTTTGAGGGTCTTTTGGTGGTGTTGATCCCCCTCTACTGGATTGACTTTCAGTGTAGAGTTCATGCCCACTTCTTGACCCCACTTCTGTGCTTGCACTGTCCTTTAGGTTGTGCAGTCACCATGAACTGGAACAGAGAAGGTGGCCCCAAGAAGGTGCTGCCATACCTCTATACAGCCCCCCTTTCCACCCACATCTTGTTTTAACTTGCCTGCTTGATTGGCCATTGGTGTTCGAGGCAAAGCAATGCATTAACTCCATACTGCCCAGGTTCCTACAAGAATGCATGAATATAACCTGTTGCCAACGATTTCTGCTGTCAGTCCAAGTCCATTGGGATGTTAGTCTATGCTGAAACCTGAACTGTTATATTTTTTCCTGGGGTTGTTTGATTAAAGCTGGCACAAATTGCAACCACATCTTCATTTGCGTCTTCATTTTCAGAGTAGATTGGTTTGGTCTAATTTCAGTCCTCTAATAAATACATACTTACTGCAAAACAATTATACATCTAGAGTTAACTTCACAGATGATAAAACCTACTGAAGATTAGCAAAGGCAGAATCTGTCTTTGGAGTAGTGCAGGGTCTGGATGGCTGGGAGGCAGGTCTGAAAAACAGAGAGGGGAAAAGTAATAATGCTCTTCTTAAGAGAAAGAAATTATGTGAACCTTCAGAGAAGGCAGGCTAATCTCTAATTTCAAAATAGACACTTTGGAGGAGTTTGTGAACTGCTGATTTCAGAAGACAACTGAATCATCTGCAATGCTGATTTGCTCAAAGGAATATTACAACTTAAAATTAATTTGTGTGGTAATATTTTTACTGTACCATCTCACTACAAAATAACCATATATAAATAACCAGTTGTATCATTAAACTTGCGCTGCCTCAGTTACTTGTGACATTCCCTTCAATAAAGCATTACACAGTGCATGAACAGTCCTCAGTAGTTCACAAGTGGGCCTGGGCAGTTTTTGATTATTTTTGTTTAGTGACTCATGCTATAAAAGATCTGTGTTAATATATGGTGCACCATAAAAATTACCTGTGGTTTTGAAAAATATTTTAAATTTTCTCCATCTAAAGAGGTTATCTGAATATTCCATTTTTTACTAAGGCACATGGTCCGTTTTGAACGTTTTATAAGGACTTGGCATAGTTGACAACAAGCTACTGTAAATAAAATGTACATTGATCTAAAAGAAATGTACATTAATTCAATAATGTCCTAATTATTTCTATGTCATTGCTTTCTCTTGATAGAGCTTCAAGGTAGCCAATCGAAAGTTTAGGACAAAATAATCAAGAAAGAAGAAGAAAGAGGGATAAATGAAAAATTTTACTAACTTGTCCTTACATAAGGGTGCCATAAATTAGAAGAGAAAACCAGAGAATTTGAGACTAAATATACAGAGATATTACATCCCCACCCTCTGGAACTGTGCTGTGCTCTAGAGTGCAGAAATAGGAAAGAGAGGAAGGTACATTACTCTCTCAACCTAACCACAGACGTGTCTCAGCTCAATAGGATTAAAGCTTATTTCCTGACTCTCTCTTCAGGAACTTGGAGGTGTTTTATGGCTAAATACCTGACTTAGGGCTGTGCCTAACAGATACGTTTTTGCCTTGAACTAATAAAGAATGTTTTCCATTTAGTAGCTCCAGACTATTGCTCCAGCCATCTGGCAACTATTCCTGTACATATTTAACATTCTATTTTCTTGATTTTATGAAAGGAACTATTTGCATAGTAGATTTCAAAGTACAAATATTTTAATGTGCAAATAGTATTTCGAAAAGTATTTCAAAAAGTATTTCAAAAAGTATTTCAAAAGCTCATGGGTAAAGAAAAACACCATTGAAGTGTTCAAGGTGCGAGGTTTTACAGATAGAATTTTTTTTAAAACAATCATGTTCATTTCCACAGACTAGAGTTCTTCAACATGATGAAGACCTCATGGATTCCAAATACACAGTATGCCAGCAATAAGGCAGGACAAAAATTTTAATGTACAAATTGCATTTCAAAAGCTCATGTGTAGATCAAAACTTCTAGAGAACTGTTCAATACAGTAAAATTTCCAGAAAGTTTTCCCAAATGTCATGTTTATTCATACCAACTACAGTAACATCAAGATCTCAAAAATTATTAAGACCAATTATTATGGCAGGTACTGAAGAAGATGTTCAGACACTGTCAGAGAAACCAGGCAATTGGAAGTAAAATAACAGTGCAGGACCATAGAAATGTTGCTTGGAAGAGATCTCTAGACACAACACAATCCAACCTCCTGCTTAAAGTGGCATTATAGCTAACACCATGCCAGTCAGAGTTTTGTATAAATTCTTGAAAATCTCCAACAATAGAGATGTTACAACCCTCATGAAATGAAAAGTTTTTCTTTATGTTTAATCTGAATTTCATGTGTTGAAACTAGTCGCTATTGTCCCTTAATAAAGATGATGAATGAAGTAATTGACACTACCACAAATTAGGCTTCACAGCCTCCTCTCTGTGTATGGAGCAAACTTCTTTCACTGAGTTCTGACTGCAATATGGCAAAGCATCATGTTTTCTTGAAACTGGATTTCTGCTGGAAGATATTTCAAGTCTCACTGGAGAATATCAAAATTTCTAAAGTTGAGAGCTGAAGTTGAAAGATGAAATAGTGGACTCGATCCTTATAGGTCCCTTCAGTTTTGAGATACTCTGTATAGATATGGCTCTGCCTGTGAATGCCCATCTCCTTTTTCTTAGACGCTTTGAGCTTTTGCTTTTTTGAGCTTTTTTACATACTACAAATGGTGGACACTTTTCCAGCACCCACACAATGCATCAAGAAACTGGGACCAGGATTAGAAAATTTATATATCCAACAAGCCTTCCTTACTGTTCTACGAATCACTGTCACACCATATTTACAAGCGTACAACTCCAGCTCACTAATACTAGCAAGAATGAAGGGCTCCAAGTCAAAGGGGACGTTTCACCTTTAGATTCAGGTTATAGATGCAAGTGTGGCTTTCTGAACATTAGGTATGAAATTCAGGCTCCTCTTAACTTCATTGCAAGTTGTTTTGAAGAGGGTGTCCATCACTGAGGAGATAGGCAAGCTCTCAGCGGAGTCCATGGAGACTACTGACTGAATTGTGGAAACACAGGTTTCTGGGCCATGTCAGGTGGCAGTGCATCCTGCCAGGCCCTTCCAGGCAGACACTCCTTTCCCTTCCTAAGAGCCAGAGCCTGAGTAACACCTCCACTAAACAGCAGTACCTGCTTTATTGCTCCCGGGTTCCTCCTCCCTCTTCCCCCTCCTTCACTCATGTCTGCAGCTGCTTCTGTATTGCTGCAATGGCCTATGCAGCTGCTCGGTGACTCAGTCTGGGAAAATGATCCAGGTTAAAAACAAAAACTTGGGAGTTTTTTTGGTCAGATTATTCTTAATCCAGCCCCTGGATTATATGGACAGTGAGAACTGAACACCAGTAACGCACCATGGACACAGCCCCCGGTGGGTTTCATTTTATACAAAATGCTGCTACCTCACAAAAATGCCATCAGCAGATGCTATATTGAAACTATATGGATTTATTCCCTTTCTTCTCACAGAGAGCATCATGACTGTCGACAATATTTCTATCACTTGAATCTCTCAGCTACTTCTTACGAACAGTCATTAGTCTGAGCTGTAACTCCCCCATAAAACCTCAAAGAATCTGAAACAACTTCCTGAGAAAACGAGCAGAAAGTGAACACAACGCAGTACCCAACTTTGAGAACTTATCGGACTGAAAAGGACACAGCAAATTTTTACCAAATTTAGTATTAAACATGGGAAAAAAATGAAAATAAATATCTTTGACCTTTTTCATTGCATGTTAAAGGAATTGAAACTGTTGTTTAAATTAAGATTTCTACCAGTTTGCTCGCCGTACTAGGACTTCAGGTCTTCCCAGTTCTCTGAACTGTAAGGCAAAAGCTGATTCTGGGCCCATTGAAGCAACTGGCAAAGCACCAGATGACAGAGATTTTAGCACAGAGACCCTGGAAAAGAGTTGAGATTAGTTTGCCATAGCTCCCAAATAGATTTTTGCACTTGAAAATGTCTCAAAATCTTCTTTATTAATTTTGCTTAAAGAAGCAGTAAAATTCCAATCCAAAAAGAAGGAAATACCTAAATAACTTATTTTTCATGTATGTGTCAAACACAGGATAAACAAATGTTGAGTGTTTACCAGTTTGTAGCTTTAGACCCTAAGAGTGGTTGGTTCCCATGCCGCATCTGAGTTATCAGAAAAAAGTTTCCAGCAAAACAGAATTCTTCAGGTATTGATATGAGTTCAAAAGCTCCTAAAAGAGAAAATTGATTCATTTTAGTCCATGCCTGCTTGTGTACTCACACTGCAATGAATCAAGGAAGTATACATAAAAAGAAACTAAGTAAAACTAGAAAAGGGTAACCTCCAGTGAATATTATTTAAAACCAGCAACTGATGACATCAGCTTTGCAGAAACATAATGCATCCTATAGGTACCCATCAGTCAACTACTTGTATCTATGTCTCATTCACTGCCAAACAAAAGACAACGAAACAAAATAAGACTTTCTCAAACTTAGAATTAAATATTTACAGCCCATAGTAAGTTTATAAAGGTGTATGTATGACATGCTTTGAGTTATTCAGATCCTGGGATAATATTAGTTGGAATACTTTCATTGCAGTCAGCAGGACAGTGCAATTTACAGTGACTTAGTGAACATCCTCTAATTTGCAGCAGCTTTATGCAGTCGAGATGTCTGGGATTCTAACTGTGTCCTTGGATGCCAATTTAAATTATTTATTTTATTCTTTGTTTTCTCAGAATTCAGAGGAAAAGATACTCTGCCTGCTCACAGAAAACAGGACTTGGAACTTTATTCCATTGCAAGGCCTTTCAGCTGACAGAGCAATAAAGAATTAAAATTGCGACTTCCAAGCAGTAAATGGAGTATAATCAACAATCCCTGGCATTGATACTACTCCAGTGGTGTGGAATCACAACTAAACAGATTGTTAAGGTTGCCCCAAACAGGAAAAGTCACTAGACCCACGCTGTTTCTCAAACTACAAGTTTTGGATTACCTGGGTGACTTGGGCTGACCTAAGAAAAAAGCCCTACAGGAAGCATTGTAATAGCAGAGTGTGACAAGCACGTGTGTCCCACATGCCTCAGTAGGTGTTTATTTGCCAGATTACAGATCTCCAATGCTTATTCAACAAATTTTGATATAATCTCTGCATCTTTAAAAAAAATTGAGAGTTTTATGTTTTAATGAATGTTGCTAAAATGTCAAAACCAAACATTTTTCTCAGACTGAAGTCAAAATTCCTTCACTTCCATAATGTCCTTTTTAGCACTGAGGAAAACAATATTCATAGTACCTCATAGACTGAAAGTTCAGAGACATATTTTGCACAGGACATGTCCATACTGGATCTGCAAATTCTTGGATCTGCAAATGTTGGGGGAAAGGTTTAAAAATTTATGATTTCATTCCAATGAGAAAGAAGAAAATAATTTTGAAAATAGAAAGTGAACATGAATTGGCATCAGTATTTGCAGGATTGTCTGGGTTAGTTAAACGTGAGATTTCAAAAGCAGTATTATGTTTCTATCTTTCCTACAAAGAATTAAAATACATCAATGCCTTATACTGTTACTTCAAAGATTATTCAAACACTGTTTTATAAAGAAAATATTGAAGCAGCTCCAGTGCACTCTAATAACTGTGATTATTTTTAGCCCCCTTTTCTGTTCAGAAGCTGAGTCTTCTAAGTATTTAAAAAAAACCACCATTTTCCTCACATTTCTTTTTTTTTATTCTAAATACAAAAATATGTCTTCCCAAACCCAACATTAACTTATAAATATTTTCATAGTTTTGTGTAAGCTTGCAGCTCCTCAAATAACACTGTGCTAATTCCCTAATTATTATCAGGCCTGTTCCAGTACTGACTTTTTTAAGATCCTTAGGAAAAAAATACAAAAATGATTATTCAGGAAAAGATTTAGCAAAAGGCTGGAAAAGATTACAGAAATTCCATTTTCTCACTAGTGGATTGCTTCAGAAATGGTTTTTAAACTTTGATACAACAGATTAATGTAAATCTGCACCAATATCTGAGGAAGTTTCAGGGTCAGAAGGCATGGGGAAATGCTCTAAACTGAGGCTGAATTCAGCCTCGTGGAGCAACACACAGTGGTGTTGCTCAGGACCTTTCAGGAATCTGTAGTGTCACCTTGCAACAAGACAGTTACTGCCCCCTTTTATTTGTGTTAGAAGGCTGTCACAGAACCTCCTCCTTCTGGAGGCAAAATCTCTTCTGTTACCCATCCTGTCTTAATTCACAGCCTGACCATCCTCACACTGACATGGTTCATGCAACTCGTGTAGTTCTAGCTCACCTTAGTTTGTATGAAGAACAACGGTGTAGTGTTGTATTTTTCCCCTCCCCTGTGTTTACCTTTCCAGGTGGGTCTCCCCTTCCCTGCCCCTAGCCCTAACCACTCCCTCGGGTTTCTCCCATTGATTCTGTTACCCCAACTCCGCCCATGTACCACCCCTGTGCCCTGTGACCATTGGTCCTTGTGCTCTCCCTGCCCCCTTCGCCCCGGATAAAGGACCCTGCATGCCATGTGACTCCTCTCCTGCATTCTACTGTGCCTTGGTGCAGCCTCTGCCTGGGGGACCCATGCCATGTGCTGGCTCTCTACCTTTGGGAGCGAGCACATGTGCTGGGCCCAGGCTTCTGGGAGCCACCATGAAATAAAAGATCTTCTGCAGCTACCATGTGGAGGGCATTCTCACCTCCTTTACCGTCACCGTGTTGCGGGGCTTCAGCTTTCCAGAGGATGCAAGGGGCAGCCTGGAAGAGGCACGGGAAGCGGAACAGCCGCTCTCCCCGAGCAAGCCTCTCTGCGCTCTCCAAGAAGGCCGTGGCATGCCATGCCACCGCAGGAACTCGTACACACCTCAACACAACTGTGTCCCATTCCTGCCTTCATTCTCCCATGTAAGCCAAGTTTCTTTTGTCTACTCCCTGCACAGGCTGTCCGTGCCTTCAGTAACACTAGTGGCCCTT
Organism: Rhagologus leucostigma; assembly: GCA_013397725.1. NCBI lineage: Eukaryota > Metazoa > Chordata > Aves > Passeriformes > Rhagologus > Rhagologus leucostigma. The sequence goes on along the minus strand of VZTD01002293.1, from coordinate 2,190,251 downwards.
TGCTAAACCATTATGATTTGACCTCATTTACTTTAAAAGACGTTAACCAGACTTGAGCACAGGACATGAAATGTGACCTTCTTAGTGCTTCACAGTGCATGACATTAATACTCTGCTTCACGTATCTTACGTGATACATGACTAAGTCAGAAACTGCGTGTTGCTGGTGAATCATTGCACATTTGAACCCGTTACTGTACTCTGATAAGTGTCAAACTCCCACATAGGAAATTCTTGTTACTAGTTTCTGTGCATGTGAACTTTCATTTTAGCCACGGCTTCTTTCCAGATGTTGCAGTTTCAACATCCTCCCAATGAGTTCTTTTACAAGGACTATGTCTCCTACATGTAAGTGTTCTAGCATTTGTTTGCCAATGGAACCACTGCAAGGTGAGCCATAAGAAAGTGGCCTTGAAATCTCAAAATGCTATGTGGTTATCTTCTCTTCAGCCAGCTCATCACCTACCTCAAAATTCCTGTGCTTATCCACATCATTTCCACCTAACTAGTAATTTTTCAAGAAACACCCTATATAATGTGTTGGAGAAATCCAGACAGATAAAATCTATTACATTTTCTTGCCTAGAAAATAAGCTCCCGTATCAGAGACAGTTATCAGATTAGTCTGGCACGTACAACTCTGGCAGATCTGCACCGCTCTTTGCAACATTCCCCTTCAACATTCATGTTTTAATTACTCTCCCTTTCAAGATGTTTCCTAAATCTTTCCATGCTGCTCAGAAAGAAATAACACGTGAGAGCAAATGCAACTGCCTGGATTGCTTCCTTACCTTTTCCGTTTATAAGCATTACTACTGCTTTTAAATCTAATATGGTGCTCCCTCTCCCTATATCTGCTATATGCACCTGCAGCCAGACTGAAATTTGATATGATACTGCAATTCCTGGAGCTGACATTCCCCAGGGAGATGAATGTGGTGGGTTTCAGTACTGCCCTTTTTCCCATCACTTACCATGCCTGTCATGCTTGCTTTCTTGTCTCCCCAATGATATCCTCTTCTCCCAGTCAGTGCTATACTTCCCCTTGAAAATTGAGTCAAATATTCAGGTAATCCTAGTTGTTAATAAGTTACTTTACTACCTACCATCTTCACTGTGTCAGGGGAAGTGGTCAATCACTTTTATGATAAGGTGACCTCCAGAACTGTATTTTAACAGTTTTGTAAAGTTTAGTTGGCAATTTTATTTTTTTACTTCTCAGTTTCTGCTATGACATCCTGACTTCAAAAACTTATGCCCTCATTTCTTGTAAATCCTCTCCTTTTTCCTGATACACTTCTTGGCAAGGTTAGCTGTCCAGTTAGATTTTCTTGCCAGATTTCCTCCTTGCTCAGTGGTCCTCTAAAATTAAGAACGTTAGCTTTATCAGTTCAGGTGGCACCATTCTTCTAGGTCTGCTGTTTTAAAATCCGGAGGTGTAGTATGTTATTGAGTGAATTCTTCTCTGAATTAAACGTTATGCTCAACTGAAGTTGGTTAAACTCACAACTACCTGATACAACTATTTTTTTGAGCAATCTTGTGTAATGACCACAACCAAATCAAAACTGTATTATAGTTACGTACCTTAGTTCAATACTAACCTGGGTGATTTGCCAGGGAGTGATGGCATTAGGAAGCTAAAGCTAATTGATGCCATGATGATTTGTTGCCTTTTCTTTTATACCCCTTTTATATACCCTTTTATATAGCTTTATGTTTCCTCAGTGTTTTTAGCCCACATACTTGTAATTCCTTAAGTCTGATAACTAGCTTAGACCCAGTATTCTGCTAAGCCAGGAGACCAAACATCCTGGAGACCTAGCAGTTAGAGGCCAGAAAACCCTAGAAAACAAGGTCCTCTCTAGAACATATCCTGTAAACTAAGATAGGCCCATCCAGGTCGGAATTCCTCAGAATGGGGGGTTCATTCGAGCCTCTCATTGGGGAATCACTGATAGATGTGCTAATTTGCAAGGCCTATAAATTGTATACGCGATCTATTGTGTATGTGCGTTTCGGTGTGCATTTCAGTGCATTCCACTTGGACGAAGTGATGCACCTAAAGATCCTTAAATAAATAAAGTGGTAAAAACCCCTTTTTTCCTTAACCGTGTTTGGCTCTTAATTTTAAGACTAGGGAAAGGCAATATAATGACCAATAAGTTCAAGCTTTAAAATCTAAAGCTTTCCGAATTCAGCCATCTGCCATTTGATGTATCTTAAATCACTGGGGATTTCCTGTCTTCAGTTTTAGCCTGAATCCTTGTTGTCAGAAGGTGTGGGTAACCACCCACTGATGAGGTCAGATTCCTTGCTTTCAGCTGTGATCTGCTTGCTACTCTACATTTTTCATAAGTCACCAGCATACAGTTTAAGTCACAGGCTGCAGCTGCACTGATAATTCTTACTCCCGACACAGCAAATATCCTGGCTGCAGCTTCAGGGTAAAGTTTGAATAGTAGAGGAAAAATTATTTCCTTCATTCACTTATAAGCTAGATTTCAAGTTAAATGCAGCATTAGTTAAATGTGTCTTCAATTAATGGATTTCCTTTATTTAAGAAATACGGGTACATAGCTACTTAAGACGCAAAATTTTTTCAGACACATAAGCCAATTTAAGCCCATTACAGACGTGAAACAGACCTTTCATTCTTTCTACTTTAGACAAATAATAATGTTGTGGTAAAAATTGGCTTAAACTGAAAGAACTGAAAAAAAGAAAAATTTAACCAGTAACTTTTTATTTTAAGACAATGACTTCTGTTTCATCAACATCACTTTATTCTTATAGGATGCCCATTACCATCTCTGCCTGTATTTTCTTTAAGGGGAATTTTGAGATTTAAAAAATGTCAGAAGACATGCCTACCCTAAGTTTTCCCCACTTGATGGCTTTCTGCACTGTTGCTTGACCAACACACCTGAGAAGACGTTTTACTGCTGAAATGAACAACAGTACTGTGCATCCATGTTCAAGTAAAAGGTTTGCAAAATGTTGGTTTAAGAGTCACAGTTGTTTCATTGTAATGAATTTAACAGACAGCAAAGCTTTTCTAACAGTACCATTTAAAAAAAAAATTACCACAGACAATGGTTAATGTTATTTTTCTAAGGCAACTTTTTAATTGTGTTTTTTCTTTAACTCCTATTTAATTTTTCCTCCCATTTCCAAAAAGGAAAGAACATTTCCAATCATGTCTCTTTCTCTAAGCAAAGTGATACTGACTTTTTATGTGGGTTTTTTTTCGCTTGGATTAGAAGAAAACTCATTACAACAGTCTGCAAAAAGTAAAGTTTATTTTTCCACTTCAGCTTTCTTCTCTAAAATAATTCTGGGGAACAGATGTTTCTTTTTTTTCATTTATTTAATAACACAAAAGTAATATGTTTAAAATAATTTAAATTGATTTAAATTTAAAAAAAGGATTTTAAATTTAAAAGAGGATTTATGAGAGTAAGACTTGGGACCAAAAATCTACAGGAATATGGATCAAACTTCCTGAAATCTGAGCAGACTGAGGCCTCTCTGTGCTTACGGGGTGATGGTAAGAAGCTGTTTCACACATCTTGTGGTACAATACAGCTGAGAAAGAATGAGACAGGGCCTCACTTCCTGCAATAGCTTGAATTTTAGCTGGAGAAGGGTCCCTGTAATGGGAAGATGATGATAGTTTGAAATCCCATTGGAAATCACACATGATTCTTAGCTGCTTATGGAAATATCAGTGGAATAAGGAAAGGGAGACAAGAGGGAGAGCAGAGCCTCGACCTGAGAATCAGATTCACCGTCTTCTGGGGAAGGCATGGAACATCCAGGCATGTCCAGGTACCCATTTCTGTAGCATCTTAGAACCATCTCTAACTCATGCAGGAACACAACTTCTTCTGTTCAAGTTGCCAGTCTTTACAATTTACATTCATCCTTACCCCTGTGGCAAGTTTCTCCTGACACCATGAGAATACTTTGTTTTGTACTTGCTGCTGTGCTGGCAAAACCATGGCACGTGCTTTCCATCACTGCTCTGACTGATTACGAGCTTTGGGTATACAATTTGATGGAGATTAACATCCTATCATGTGTTAAACAAAGTTGAGCTGTCGTGAGGTATATGAGACCACATTCCTGCAGATCAGCTTCTCAAAAGTGAACACAACTTAAAACCACGTTTTTCCAAAGAACAGTTTACTGGAATAGACTTTGTATTATGCAGTCTTTAGAAGCAGGAGCATTTTCGGTTTGGCTCTAAATATCTACCCACACATCTCAGTTTGGAAAATTCAAACAGTGATAAAGCTTCTTTGATGTGCAGATGGTATTCTAATCGCCAAAACAAATGAAATATATGGCTTAAAACCACTCCTACTGTATGTGGGAGATCACTGCTGACAAGTCACTGGACATGCCACGCACCAAAAGGTGAATGTTTTGTCCCACCAGGCCTTAAAGAACATTTTTCTGTGTTAGTATTAAGATACTACATGAGAAGTATGTGCTTATGTTTTCCATTTTTGTATCAGTCCTCATGAAAATACAAGTCTCCAGACTAATTAATCATTTTTTTATAAATGGAATAACACTGTCTAAGCAACAAATCATTAAATGAAGACCACCATTCTGTTGTCTTATGAAACTATTCATTTTTTTTTGTTATTTAAAGTGTTTGCTGAATTCGAGAACATGAAACTAACTAAACACAGGCAATCCAGTATTCCAGAGAACAGAGACAGAATTTGAAATGTTGTTCATGAATTGACAACATGCTCAGAAAATTTAAACTGAAATTCAGTAAATGCACTTTGAAGTAAATGTGCTTTGGGAAAGAAGACTCAGACACATGAAATATATAATGGGAAAAAACCACGGTTATATGAATTCTTAAAAAAAGCATAAGGAGAGATATGATTCAACTATCAAAGCTGAGCACATGTTGTTACAAGAAAACATAATGTATATATAAATTGATATGCAGTCTGAAAAAGATGTGTTGAGGAATCTTTCTATTCAAGGCAGAGAGGATGTTAGACTGGAGATAAAACACAGCTGGGAGTTGAATATTAGATAAAATGTGAAATTAATTGCAGAAGGAAATTGCAGAAAGTTTAGAAGAGAGCAGAGAAACTGATCTGAAAAAAATGGCCTGCATGGAAATACTGAAGAACTGCAATTGTGAGAAGAGACAGAAAAATAACTGCTGAAATACACACATGTTTTATTTGAAGAGAGAAAGAATAAAATATTTTAACATTACTGTAACAAATACAACATTTAAGGGCTTTAAATCATGCGACAGGCTGAACACCAGGAAATACTGGAAGTGCAGGGAATTAATTTTCCTTAGAAAAAGAAACCACACAGGCTGCCCTTTTTTTCTTAATTTTTTTAATACCAGTAAAGTTATCCATGTTCATGAAGTGGGTTATTATTGGTTCTTCACCATCAATATCCTGTTTCTGACATCATAACACACAGTAACTACCCAGTTTCTTGACTAAAGAACATGTGCAAGTCCAGTCAGATTTTTTTTTCAGTATTTCTGCGTTTCAGTGTGGAAGAGGCCACAGACAATATTTATATAACTCTGTCATCTCTAATATCCTCTTATTTTTGCCTGAAACCAAGACTACGTCATTTGTCAAATAAGGCAAAATTTCTAGTCTGTAGGGACTTTCAGGATACATTATGCATAATTTATGACAGGTTCAAAACTGCATAAATCCTGCAACTTGAGGATTAATATTTTGTAGCCTTATTCAGACAAGAATGAGAGAGAGAAGGTGATAGATGTATAATTTTTGAGTATGAAGACCCAGAGATGTCAAAGTCTAACACTAAGTCTTAAATGTAGTCTGTCCTACAATGAAACTACACTGGCACATACATTACAACTCAGCAAAGCTGAATCAGGAACAGTCCATTACTTTTTCAGTTGGTTTCCAGCTTCCTGAGCCCTCTTGTCACCCAATCTGCCTACCTTCAGTGCCAGTGCACCGGAGGAGTACGGAATAAATGGCTTTGGGCAAGGCAAAAGAGGTGAAACCACCTTGGGGCTATGCTATGCTGTGCATTTATGGCCTTAGAAAATTTGAGCTGGTTTTGCCTGTGTAGCACATTTCTTCTTTGCACGTCACTCAGGGCTATGTAAGCAGAGCTGGTTAATGAACTGTAATTTGAACCAGAATGAAGGATGTATTTAGCTGGGAAGAAAAATTGTTTTGTCTTCAGCCGGATCATCTCAATTCACTTTAGAAAACGGCCCTACAAACACTTTATTCTGAGGTTCTGCAAGATGTGGCAGAGGGATGGAAGATAGTGCTTAACTAGGCATGGTCATCAAAAAAATACATACGAAACACAGTCTCTGTAAAGTCAATTTGAAAAAAACCCAAACCCCAGCAACCACCAGTACACCCAGCATACAGCACAAATAGTACACAAAGCTTTGCAAATAACGTATGAAACACCATGAGCAACTTCTAAGCAAGTCCTCACACTGTGTGAATCTGCTGGCAATCCTCACTGCTGCCTATTTTTGCTCCTGTTATTGTATGTATTTTGCTAATAAATTAGAACAAAAGGGCTATTCTTATACACTTTTATATATGCATATCTAATGTTCACTCTTAGCACAGGTTCTTGGATAATCAGCAGCAGCCGGGATATACAGGCTATAGAGGTGCATATCCAGGCTCTTTGGAGCACACAGATACGGGGCAGTGTCTCAGGGATTTTTGAAGTACTTCAAAACCGTTAATCAGGGGAGTAAGCGGAGGAGTGAGGCTCCACAGTCTCAGTCCATCATTTAATAATTTACTGTTTTCCTCTTACTGTTGAAACAGAAATCTCTTCTCTATGACCAGAAGGGTACAAAAAATCTGTTTGGCTTCTCTTGGCCCACTTCATCTCTGTGTTTGCTACATTAGGTGGTGTCTCCCATTCTTTGTCCTTCTTGCTCCTCTTCTGTAATCCACCCTTGAGACTGTGACCACTGCAGTCTGCAAAATAACTTCCACAGTATTGCTGAATATGACTAATGTCAACCACATCCTACTTTTGGATATTTCTTTTCCTTCTGTTTCAGTTGCCCTACATTGCCTGTGAGCACATAACATAAGAAAGAATATTACAGGTAATACCTCTGTTTCCTTCATGCTGTTCCTACTTCCTTGGGACCAGCATCAAAATGCTTCATTCTAAAGTGTGTGGGTAAACCTGCATTAGTCTTATTGTCTAAGGCAAAAGTGTAAGATAAGCAGATGGGCTGCTTACTTAGGAAATATGTTGCCGACTATGTATTTCTATAGCATCTGGTTTTACAATTTATGCTAAGCCCAACCAGCAATATATGCAATTAAGTCTCTTCATGAGTCCACTGAGGCCTCTGAGGAGAGAGGTGTGGAGGTGAGAGCAGGACATGCCTTACAAAAGCCAAAGATTTACTGTCCTATGAATGACTGACAAATCTCTGTGTGCTAGCAGGAAAAAAAAAGTAAAGTTTGAATATGCTGGGAAGCAGCAAGGATAAAAGAATATAAGGATATAAGCTGAGCTGCTCCATAAATCCTATTCCAGCATGCCATATTGCTCTATGAGGTACTATTACTATGTCCATGCTCACTGCAAGGATGGATGCTGGGGCCTTGAAAGCAACACACAGCCCCACTCCAGAATGGGCTGTGCCACTAAAGGCGGAGCACAAACACCTCTCAAGGACACATGGAGTCCTGCCTCCTTTGAAGTTTTGGTTATGTTCTTGTTGCCTGTAAAAGTCCTGAACCCTTTTCCATATGTACATGTGCAGCCTTTTAAGAAAAACAAAATCTGGTTTTCATGAACAGTGGAAAACTTGTGGTTGCACTTTTCTGCCAGCATTAAGTTTGCTTTTAAACTAAGTTCGCAATTGAAATCTAAATCAAAGTCTCTACAAGCATGTTTTGAGGAGTGCTGTAAAGAAGGGGTTTTTTTGGACACATTTTTAGAACTGTAAGATAAATAGAAGTACCCTCAGGAAAGCTGGACACAGACTTTTGCTCCCTGGCTGACCCAGAGGAGCAGTAAGGATTTTTTTTTTTAAGCTAACTCGAAGCATGCAGATTTCAATGAAAAAGTGAGGTAACATGCAATAGCTTGTCAAAAGAAACTAGAAAGTTGCTGATTTGTGATTTCTGTTGTGTTAAGCATATTTCATGTCATAACATTAGTGATACTCTGAGAAAACAGACAAAGCAACTGAAGAGACACAAACAAGTCATGCCTTCTCTGCATAAACATGCTTCATGGCATGATTGATAGTGATATACTAGTGAAATCACAATCTATACCTAACTCGGGGTGAATTCAGAATTTCCTTTTTGTTATTTAAACTCCAGGGGCTTTTACAAGCTTGGAGAAATTCCCGTTTAGGTCATTCAGCTTTCCAGATACAGCTATATCTTTTCTAATATGTAGCACAATCTACTAATTGATACACTGTGTGGTAAAAAGAAATACATATATATACAATATATATATACACAGACATACATATACATTCTACACTACCGCATGCCCTACCATTTATCGATGAGTGGTAAAATGTTTCATATGCACACTGCTCCTCGGTTGTATATGAAGCGCAGATCCTTTTCTAGCATAACAGGCTAGTTGACTGATTTTTTTCTGGCAAAAGCAGCTTTGGATAAAATGTTCACCACGGCTGACATTCAGGGTGGAGCAGCTTTTCCTCAACCCAGCACACACCACCTCTCCAAGCACACAAATCCTCTGTCAATCCACGTACTTTCTTCGAAGACCTCATTTTGATGAAGTGGCCCTCCTGAGCTGTGGGTGTTCTCTTGCACTGCTGCTATGAATGAAATCATTGACATTACACTGGGAACTATTTTTATAACTTTTGGCAACAAAGTGGGAGTTTCAAAATGTAAACTGGCCTAACAAAGTATTTTATAAACTCATATAACTATAGCACCAGCCCTAAAGGGTATAAAAAATTCTTCCAGTTTCCAGGAATTTTCAGGGACATTATTAACATTTGTTTTCACTTAGGTAATCATAAAAACTAGTTTTGTTGAACAATTATCGAGGATAGATAGAGACAGAAATATCTATCTATATATAGATAGATATATAAGTAGCATTTTAGGCATACTAATGACAGTAACTGAAAAGTCAAATTATTTGTTTTCTAGAATTGTCTGTATTTTTCCATGCGTTATTAGAACTAATTGGAATAAAGGAAAAAAATGTGGGGAAAAAAGCAGTGAAAGGTGCCATTTTGAAAATGTGACATTAATTAAAAAATGTGTCCAACGGGCATACATAAATTTCTCTTCCAATGGAATGGCAATGACATTGAGAGGACATCAAAATCCAGAAATGCTTTTTCATTAAACTTCACTATGACAGCACTTCAGTTTTGTTCAAGTCAGTATGGACACTTGCTTTATGGCAAGGAAGTACGAAAGGAAACAAAATTGTGATATCTCTCATTAAACATGGAATTACCTCTTACTCTCTGACAAATACACAGAAAGCCCAAACAGCAAGACTGCACTAGAGAGCTAATTTTCAGATTGATAGAGGCGGGTGAATTGAAGTTTAAAAGTTTCCTTACCTCACTTCAGTAATATGGACCTTATATCTCCAACTTTTGCAAAAATTTGACAAAGGAAATACTTCATAATGAGACACCATATCAGTACAGGAATTATTTGGCTTCACATTTGTCCAAATCCAACTTGCCAAAAATATAAGGCTGGATTCTGCTGCTCTGTATCCATTAACCTCTACTCAGAAAACCACAATATTATTTAGGTAAAGAACTGATCATGTTGACAGTTCCCATTGGCATTGGAGGATTATTTACAGTGTTGATTTCTGTTTACATAGTTGTGATTTTCCATGGGTTTTGTTTAGAGAGGAGTTAGAGTCTAGCCAAGGGTCTCCTGGTATCAGATGAAGAGTGTTCCTCAGTTCCAGGTCAGCACAGATCAGGCACAGGTAGAAAAGGAGGTACACGGACAAGTAGGAGACTAGGACAGGCAAGAGTAATCCTGAGGATCTTGCTGAGGTAGGATGATGTCATTGGAAGCGAAGAAAAGTAGAAGTCATGAGAACTGGTCTGGTTCAAAAATTGTCTAAAAACTAAGTGACCTTTACCAATAAAGGTGGACCAAGATTTTTAAAATTGGTGATAGAAAAGTAGAATCTTGTGGGTGACAATCCAGAGAGATGGGTCAGGATAAAGCCATATTTCAACCTGTATTCAGTAATGGTTGATGTCAAAAGACACAAAGAACATTTCTGGATGGCATAGTGTACCAGTGAACTGGTTTTGAAATCAGGAAATATAAAGATCCCTCCAGTTTTCTAAGCTTGATATATTTCACTGATTTTCTTTGCAAGACTACAGCTTAATCTGTCTGCTTGCAAAATACTGAGTCTTCTGCCTTTGATTTTTCCATTGAGAAAAGGATCAGATGTGTTTAAGTCAGTCATGAAAGGTATATAATGTTATTTCCAAAATGCAGTATGTATTATCCTCAGTAGAAGGTGATACAAAGTATAGAGCGTGTCTCTAAGAACGTGTGCTTGTACCTGAATTCCTCAAATAATGTTCTAGAAAAATAATTAAATCAGCTGTGGTACATTTTTACAGCAGTTAATGACTGCCATATGTGAGTATAATGAATGTCAATAACAAATTTGGAGATGTGTGTACACGTAGAACCTCTATAATGGAAAAAGAATGGGAAAAGATGATTTAAGTCAACTTCAGGGCCAAAAAGAGAGCAAACAAACATGTTGATTCTTCTGCTTAATAATAAAATAAAAATATTTTATTTCTTCCTCGTTATTTTACATAAAGATATCAAAATTCTTGGCATGTTGAAAATAAGTTAAATGTACGGATTTTTTCTTCCATAAAAATGTGTCAAATGCCATGAGGGCTTGTGTCAGTTCTTCCCCTTGTAAATCTTTCACAACACCCTTAAAAGAGCAGCTCAGGCAAAGACTTATATGGTAAGCAGTTGTACCCAGAATGCATCATCAAAGATTGTTGAAGGGTATTGACTTACTTGGAAAGGTCATGTTCACCTGATGGAAAGGGCATATTTGTACAACACCTCTTTTGCAGCATACCAGATATTGTGCATACAGGAAGCAGGATAGAAGATGAACAGGTACTGAGGAAAATATCATTTAAATTAAATCACCCTATGATTTGGAGCTTTTCTCAAGAAATAAGCCTGTGCTAGCTAGAAGAATGCTTTATTTGGTGTGGCTTTGGACTCCTGCTACAGGGAACGGAGGCACTCTTCTAGACCTGTGGTCCTGCAGATGTGTTTCTTACCAGGAACTCAGATGTGGGGTGGTAGAGAAAGCGTGCAAAGGCCTTTGGGTGGTCAGCCTTCTCTGACCACCAGCGTGGGTACTCACAACACGGCCAGAGTGAGTTTGATCATATCAAGAGTGGCTACAGATCTCTAGGGACTGGAGAGAAGGGGTTGGGAAATGAGGTGAGGTTCTTTCTCCTGACAGCTGCATGCCAAACACCTACAAAGCCACAGGCTTCTGAGCATGGATGATCTGTGGCAGATCCTTCCAACCTAAATTATTTTACATTTCTACACTTGACACCAAGAAGGATTTGTCTTCTGGACAGATCGTGTCTTTCCCCCTCATCCAAGTATATCAAGAGTATGTAATGCAGAAATTACCTCTCCCTACCTGATTTCTCAATGATTTATGTAGTAAAGGGACTTATTTCCTGTCAATATCGTAAATAAATTGATTGTTAAAAATCATGACTGAAGCACAAAGGCATCAATACTAGATGAAGTATACAACTGCCAGTTGATAGAGGTTTTCTCTTCAGCAATTTTCCATATTTGTTTTCAGGCCTGATGCTTCCCTGCCTTGCTATCAGCTTTGTGTCTTTAAGCAAATAAATGCTCCTACCTCTACATTCCTTTGACATGATCACTTTTATCAGTTGCTGATGTAAAGAAGAATAATCTTCACCTTAAAATAATAGAAAAAACTATGAGATAAATGAATGGAATAAACATTAACATGAGTTTAAAATGGGTCATTACCATGCTTTAATTTTCATTAAGAGGCTTGGGGTTTTATTTTATTTTCAATGGAAGGTGTACCTCATATATTTGGGCAGGTCAGAAAAATGCATCCTCTTGTCACCATGAAACATCTTATTTTTACATACTTCAAGTTTTGATGGAAAATTGCGTTAACCAGAGACAAATCAGCTATGTATCCTTTTCAGAAAAGATCAGGTTTTCCACGTACTACTATAGTTTATGTCCAAGGGTGCATTCCAGTAAACCAGAAAATAAATTAGAGTCCATGCGACTAGGAAGAAATAAAAATAACATCCCTCTTAAACAATGGCCATGTCAAAGCTAATAAAATGAACTTTGTATTTTTCTAAAGAAATATGCTAATATTATTTGTCCACTTCAAACATATGTTGAGGCTTTGTGTCATGGAGGAACGGAAAAATTCATTAAAGGTCTGTGCAATCCCAAATAAGAAGATATACAGAAAAACATAAACAAGAAAGTCAGTCAGTCACATGAGAACCATATTTAGTTATAATGCTTATAGAATGTGGGAAGGAAAAATGTGAAAGTTTTTGAAAGATTAGGAAAGCAAAACTTTGGTTAGTTGTAACTCCAGCCAGCCATAGTGTCCATGACCTGAAGGGACCTTTGCCACGGTTTAACCCCAGCCAGCAACTAAGCTATTCACTCCCACCCACAGCAGAATAGGGGAGAAAAACAGAAGGGTAAAAGCTGGATAACTCGTGGGTTGCGATAAAGACAGTTTAATAGGCAAAGCAAAAGCCGTGCACACAAGCAAAGCAAAACAAGGAATTAATTCATCACTTGCTATGAGCAGGCAGATGTTCAGCCGTTTCCAGGAAAGCAGGGTTCCATCACATGTAATAGGCATGTGGGAAGAAAAATTCCATCACTCCAAACATTCCCTTCTTCTTCCCAAAGATTTGTACACTGAGCATGATGCCATAAGATATGGGATATCTTTGGTCAGTTGGGATTAGCTGTCCAAGATGTGTCCCATCCCATCTTCTGGCCACTCACTGATGGGGTGTGGTGAGAGGCAGAAAAGGCCTTGANCCATCACATGTAATAGGCATGTGGGAAGAAAAATTCCATCACTCCAAACATTCCCTTCTTCTTCCCAAAGATTTGTACACTGAGCATGATGCCATAAGATATGGGATATCTTTGGTCAGTTGGGATTAGCTGTCCAAGATGTGTCCCATCCCATCTTCTGGCCACTCACTGATGGGGTGTTAGGTGAGAGGCAGAAAAGGCCTTGACATGGTGTAAGCCTTGCTTATTAATAGCTAAAACACCCTCGTGTTATCAACATTATTTTCAGAACAAATCCAAAGCACAGCGCCATCCCAGCTACAGTGAAGAAAATTCACTCTATCCCAGACAAAACCAGCAAAATCTTCAAAACATGAATCTGAGATGACTGAAGTAACCATATTCTTTACACTTGGTCAAAAATATAGCACTTAGTGGGATGGCCCTTCAAGTATATCCATGTCATCAAAGCACAGACAGCTAAATTAGTAACCTTTATAAGGAACTTTAAATCCTGCTATAGATAGTGAAGCATTTTCTCACAGTCCTTTTGCTTCCATCCTTATAACAGTCACCTGGTTTACAGAATTCTTTTGAGCTCTCTTTGATAGACATATTTTCCTACTCTGAAGTATATTGCTGCATCAGATTGAAAAGCAGATGGAGAAAAGGTGGAAACAGATGATTTTCACATAGTGTCACATCCTGTTATTCAAACGTGGAGAAGGGATAGAAGAGAACTGATATATCTTTCCTGGTAGAGGTTTTTCCTTTTGTTTTCAGATGTAATTTCCCCATGGAAGTGACCCTAACACAGAAGATGAGAAGGTTTTATTCTTAACTATTTGTTATTTTATGTCTTCAGTTACAAAAAAAAGCAGTTGCCATAGCCAGGCACCAAGACCAAGTTCTGGACTCTTTCACTTTAAGACTGAAAACATATGGTTTACACAACAAAATGGGACATTTCTGGAATTAAGAAACTAAAAGTGTGATTCTTTCTTGTTCAGTTTGAACGAGTTTTTATTTATTGTGTTTTGCATGCATAAAAATGGAATTCAGAGAAGGTTGAACTTTTGTACTATATCATCAATAGCTATAGACAAACATTACTGATCTATCTATTTATACAGAAAAAATCACCTAATATCCTCAGCACTGTAACTCTGCTTGATGGTTTATGCACAAAGAAAATGTATAATCCCAGTGGTTTTATAGCAACTCTCCATCAACATCCTAAGATTAACTGAAGGTGTGCTGAGTTTTACCTTTAAGAGGGTCTGGATGAGATGTTTAATAAATCATAATATCAAAGACTGCCAATTAATCACAATATCAAAGACTTCCAATTAATCACACTTGAAAAGAAATTTCAGTTCTGTAGAAGAAGTGATTAAGAAGCAGATCCAATCCTAACAAAGGGGAGTTTATTTCAGTGAGTTCCAAACCAAAACCAGCTATTTTTCCAGTAGAGTAATCATGCAAAATAAAGTCGCCCATTGTATTCTACACAAAAAATCTCAAACTCTTTTATTAACTCCACAGAAGAAGTTCTTTGAAGCCTGCTTTAAAGTTGGAAAATATTGGAACTAGGCCCATACAATTCCCACTCCATAATGGTTAATAATCAAAGATTTTTAAGCAAATTCCCTTCAGTAAACATAACACTTCCTTTGGTAGTTGTCCCCTTGTGTCAGCTATTGCCAAACCCATTTCCAGCATCCATATGGAAAAGGCTTTATTATTCAGCTGAGTTTTAGGCAAACTTTTTTTAAAAATTATTTTATGGTCCTAGTGAAATTATAATTTTTACCCTTGTGATTTATCTTGTTCTCTTCTTCAGCCAAACCAACAACTATAAAGCATGGAGTAAATGCCTTCTGATGTATAAGACTGATATGTCAGACTTCCAGAACCTTAAGGGGGCCTAAAAAAGAGCTGGAGAGGGTCTTTTGACAAGAGCATGTAGTGATAGGAAAAGGGGTAATGGTTTTGAACTGAAAGATCTCTTTACATTTGATATAAGAAGTAAGTTTTTTTACTATGAAGGTGGTAAAACACTGGAAGAGGTTGCCCAGAGCAGTAGTAGATGGCCCATCCCAGGAAATAGGCAAGGTCAGGTTGGATGGGGCTCTGAGCAACCTTTGATGTCCCTGCTTATTGCGGTTGAAGATGGCTCTGCTCATTGCAGGGGGCTTGGACGAGACAAACTTTGAAGGTCCCTTCCAACTCAAACTATTCTATGATCCCTTCTGCTCCTCGAGAGCATTTTCCTTCCCTTTTCCGGTCACGTTTTTCTCAAGACTGTCTAATCAAGCACAGAAAAATCCCAGCAGCTTTTCCTCAACCTGTGCTAAAGCCTTGCTTGTGATAAAGTATTGTGCAACCCCTCTCTTTTACGGTGCTGGACCATTGGAAGTGTGATTACTATGGAAATCATTAGCAATCCTCACTGAGTAAAGGCCAAGTGATCACAGGCAAGTACAGCTAGGTTTTCATCAGGAATTAAATTTAATCTTTAATGTACATATTGTTCAGTCTACTACATCTACATACAAATAGTCTCATTTTTTTGGCAGTAAGAAAGGCTGTTTCCAGGCTCTCCAGTCACTGCAGAGGAAATTGTGAATAAAGTTTATGGCAAAATCCTATTGAAATGTTAGAAGTCCAGAGTAGTTTGTTTTACAAACCTCTCCTAAGAGGTAAAAAAGACCACTGTATTGCTTCTCCATGGGCATAGCCACTTGCTCAATTTATTCCACTCTGCCCAATCACGACCCATTTCCACAGCGGAATACTAGGCCACTGAATGATTCATTTCTGTTCCTAGCTCACCACCCTGTTTTAACACTCCTTTCTTGTTTCCCTGTTGTATAGGAGTGATAGAGAAAAGTTAAAGTATGTGGCAAGGAGAGGAAGTGCCTGAAGCAGGAGTGAGCGTGAATAACATGAATAACTGAATAACATGGTGGGGAAGTCAACCAGTAAAACCTACTGAAATCAGTGAGATTATTTCCACTCGTTTCCATAGGCACTGGGCAAATCCTTCGACAGCTGTCTGGGCCAGTTTGGCAGGAGATATGCATCAAGGACTTTTAACAATGCTATTAAATGGTATCTTCAACTACGATATGTTCTTCCCAAAATAAAACGTTTCAGCTCAAGTTTTCCACCTAACCAGGAGGTGATATCCGAAATACATTTCTACAGCTGTAAGAACGTGTGAGCAAATCCATTACATATGATCAATGCAATTTTTCGGACACGTTCAAATTGTCGAGGTCCCAAACTTATTTCAGACCATCTTTCTGTTAGCTTAAACTGGAAGTAAATATGGAAATAAAGAGCAGCAGTCTGTTGAACATGGACTTTATTTCAAAGTATATAAGTACTCTGGCATTTGGCATTACCTCAACATGGTTTTTGGGCAAGCAGCCACTCTGCAAACTTAAAGACATTCTGTGAATTTAAGCTATAATTTTGGAAAGAGCTTGCTGCCTATCCATTGAGAAAGTGAAATACTGTGTTTTTCCGATGTGCTGTTCATTTACTGGAAAACTCTGCTCTCTCTCATAAAGCCAGAAATGCTCAGTGTTCTTATTTCCCAAAAGCAGAATGGTACACTGAAAAGCAAAATAGGCAACATCTGCAATTCACAGATGGAAGAAAAGAGAACATTGCCTGTAGTATCCAATACAAATATCTTCAATAAACACCCCACGAAGGGCTTAACTGCAGAATAACATGAGCATTCCAGCACAATACTTTGACTTTTGGGATTCCACGGTCCAAGTGAAAAGGACACCACATTATTGCAGTGCATATCAGGATTTCAGAGGACTGATCATGATAAAAACTAACACTTAGCCTGAAAAACCAGCCTCAGAGCTGTATTTTTCCAATAATTTGAGATTATCCAAGGTTTGTGTTTAACAATTTGTGTTTGTAAATTACTCCAAGCTGCAGAAAGACTTAGACTTTGCTTCCAGAGCATTTAAAAACATGATTTTTTTATTGCCTTCCATTATTATAACTAAGGAATGAGTGACTTCTACTCCACTATGTTTTCCAGATAGTACAATACAGATGACAGTGCCATCATTTTCTCAACTTTCAAGAACTGGTTTCAAAACTAGGCAAGAGGGTTTTCATTCCTTTCCAGACAACTGCTTTTTCAGTATTTCACATTATATCTCTGGATAGCCTTGTACTCCGATTATTGCACTCATATAACTGGTATAACTTGGCTTCAAAGAGGTTAAGAAACCTTAATTGCTTTATGGATTCCCGTTAGACTTAGAAGTTCAGAAAACTTTGACCTGCATGAGTTCATTTATCCCCAGTGTACAGAGTACATTGCTTTTGGGCCTGTACATTTCAGATGTTTTATCAAAGGAAATAAAGCCCATAATTTTTCTCTTTGACCATCAGGAAAGACATACTGGATAGAAATTATAGCATAAGCTCCTTTTCCTCCTAGTCTAACAAGGTCATTTAATTTTTTGGTTTTGACATTGACAAAAACGAAGAATGTGCTGTTGCCATTGTTTTCTAGCACACACTTAGACACACCGCTCCCACATTGCCAGTGTGAGTTATCTGACTCACTAATAGTAAATTAACAAATAGTTTAAGTTAGTATTGCAGGCTTCCTCTATCTCTGCTGGAAGTAACTCACAAGGCATTCATCCTCTCATATAAACTGGACAGTTCTTGTTTATATCCCTTGGCTGGAGAGGAAGCTAAGGGAACAATAACACCAGCTACTCGCAAACCCTTGGTTAGAAACTCTGCTATGATGACTAAAACATTTCATAATTCAAAATCTTTGTTTTTCAAGAAAAACATTGACCTTTTTTTCTTAAACAGAAACAAGGTTTGAAAAAAATATAGATCATATTTAAACTCTGAAAATTAAGAAAATAATATACCATACCTTGTAAAATGATAATTTAATTCTAATATTTTTTGAAGTAATTTCTCAAAATATGCTCTCTCTTTCAATACTGTGCTTCAAAGCTTTTTTGGAAGAATAATTGGGGTGGTTTTTTTAAACCAATCAAGATCACCAGAAGCATGTTTTCTCAAAATGTTGCTTCAAATCTCTACAAAAGAGCAATGAATTGGTTATAAGAACTTTTCTTATTAATATTGTGAGTGAATTCATACAAGCTTTAGCAATTAATAAGCAGAATGAAAAGTCAATTTTTTTCTGTGAGAGTTGCTTATTTCTTCAGGCTGCAACATAGGCAGAAATAGAGAAGTGAATTAAATTACAAATATTCTCCTGCTTTGGGGTAATGCCCTCTCCTGGTGCTTTGGTTTCCATGAAGCATTTTTGTGAAGGGTGAGGCATCATTCTAGGGTATTTTTACTATATTATTATGCAAACTGTGGTGCTTCTTCAAGCTTTTCATGTCTAAGGATCATTTCACTACTTCTCCAAAAATGAGAATATAAATATTATTTTCAAACACTTCTGAAAATTAACAGGAATGGTTGGAGTTGGAACTTGGAGTTCTGTTCCCTTTTTAAAATTATTCCTTCCAACAACATATTGAGGTGGTTAAATTTTGTATTATAAGACATATGGCTTCAATATCCTAGGTGAAATGTAATTAAAGTTAAACATGAAAGTAAACATTTGCAGTTTTGATGCTTTAAGCAACTTTATAAAAATAAATTTAGAAGATGATTCATTGGTTTCTTACCTTTTTCTTTTTCCTCTGGATCTCAGGGGACCCAACCACATGAAGACTCCACTGAAACTGATATAACTTTATGAAATGTTTATTTCTTCCCCAGAGCACCGTATTCTACTAAAACTAAAGAGCGTTAAAGATGACCTATCTGAATCCAACTCTGCTCTCTTCAAATTATCAGACAGGTTTTTTGCACCCATTCATGTATATTATGATTTCAGATGGTGAAATATATATATTATTTGGCATTTTAATCCAAAGGTATTGATTCTCTCATTTTTATCAAGAGATGCATTGACCACATTTTTTCAGTTTAGAGGCATTAGAGTATTGAATCTTTACACTGAAATCTGTTTTAAATACATTCCTATTATTTTCTTAGCGGTCCAAATAAATCCTATAGTTTTCATGTACCCTTTTCTTCTCTTTGTACTTTTCTTTGCATTACGCACTTTTGATCTATATATCCGTACAATCTTTCTTAGAGAAGCTTTTTTATCTTTTCTGTTTTTTAGATCTCGGAGTTTCCAAGATCCATGACTGCTCAGTTTACTAACAGCATTTCTTTAATTTTGCTAGTCTAAGACATTCCGTCATATTTAACGCGTACTTGTGTCATGTGACAATACAGACTCACTCTCTAAATCTCTTCAGCACCATCAAAACCATGGTAAGCTAAAGAAGATTAGACACTTAAAAATAACCATCTTTGACATGGCCTGGGAGATGCTAAATGCAGCCTACAAACCCATAATAAACTAATGTACCTGAAACAGCACAAAAATGTGACTCATATATCTGTGTCCTATGGAAGAACAAATTGTTACTTTTTTCTTCAAACATCATAATCTAAGTGTTTGACTGCTAAGTGTGCAGATGCCTGGGGCTCATAACCTGTAAATGAGGCTGCTAGCATAAAAACAGATGAAGGTTTACCTGAAAATTAGGTGATAATGCAATTTTTCTTTCATTTTTGATTTCAATAAAAAGCATAAATTCTAATGGCTCTAAAAATAAATTTAAAAAGTAACACCAAAAGCAGATTAAACTAACTAAGGGGGGGGGGAAAGCAATTAATACCTCACTTTTTATCCTATGAAATGCATTTTCTTCAGTAATTGAACAAGAGTGCTACCCTACATTACTATTGTTATTTGTTCTTTCCATGCTTTTAAAAGCCTGGATCTAATTAGAATAACCAGTTGAAAAATTAGCTATTGTTTGTGTTGGTGATTTATCAAATTAAATGGTTATTTTATCCGTACTTTACTTTTTAAACAGTTTACTGCCCTGTAAAACTGCTTTTTAAGTGTCATTGAATTACTTAGGGATTTAGCAAAGAATGTTTCTAATTTTGTTGATGGGAGTAGAGTAGATTTAAATTTTGTGCTTTGCAAACCATTTCTATTTTAACAGGCAAATCCCCAGGAAGGAAAATATATGATCCATCCAGTCCACAGACAAAATATTTTTATGACAGTTCATACCTGTCACAAATGTCCCTAACATTCAATGACTCTGTATGTTACAACAGAAGTTCCATCCCTCTGACAAGCCATTTCACAGATCCAAAGATAAGGCTTCAACTTGTGTTTTAAATGAGCATTTGAACAGGTTCAAATTAAGCAAACTCTGCCATAAAGTAAGGAAAAACGAAGGAAAAACCTTCCCAATTTCATAGGTGTCTGAACTACACCTAGAATTTCTTACAAACAATAGTTTTCTTGCTGAAAGATTAATCCAGAAGCTTGGCTATTTTACTTGGAGTAATCACAGAAATCTATCTCTTGGCCTTATTTATGACACAGAAATAAGACAGCCACATTTACACCCACATTTCTTAGAAGCCCTTTTGAAATCACTCTAAAGACATGGATTACTTCAGGAACACACGACAAAACAGAGGTCATTAATTTAGTCCTGCTTCCATCATCATCTACATTGCATAACTATCCGTTCCCTTCAGAAGCCATTTCTGAATATAAGAAGGACAAGAAAGTACTAGTCAGCATGGGTCAATAAAGTCCATTTAATCAAAAGAAAAAATGTTTCAGTGTGAGGATGGTCAAACACTGAAGTAGCTTGCCTGCAGATGTTGTGGAGTCTCTGTACAGAGAGATATTCAGAACCCAGCTGGAAAAAACCATGAGCAATCTGCTGTAGCCCACCCTACTCTGAGCGGAGGGATTAGACCCTATGATCTCCAAAAGTGTCTTCCAGCCTCAATAGTTTCACTACTCTGTCACTTTGTAAGTTTCAGGCTGTTGCAGATGGCAATGTTCTACTGATTATTTCCACCTTTACAGTAATGAACCATCACTGCTGCCTGTTTCAGACAGTCACCAAAGGGTTTATCCCATGTGCACCAACAAGTTCCAGACACGTGGGTAAACTACAAAAGCCTGACTCACTGCGGGGATGTGGTTAGCTATGGCTAGTTTTGACTCAAGGAACTAGACTGTAAATTAAATTGCAGACTACTCCCTTCTCTGGGACAAAACCAAAGTCCATTAATCTCTTGCATCAAATTCAGCTTTTTCTGAATCTGGAATCTTCTTTTTTATAATTAATTCTTATCAAGTCAAAACCAAAACTCAGCAATCTCTGATTTTAAAGAAAATGTCAAACTGCACAGCTAGACGCTTTATCAATGCATTTGTTTCCCTTATGGAATTGTTCTGTGACATCTATTCATATACTGTCATGAAAATTTTTGCATCATTCAGGAATTTTGGTATTCTTACAATTATGGGCTGCTTACTGGCAAATATAATTAGAGGTGTGTGCTTTGGGAGTGGGGGAGCAATAAATTACAAAAACATAAAACTTTACTGCATATTTTACTGCAACTGAAAACTATAATTATGGGTTGCGTGATATAGACAAACTGGTATACAACATAACAAAGGAATCTCAGGCTACTGATTAGAATGGTAAAAAAAGAGTATTAAGTATAATTAAGGTTGGCTTATTTATTTTTCAGCCATGCATTTGCATGACATAAACTTTGTTAGTACCCACTGTAGGAAAAGTTATAATTTTGAAAGAAAAATATGATTACAAGGAGCTATTATCAAAATTTTATTTACGTTCTGACATATTTTCAGGAGTAATGAAATGAAGAACATTTTAATTACTCTTTCTTAATACATTGCATTTTTGTCCTTGCATCAAATTATGTGCTAGTTGTCTGAATTGTCTTTGAATTTGACTTGAGTGATTCTTCTGCCATTACAGGAGGGTTTTTCTTCTTCTCTCCCTGCATGTAGGAATCCAAGTGCTATATAAACCATGCTTTTTTTTTTTTTTTACATTCCATATAAAAAGGAATACAGAATGAGGGAAATTGTTAAAAAACTGTTCACACGTCATTGCTATAGAAAAAAGGAGCAAAAGTTTTCATTCAAAATAAAACAGAATTTAATTTAATCAACAGGCTTCCTAGAACTGATTTTCCCCCAAGATTCTGTTTTGTAACCATGTGCTTGTAGCTTTCATCTCTATATTGGCATATTTTATCAGAACTCAGTAGAAGTACTCACTGGCAAAAAAATTCTATAGATTTATAACATTCACATTATCTTTTTATTAGTAATTATAGCTGGTAAATGGAAACTCGCAATCTGAGCATTAGACGTATTTTCTACTTCATAGGGATGTGCACAGGAAAAATTTCAACAAAGAATTTTCATGACACTTGATTCATTTTACTGCTGAAAGCTACTTTCACATTTGTATTACAATTAGGAGCATAGATAATTAGAACTCAAGTGGAGAAGTGAGGGAGAATGTAAGATAAACTTTATTCCCAGATATGGAAAGAAATAATATAATTAACGTTTTGGGCACAAGAAAAATCTGAAGAATGAGAAATCTTTTTTAGAAAGAACAAATCTGACTTATTTTTTGGTTTTCAGCCTGATGGTATGACTTTTGAGTCTGGACACATTATCTGCATGCTTAGATTTGGCACAGCAGCGGCTGGAAATAATGCATTCCTAGTAGTCTTTCATTTTTCTTAACTCCTTATTTTACAGGGGTAAACTGTGGATTTTGCAGTTAAATTTTATACTTAACTTCAATTAATTTCATAATTTTGCTCTACGTTATTTAATTCATGTTCCTATGGAATGTTTAAAAGAGTTGCAAAATAGCACCACTTTTCCATGTTTCTTGATAGTGGTTGGTTTACATGAAACTTGGTGGTTTTTTCACAAATCATCTTTTTGTCATAATGTCTCAGGTAGCAGCCAGGTCAAGTATTGTGAGGTCAACCGCTTGCCACAGCATGGGACCAGGTGGTTGACATACTAAATGGCAGGCAGATTACTCCATACAACAGGATTATTACTGAGGACTGGAGTTCTTCACACTATTTTCTGTCAACATCTTCATGCCTGCCTTGAGTTTAAACATATTCAAGTCTTTACCTCATTGAGGCAGTGAGGGGATTGAATAGCAGCACTCCGTTAGCCAGCAGACAAATAATACACTTAAAACAAACACGTTTCTGCAGCAGAAGTGTCACTGGAGGGGACTTAATTAACTCAGGATTAAAACAATCCTCTCAATCACCATTTAACATGTGTTAGGCTCAACATAATGCTCGAGGAAAAAGAGCAATGGAGCAGTATGAGAAGCTGATTCATGAGCAGATGGCTTAGGGCTGGACCTCCAGTTCCAGCACTACCTTCAGACAAAGGAATTTTCTTCTGGCAGAGCAACAGGTCTCATCACACAGCACACAGACAGCGTAGGCAAATACTGGGAGGAAACAACTCTGAAACATATGACCTCTCAGTGCACTGAATCCATAGGGTCACAGGCAATTGATTTTTTTGCTATTTTTCACAGTTATACCTTTAGAACTTCCCCACGAAACAGCCAGTATAGGAGTTATAAATCATGGCAGTAAGAACTTAATCCAAACAGTTTGTTCTACCTAGACTTGGGAAGGGGCACATCATTTCATCATCCTTACTAACTTCCTTCAGAAACATGAAAAACAAAACTGAGTACAAGGTTTAGTTCTTGCTGACTGGTATTATCACAATGTAATACCTGACTGATCGAAAATAAAATCTTTCAAGGATTGAAGAAAATATCTGGTTTGGTCTTATTTTTCAAGTAAGTTTATGAACTATGTTTTTTTCAGACATGCAGTTGTTTCAGTTACAGTTTAAATAGAATACAATAACAGACCAACATCACTTTGGGAGCAAACGTGCCAAAACAGCTCAAGAGTGTGCACTCTGAACAGCAAAGAGAGAAATGGAAAATCTTGCAAATGGCTTCAGTATCACTATCCAGCCATAAGCACAAGAAGACATCAATTCCAAAGAAAGACATGTGTGAATGGGAACAGTGTGGCTGAAGGACTATCCCATTTCCATCAGCCTTTGAGTCAAGTGGTGACGTAGGCTTGTGTTACCTCTGCTCATGCGAGCGTAGAAGAAGATCAAAGATCTCTTTGCTCTTCTTCCTGTAAACCTACCACTCAACATGTGTAGCTCTTTTGCTAGCAAATTATCCTGGGGAAATCACAGAGATCAAAAAGCAAAGAGATCTGTGGGGAGATAAAGAACAGTGTCTTGTTTCTTGACTCTCTGTGGACTGGCATGTCACCTTGATCTGCCTTCTGTTTTTCAGGGTCTGATGAAAAGTGTTTCCAAGTGTTTGACCTTGTAAGACAAACAGAGGTCTGACTTTTTTCTATAGACCCAGTATTTGCTTAAACCTAGGGTCCTCAAATCCTGAAAAAAAAAAATAAATTGCATAGAAAACAGATTAAAACATTCTCTCACTATTTCAGTAACTGATATACTAAAGTAAAAGTAAAAGTTAATGGTGTAAAAAAAAGTCCATGGCACCAACAAATAATCTCAGTGTCACATCTAGGCAGGCATCTGTGCACTGTCCTTAACCATGAACACACAAGGAGGTTAGTGAAGGAAAAAAACCCTTCTGCTCCAAAAGGAAAAATGTGTGGCAGAAACATCACCTCCTGAATCTACCATTTCAGTAAGTGCAAATACAGAAATGTTACTTCTGGCTACACTCCCAAGGATGGGGTTGGGGTTTTTTTGTTCTGGAGCAAGTTACTGTGGAATAACACTGAGTTTGGTATATCCAGTTTTTGCTTTGTACATGGACACCTCTATCCTGTGTTCAAGGCTTTAGAAATACTAGACTAATAAAAGGTATTGTCTTTCCTCTCTAAAGCAGAATTCAGAATGATTTATTTAGCAAAGTTAAGATGTCTTGCCCAACCTTGTTTTTCAGGCTTTCTCAGTAGTCAGTGGAATGATTCACTTCCTCTCATCTGCCTGAAATAGTTTGCCCTGGAGGAAGTGTGTCCTTCTGCATTCACCAATAGACAAAAGAATTAGCTTAGAGTAGCCTTTTTTAACAGTTGGAAAAATGAAGGAAAATCAGACAAATTACCTGGAGCATTTCCCTGAACACAGATAGCTGTAGTAATAGATGGTGTAAACAGATCTTTCTCATTTAATTTTTAGCAGTCTGGTCTGCACTGTCATAAGTGATGAATAGTAAAGGTAACTATTAGCCTATAACTGCTGGTTACTCCTAAGACTGAAAAGGTTAGCTAAGCCATAAACCTTCAAATCTATCAGCCTGAGTGTAACTTTATAATACACTTGAAGCCTATATAAAAGCTTGTGGCAAAGCCTCTCTTGTTTCCGTTCATTACTGATGAAAGAATATCTTGATTGTGAAAACATTAGCTATGCTACTAAATATGTGTAGTTTTTGAAAAATCACAGCCTAATCTGATTGCCATTAAAAATTCTCTCTTAAAAAATGAATCATGAGCTTTTCTGTGTCATGATGGGATTAATGCTTAAACTGGTGAATTGATATACATTCATCATTGGTTTTATAAATATTTGATTAAAAAAGCATCAAAGTACACCTACAAACCAAATCAGAAGACATGTATCATGGAAGCCAAGCTCCATTTTCCTTGCATATATGTGCATAGGCTAATATCCATAATCAATCACATATGTCAGGGTATACCTAAATAATGCATATTTTCCACATTGCATAAGCTTCAGCAAAGGGTTTTTTTATGTGAAATACAAAGTACGAGAACTTGGACTGAGCGCAATCTTTACATGCCTGTGAGATCACCACTGGGGTGATCTCCATAGGAGGGAGGGTATTCAGATCCTCAAGTCATATGGTATTTCTATTCTAGTGCTGGATCCTGGTTCTAGTTACATAGGGACAAGAGAGGAACATTTGCACCAAAGTAAGAAAATGCCTTGTTTTTTGTCAGGTTAGGTAGGAATGTTTTCAGTTTAATTGCATAGTTTCATTCTATATCACAGAACAACCAAAGCCCTCAAAATGTGCTGATTACACACGTAGAGCACATCCTAAAACCAGGCAGGATCCCAGTGATCAGGCCAGTCATCAGATATTTGGGAAGACTAATTCAAAGTTATAGCATCTCTAAATAATTCCTCCAAGCCAAGGACTATCCATGATTTGAGTAATATAGAGTAACTCCAACAGGGAAGTACCCTCCTTTACAGTGTGCAGTTCATTATTTAAAGCTGAGGAGGTATTTAACATGAGAATATTGACTTTACTGCTAGTATGCTTTGTTTCTCCTTAATGTCTATATTGCAGCTGAGAAAGCTTTCCTCTTTCTTTCATGGAAACCCACCCACTGATAATTCAAACCTTATAGTTTAAATGAAATTACTCAGGTCAACTAATCTGAAGATGGATTTTGTTGTAGATGATAAGAATAAGAATAAGAATAAGAATAAGAATAAGAATAAGAATAAGAATAAGAATAAGAATAAGAATAAGAATAATATCATCATCATCATTGTCATGATCCACCCAACAGTGGTGACATCCTTGTGCATTCAGCAGTTGAGCTCAGGTTCAAGTGAGCAGGGAAGGGTTGCATCACTACAATCCATTATGTGACTAAAGTCATCTTCTCTGGTCCCCTACAGAGTGCCATTCACATAGAGTGCGTGGATCTGACACAGGAGCACCCAAAGAAAGGATGTCACCTTCTTGAAATTTAGAAAATACTATAAATATACAAAACCATTATATTCATGCCAGCATGCTCTGGAGCCAGGCCAGCAGCCAGGGGAGTATCAATGAGTACAGGAAGCATGGCCTCCAAGATCGTGTTTCCCTCCTGAGTGTAGGACTAGCCTGTTCCCTAGGATTTCCAGACACACCAAAGCAGTACTCAACCTCCTAAAGGAAGCAGAATGGAACCCCTTCTCACAATACATTTGGAGACAGTAAATCCGTTCTCACTGTGTTTTATGCTGTAATTTAAGGGTAAAACAAGACAGGAAATAATTGCCATGTAGCTTATTCAAGCAATGGACAGTTTCTTTTTCCTCACAATTTTACACCTCTCTAAAGCACAGTCCAAGTGTAGCCCCAGAAATGTCTACAAGTGTGTGGGCTATTATTTATGAAACTAGGAACTTTCCCAGGTGAGCCATTGAGTTTGGATTGTTAGATAACCCAGCTGGAGAGGTGTAAAGGTTATCCTTGATATAAACTGCAATCAGCACTGCTTAAGCAAGAGACCAATTTATAAGTAAGATTTTGCTTCCCTAGTAATAACTGTCTTTCTGAAAACACAGTTAATGTATCACTTCAGGTTTGGAAAACATGACATTGATCAAGCCAAGTCTGATATTTTTTTTTGTCCCAACAGACCTATATTCTGATAAGACGCCTCTTTTCTTTCTTTCCTGAACACAGTAACACTGAAGACATAAAAATATTCCTTTTCAAAGTAAGCTGAGACATGAATATATATCCTCCAAACTGCTCTTGTCTAAGTGTTGATATTGCAACTCTATTTTTCATTATCAAAAGTTTTCCCCTCATTTCTGGCAAAGTGTGTTCATGTCAGATATATTCCTTAATTTTAATTTTTTTTTTCATAATTTAATACCTCATAAAATCCTAACTTGCAGATGGCTGTCAGAATGGGAAATCAGTAGGAGGGTGTGTGTCTCTTCACGTTGGAATTAAATTAAGGTTTTTTTTTCCTAACATTTTTCTTTTGAATTGTCACTCAAACTAGGAGCTCACAGTTCCAAACTCATCTCATGACCTCTTGGAAAGTACAGACGGATAAAAGATATTATTATATTGTGAATCTTCTCTCTTTCTCCTCCAAGAAGAGCTACAAGTGGTACAAACAATCCTGAGTTTCCCGTAGAGATGACTCCATTTGCTGACCATATGGTGACTTGCAGATGTGGCAGAAATTAAGCATTTAGCCCAGTCTAACAGGCACTTATAAACAGACAGAAAAATCTGATCTTGCCAAGCTGGCCATTACTGACAACCTAGCACACTCTGGGTTTCCAGACCTCTGCAGGGACATAAATGCTAATTTAGAGGGAGGTGCTGTGAGTAAAGTCCTCGCTTCCCTGTGTCCCTAAAAGATGAACCAATCTACAGAAAGACACATAAGACTCACCAACAAGAGTGGAATAAGCAGTTCAATGTCTAGCTTTGCAGTCTGAGCATAGGAATATAATAAAAAAGTGGTCTTCAGGTTTTTCTGAAGTATGATATTTGAAAGTTGTCTAGAGAGCTCAGTGCTCAGGCTGGACAGATCTTTTTTTCACTCTACTTATTCATAGTGATGAAGTCCACCTTTTCTTAGTCTTTGATGTAGTAAGAATGAAGACATGAATTAGAAATTTCTTATGCCCTTTCCTTGAAGCTGACATATATTTTGGAAAGTTCCCTGTTCTACACCATTAGATAAAGAAGAACATAGAAGATTAGGTCAAATGAGCAGGTGAAACTTTTTATTTAAATACTTATTAAATAGAGAAATATCTATCTGAAACATCCCTCCTAGTTAATCCATGCAGATGTCTTGGTATCTTTGCCTGGCTTACAGGTTTTGAAGCCTGGCTGGAGAAGTTGTGGGTGCCCTGTGCCTGGAACAGTCCAAGTTTCAGTGGAGATTTGAGCAACCTGATCTAGTGAAAGGTGTCACTGCCCAAGGCAGAGGGCTTGGACTAGATGATCTTTAAAATTCCCTTCCAAACTACTGAAATCATTTGATGATTCTATATTTATATAGTTTGTTATAGTCTACCTAATACTTGATTCAGCCTTGAGGCAGAAGTCTGAGTTAGTGTGAGGAGAAGCAATTTTCTGCATATTGTCCTTTTCAATTTCAGGACAAGAGCTACAGAGATATATCTGGTTACTTGTGAAACTTCCTGTTGCTGCCACTACACTGTTTGGCTGAAAGGTCAAATTAACTGTGAATTTAAAATCTATATCTATACCTAACCTGCTTTTCCCTTTCTGAAACACATGTATAGTTTTTTAGCACATATTCATTCATGGGAATTGAGCCAAAGTATATCTTCAAGCAGTAGAATTTCCTGAGGAATACAGGCAGAAAATAGGAAAGAATATATTAAGTCAGAGATCTATTCTTGTGTTTGGATCTAACCAGGGACTCTGATGAAAGTGAGTGAGAAAAATATTTTAATTTTCTTTTCACTATAAAAATATGGAAAGAAGACTCTTTCTTTTGTTGTAATGTATTGTTCAATAACATTATATTTCCTTCATTTAGATGGTTGTTATTTTAATTTTTTTGATCTTGTCATGCAATATATGATACCTGGCTGGATTTACCACCTCAGCAATACTATAGCTTTTTAATAGCCCTGTGAATACCTCTTAACAAGCTTTCCTTGTTTGTCTTGTAATCTGCTGCTTTATTAAGTCCTTCTAGTTTTAACAGATTCAGAATTTCAGTGCTAATCCAATTACTAGATTAGAATAATTAACTAAGGATTATCTCAATGTTAATTTCACTTAACTCTAGCTATCTTAAAGTATGTGGACTAACTAATAATTTAGGATCACTCTGTAAGCAACTGAGATATATTTTCCAGAATATGGCTCGTGTCACTCTGAAGAAAGTGTGCATAATATAGGGAAAGAAAAATGTCCTGGATCTACATTTTTTCTACTGACTAATATAAGAGCATAAATATATACCTTAGATTGGAATTTAACATTTAGAGTAGATTTTAGGACACGCTGAATAAGGTTATCTCCACTCTGACTAGAGACAGAAAAAATGTTTTCCCTTAATTGCATAGTAAAAACACCCAGCACCTGAAACACCTTGTCTTGGCCACTTCCTGGAGCAAGTTAGAAGACTAGTTGAACAGTTAGTCTGATCAACTTTAGCAATGCTTGTGTACTTACTACCAAGAAAATTATATAGTATGATTTTTCTCTCATTTCCTGTAGAATTAAGCAACTGTTACTTGGCGTATGTGGCAATATAATGTCTTAAATGTATAAGGAATCCACAGTGGATAAGAGCATCCACCACTGGTTGGGTTGAAGCTTAGGTCCACTTTCCCTCCAGCCACAATAAGTAAGGAAATGAGACAAACAGGTCAACTGTCTGATTAAGTGCAGATGGTTTTTGCCCTACATAGAGATTCTCTGGACAGAGCACCAGCCAGCCAAACCCCACAGCTGGAAGGAAAATGTGCACTTAAGTGTGTGGTTACACCTGCAAATACAGCAGCTGCCTCCTTTCTACTAATATTCTCCTCAGTATCAAGGAAAGCCATTAAGTTATTAAGATTTTGGAGGATTAAAATAAGAGACTAATAGTTTATTTCCATGGATGAAGTGGGTGAAGCTTCACATTCGTGGTATCTCCCAGAAGGCAAACCATTTGGCATAATTAAGCATGGAGCAAAATTGTTACCCTGCAGTATGGTCCTGAACTTACATATTCAAAAAGACCAGCCCCCTCCGAAATAGAATCATATTTATCCCTTCTGGAGAATTTTTCAAGTTAATATGTTAGAAAATGAATTGTCTGACAAGCACCACATCAGGAAAGACAATAGGGCCAGACTGGGAAATATGCCTTGTCGATAATAACAAAACCACTATAATTACATATTGATGGAAAATAATTAAATAAATAATAAAACTAAAATTATCCTTGTTAGATAGAACAAACCAAGAAGCTTCCTCCCAGCTATAGAAGTTTAAATGATCAGAGTGGCACCAATTCTGTATTCCGTTCTTAAGTGTAGACCGCAGTACCCCATCAAACCTCTGTTTGAAAAGAAAAATTTAGAAGTAGATGCAAATGAAAGAGATACTGCTGACAACCAGAAATTTTACAGAGAAATCATAACGTATTCACACCGAGAAGGAAAAGCTATTCTGAACTTTGAAGGACCACAGAGATGTGGTTTTGATCGGATATTTTAAGGGGTTTTTTAGATATCAGAGTATGACACTAGGACTCAGAAGGTGTAAAACCTATGAACCAGAGCAATTGGAGTAATACTTCAATAGGCACAATTATGTGACCCACAGCCATAAGATGAACAGTAGAATTTTGTGCTCTGAGCTTGTTTTTTTGTACTTGAACATTCAGCTACCCTTCTTGACACCTCCTCACAGAGCTGTAAGCAATCTCTCACCTGCCTCACTTAAGATGAAGTGAACAAGCCCTTACAACTGCTTTATTTCATCGAAGAAGCCTCTAGAGAAATTTCATCTATCGGTAAGTAATTTAGGAAGTTTTATGCATGAGTGTTTTAATTTTTGCTATTTTTTACTTCCTGGAAAAATTCCAGAACATCTTTCAATCAGGCTAATGTTTCAATTGTTCCCTGCTTATTTTCTCCCAAACCTTAGAAATGCTGCCAACTTTCCCACAGGGGACTTGAAAGATTCAATAAAACTACCTGGTTTAGACATGGATGGAGCTTGTCAGCTTTATTTTTTCAGGCTTAAGAAATTACTGATTCTGGACTATTGCTATTTGTTTGAGCTGTACACAACAATAACAAACTTCAAGCCTCTTCCAGTTCCTCCAGCAGATCACACAAAAGACGGGGTTGTCTGTAATTTTCTGTGCTTCATAGATTGTTTTTTAAGCTTATGGTGACACAGACAGACCCTGTGAACTTCCTGGGAATATATTTATCACATAACTTTTTTAAAAGTTTCATTGTTATAGACAGCTTAAAAAGAGCAGTTGCTGGAAAGCAGCCTATACATCTACAGTAATTGTTATACTTAGATCAACAACATCTATTCTTATTTCTCTTTCTCTACACGCAGAGTGAGTGCAGAGGAATTTCAAGAAATTCAATGAAGCATGTGTGAAAATTTATAAAGAAACTAATATTTTCTTTCTCTTTTTAATAAGCAAAAGACTTTCTTTTAAGCCTATGTGTTTACAGACTATGCAAATTTACAGGAGAAGAGAAAAAGAAAAGGAAAAGAAAAAAGGAAAAGGAAAATGAAAAAGGAAAAAAAGTTAAAAGGTGAGAAAAAAAACCCACTGGAAAAGAAAGACTTAAATGGAAACAGATTGATTACTAACAATAGGAAGATTTACATTTACTTGTAAAGTTAAATTTAAAGAAGTGGTGCTTCAGCAACGATGGAAACAAATGCCTAATAAGTAGTAATGAGCAGAAGAAAGGAGAAATGTGCTACAAGGTAAGCAATCAGTAAATGTCACAGTGTGTCACAGCACAGTTACGAGCTAGCTAAAACAAACTATTTGATTAGTATAAATTATTTGTTATATTCTTTGTGCCACTGGAGGCAACCAGCATTAATTTGGCACAGAACAGAAGAGCAGATTTGTTTGTTGACATCTTCCAGAAAAACTCAAACTCAAAACAAAAACCCGGTAACAAAACTTTCATATTTCCTATTGAGCCTAAAGGAGAAGAAGCATTTATTTTTCCCTGTACCTAAAGTAATTCATGAGTGATTTTTAATAAACCTTTACTGTAATGTTAAGGTTTAAATCCTATACCTTAACCACAACAGCTATGATAAGAAAAGCAGAAGAGAAGCTATGAGGATATAGTGTATAAATGTTTGTAAGAGGTCAAATATAAAAAAAAGGTTCCTTAACACCCATGAAGTCATAAAGTGTTTCTAGTTTACTCTTCAGCATATGAAACTTCTCATTGTTGCTTCATTATCATGCAAAGTATTGTTGTGTGTTGAAACATAAATAATGTCTTTATTGCCAGACATGGCTACAACCAGAAGCCAGTGAAGAGATTGCTACAGATTAGCCTCTCGCGAAATGATGCGAAAAGTAAATTGCAACCCAACCATAAGTCTGCAAACCTTCCCGCTGTGCACACTTCCCCTTCACATCCCTGTTGTTTGTTTCTTTCTTCAGCCCACATGGTCATTGTTTTGTGCTCAAGGTCTTTTGTGCTCAAGCTCTTAATGCCTCCATAAATTATTAAATAATTTTTTAAGTATGCTGAAATATTTTTTATTTCATTTTCAAAAGCCTCATTAGAAATAAATTTCAGATGATTGATGAAGGTATGATTAGAACTGTCTTAGCTAGAAAATGCCAGACTTCTATTCCTTAGAGACTTTAATACTCTGTATTTGAGTCTGCCCTGAATGACATCAGTATAATAATTTGAACTGACAAACAGTATTCTAAGAAATTCCATGTTTCCAAATTTCCATCTGCATTCAAGTCAATTTAGATATGAGACATATGTCTAATAGACACAACTTGCTAGGACACCTGGAATTTAACTAAACAGTAATCTTGCTGCATGTCTTAATTTAGAAGCAATTTTTGAGTAAGGCACCATGTCATGTACTTTGTTTGCACTTGCAAAATGATGTCAGGCCATCTGTCATTTTTGCACTATATCAAGTGAGTTTTTGGCTCTGTACTAAAAAGAACAACTCAAAAACTTAACACCTTGAAGAGATTGCAAGTCTGCTGCCATTTGCCTCAGTGAAAAACAGTTATTTACATTCTTTTGCACTATGCTGAGGGCAGCTCAGTCAGAGGACAGCGTTTACTGCCTTACCAAGGTTATAGCTCCTGTATCCATGAACACAAGTGTGAACTTTGACAAATCTCAGTGAGGTTCTCAGTGGGCAAGAGGAAAATATGCCTGCCTGATGGCACATGCAGTCAAGATCAAAGCCTATACCAGTATCCTTCTCACTCTAAACTGATTCCAAAATATACTTAGTCAGCAATGAATCCACTGCTCCTTACAAGCCTCACATCTTCTCATTAGAGGTATTATTTCTACAGAAAATTGTTTTCAGGCCAGAGCAGCTGAGTCTGTGTGGGTGCTAAGTGGCTGTCATACATACAAAATCGTAATTCACAGCAATTTGAAAGAAAATTGAGAGAGCCTAGCTGTCTTGTTATGCTGGATATGGAATCTCATCCCTTCATGGATAGATTATCAGAATGTGACACAAAACAACAGCTTTTCAAGTGCATTGCATCAGCACTCATAAACAAAATTATGAAGAAACTGGAGACAGGATAATCTTATTGCATCAGCCTTATATAAGGAAGCATACATAAAATATGCAGATCTCCAACATCACCATCACCCTCATCCAGGTGTGCACTTATATATGACCCTCACAGCGATTAAAAAGATGCCACTAGTACCCTGCAGAAAGGAACGTACCACAGGTTCATTTACTAGATACAGTTCACAAGCTAAAAAGGAAAGATCATTTCCATTTGTGGAAGGCACTTTTCTGTATTTTATATGGAGATTTCACAAAGGTGCTTAAATCTGTTGGGTCATATTTCTGTATTTCTCATGATAAGCTGTGGACAGTAGGGAGTCCAGCTCCAGGCTAATATGTGTTTGGCAGCTCACAAATGTGTGTCCCATTCCTCTTGGCCAGAAGGACCACAAGGGCCGCAAGGATGCAGGGGAGAAAACAGAGAAGACAATTCCTCTGGGGTTCCAAAGAAATCTTCTCTCCTGAAACATAAATAAATCAAATAAACATGTGGCTTTGGCATCCGTGCGATGCTTTCCTGAAGTCTAAATTGCAGGTCCAGCTGATGACTCTGTGTTGAAATGAGTCACCAATGTTCACTCCAACACCATCCAAAGCACTTGGAATATGACTAGAAGCAAGGACCAGTACTTTTGGATGGTGTTACTTATGACAAGAATTTGGGAACAGTCTGCATCCAGATAGAATTTGAATCAAACAGTACATTATTTATTTTTACTGCTGCCTGACACTGTCTGTTTCTCAAAAATCAACTTTATTAGAATCAGCCTCAGTCAGAAAAATTCTGCAGAACAAAACTACCTCATAGCATAAAAATGTTTGTATTAGCAAGAATTTTCTTCAGCTGTTAATAAGACCTGCAAAATATCTTTAGATACAAGAGACAAAGGAGATAATACCTACTTATTCTTCACTATTACTAAAAGATTTTTCATTCTAGACATTTTGACTGAAAGATGATTAATGTAGCAGTTCATGTTTCTAAAATAAGTAATTTGCCATTTTAGTCAGAGACATTGGTCATAGTCATTAACAAAAAACAGTACTCAACAAAATTGATATGGAATTTTGTGTAGTTGTGACAAGCTAAGCATGTACTCAAGACATGATCTGTAGGAGAGATTTGTAAAAGCTCTGTTTTCATTAACCCAACTCATGTGTTATGGTTTTCAAATTCATTAGTTCTTCATGTAAAGACCCCAGATGGCAGCCTGAACTTGATAATAACCAGTAATAACATGAAATAAAATTCACGACTGACTCATATCGAGCCTGCTATCCACCAGCACCTCCAGATCCCTGCCTGCAGGGCTGATCTCCAGCTATTTGTCTTCCAATTTATACTTTCGCCTGGCATTGCTCCATTCCAGGTGCAGAATACAGAATTTTTTCTTGTTAAATTTCACCCCATTAATGATTTCCCAGTGCTCCCAACTGTCTTGATCCGTCTGCAAAGTCTCTTGTCTCTCTAGAGAGTCAACAGCACCTCTCAGTTTGGTATCACCAGCAAACTTGTTAATGATGCATTCAACTCCTGCATCCAGATTGTTGCTAAAAATATTGAACAAAACTGACCCTAGAATTGACCCCTGAAAAAATGCTGCTGGTGACCCATCACCAGACAGGCCTAGCCCCTTTCACTACAGCTCTCTGAGCCCTGCCTACCCTTCATCCAGTTCTTCACCCAGCACGCCATGAACATACCATAAAGCTAGAGAGGGGCTTTTTCCAAGGACATGTAGTGACAGGACAAGGAGGGAATGGCTTTAACCTGACAGAAGGTAGGTTTGGATGAGATATTAGAAGGAAATTTTTTGCTGTGAGGGTGGTGAGGTACTGGAACAGGCTGCCCAGACAATTTGTGGATGCCTCATCCCTGGAAGTGTTCAAGGTCAGGTTGGATGGGGCTTTAAGCCACCTGCTATAGTAGAAGATGTCCCTGCTCATGGCAGGGTGTTTGGAACTAGATGATTTCAAATGTCCCTTCCAACCCAAGCCATCCTGTGGTTCTATGTTAAACCTTTAGCTGCAAGCATCTTAAAATAGTGTATTTCATGGTAAATGTGTTACATACTTTGATAAATAGAATATTTTATCTGGAACATGGTGGAGTTTATGTAAAAAAACCTGTTATTGGACATAGATGCCTTTTCAGATCGTTTCATTAATACCTTAAGCTTTTCAGTTGTATGGATATCAGAAATGTGCCCCAGCATTCCTCCAAGGTCATTCTTCCACTTTATTTATCTTGTTTTTAAAAGTCTTTTTTGGCACTCTTTTTAGCTTATACTTAGAATATTTTGTGACTAAAATTTCACATTGAAGTGCTGGCTCCTTACAGTGCTTTGCTTGCTCAATCAAGTAGCTTGGGTCAACAGCAATAGGATAATTCATACCAGCTTTCACCTGGAAATATGATTAAATTCATTAATAGCTCCATTCATTTTGCTGGGATTAGTTGCGTTCTTAACATTAAGCACATAGCTGGATTAAGGTCAAACAGTTCAGGAAGTTTTTGCTGGGTATGCTATAGTCATATAGTTCAACTAATGAAAGGGAAACTTGGAGAACAGACACTTCTGGAATATGAGACAGGGAGAGAGAAAACAAAAAATCAGACTGCATTGAATTATCAAATCTGTTCCCCATAAAGGGAAAGAAGGGTTTCTAGGAAAGCTAACCAGTTCTGAGAGTCTGGAAATTAGAAAATGGTCAAAATACAAGAAAAAAAGAAGTCTTCAATTTTTACGCCCGTTTTTTCATAACATCGTGATGAACTTGCAATAGAATGGAGAGGCAGCAAATATATATGTGGTAAAAGAGACTTCTGCATGTGGTGGGGGAATGAGAAGTGAGAGAGAGATGGTGTAGGAGCCTTTCTGGATCTCAACAGAAAAGGCCCAACAACAAATGGCTTAACGAAACAGCAGTTTTCATAAGGTGAGTAACAAGAATACTATAGGTAGTGAATAACTCTTCCATCCGTCCACATGCTGGGAACTCCCCATTTATGAAGCATCACACAGACTTCCGGGAAGTTTTTCCAATTGCATGCTGCACAGAGTCCCTCCACTGAGAGTTCCTCTTCCCTCCCATGCCACAGTGCTCTTACTACATAACAAGCAGAATCAGGTGTCTTCCCCTGACAGATCAGACTGTTTGCCTTGTCACAGTGCCCAGGGTCCACGGTGCACATCTGCAGTTTCACATGCAGTGGCTGCCCCGGCTCTGAGCACAATGCCCAAACCAGCAAGCAGAAAAAGCCTGCTCAAGATCACCAGCTCCTCAATTACAAAGTCACCTCTGAGGCTGCCGATATAAACAATTGAATCAGAAGTGCTGGTACGAAACTACAATAAATATTTATATTCACTGCAATACCAGGAACAACTTCCTTGAAAGGATGTTTGAGGCACTTAAATACTCCAAGAATAAAAGTGGAAAAGAGTCCATATTTCAGCATGCTTGTTTGGACATGAAAATTCTGCAGAACACACCTATATTGACAAGAAGACATGCTAGAATAAAGAGTTAAAGGCTTTCTTCCATGTGTTCCGTAAGTTTTGCAAAGCCTGTAATTAGCACTGACAGTGAGCTGCACATTTTGTAAATAAACAAGGAGCTATGATGCTGTCAACCTACATAAGACTCTTGGGGAGGTGAAAAAGGATTGCAGACCTTAAGCATGTGAAGGAAGTTTACTGTAGTTTTTCAAAATGTGCTGGCCATTGTCATAGTAAGCTCACTGTGGTGTATGCATAACTTGCAGCCACCTGGATCAAGGATTTTCATCTAAACTGTGGATAAATTGGTGCACAAGCCTTCACAACTCAGAAATGTGATGGCACAGTGTTTTATACTTAAGACTGGGCATTGTAGTTCCTGTATACTAGTATTTCAACTAGTATACAGTTGAAATAACTGTAAACTTTCCAAAATTTGGTTTTACCTCTGGCTCACATGTAAACACCTTGCAATTAATTTTCTGATGCACCTTGTGGTAAAGACACAAGCTCAACCAATCTGACACAGTATTATCTATAAAGAGGGGAGGGGGCAGTGACAAGGCAAAATACTTGGGGCTATAGAAGAACGAGAGCCCTTTTCATTAGCTGGCCTTCATTTGGATCCAGTGAATAGGCCTGCAGTTAAAATTTTTGCATAGCTTCCCTTTTTGTCTTATTGGCTTTAAGGGACTAGCAGTAAAGGTTCACCTATCTAGTAGAACTCAGGCAGCTTTTATAAAAATGGCCCCACAGTGTCTTCAACAATCAGAAGACAAAAATAATGTCCCTAATATGGCCCTAAGTCTGAAAATGTCATAGGTGGTGAAAATTAAAGTGATCTGAGAAATCATTTTGTTCTTGTGTGAGACAGAAGAACCAAGAAAAGCTCTTTAGGAAGAGAAATTTACTTCTGTATTCCAAAGCAAAATGAAAGCTGCAGCTGCTGGATTTAGGAGTCATGACACTTCAAAGCAGGCATCACTGTAAGTGGCAGCACCCAAGGAAATTATATAGAATGTCTCCCAAAGCTTGCTATGGAATAAACAATCCACAGTACAAAACAGCTTTCCAGTCTGTTTCATCTAAATAAAAACAGGGCACAAAGAAGCAAAGGGTGAAGTTAAAAATCTGTTAGTTTGTTTCATGGTCTCCACATATATTTGTGTTCCCATGCTGTAAATGCAAAAGCATCCAAAGTAAAAGTAGCCTTGCTGTCCCAAACTGCTCACTGGCAGCTAATTCTCCCTCTGGACACAGTGAGGTTTTTTGTTGATTTTAAAATGCACACAATTTGGAGGAAAGAAAAACAGGAAAGAAACCAAAAAAACTCATAATGACATGTGGTTGCAATGTTTTGAATTTCTTTAATCTGTTATAAACATCTCCAGGATTACCTGTATGCATCTATGGGTGCCTCGTATAAACTACATGAAGAAAGAAATGTGAACTTTGCTATAAGCATCGCAAAATCTTGCTTGCCCATTCATCATGTTGAAAATGCTTAGAGAATAACTTCTTCAACCAGTTTTCCTAAGTAAAAAAATGTAGGATTACATAATCTCTTTCTATATCTATGAACCTCACAAATAATTTTGGAATGCATTGGTCCACTTCAACCAGATTTGACAGAGATAAAGACCACAAAAGTAAAAAATTTATGCATAGACAGTCTGGTATACCTTAAGGAGAATATAAACACCCTTAGTGAAGTAAAGACTGCAGCAGGAACTCACTGTATATTGGACAACAAAGAGTCTAAGGCGAGGGAAATGGTAGGAATGCTTTAACTGCAGGAAAAGCTTTACTGGACACAAAAAAATAAAAAGGCCAAACACATCATTTTAAAAAAATTCTATAAGCAAACAGATTCAAATAGATTCATTGTGAAAAGGTGCACAGGTGAGACTTAGCAGAAATCCATAACCTACATCTGAAAGCATCCCACCAGTTAAACACCAAAGCTCCTGTACTGCACCTGTGAACTAAATTCTGTCCTGCAAGTGACACCAAAATTGAGATGCCAAGCCTCCACAAGCATTGCCAACTGAAAGCTGTGCTTTAGTGAGTGTAAGCAGAAATCTATTTCCCACCTTTTTGTTGTCTCAGCACATATCCTGCAGACCAACCATGTGAAACTTGCCCTGTCTCCAAAGCCAGCATTGATGCCATGGATAATACACTGGCAAAGTGCAGGAGCCAAAAGCTCCAACTCCCTTCACAGGGAAGTCCATCACCACAGGTCATCTGCTTCATCTGCCTCATTAGCAAGGCAGGTCCTGTCTCACCAGCCACATATCTTACACACCTGTCTGGACATATTTACAGCACCCTTCCATCTGAGTGCTGCATAGTGTTGTACAGATATAGACTCCTGCAAAACTATTTTGAAATGTTATATGTGATGTGAAATAGCATAAAATACCTTTATGGTTAATAAACATTACATAAATGTAAGATATTCTGGGGCAAAAGAAATCGTTGATATATTTTTATAATGTCCATAAACATTATCCTGTTAAACCTGGACTTGGTTTTACTGTCTTTATTCCATCCTACTCTTTTCCCATTCTTATTTTCATACTACACAGTCTAAGGAAAGAGTTACCTAATATTAGGTTATTTTATGAGTCACAGAAAATATTGAAACCAGACAGAACATCTTCTCTTTTTCTGATGAAATTAAATAGGGAAAAAATTAGTATCTTGAACTACGATAAAACTAACGCATGTTGTCTTTTCTTACCTCCTTCCCTTTTGCTTACATACATTCAAAATTTAATTGAGGCAAGCTTGGGTTTTTTTATTATTATTGTGCCAAAAATTTACTCCTTTAGTAAGTAAACTGATTTTTCTTATTTCTGAAGGATTCTACTGTAGTTAATGTCTTTAAAAACACAGTCTGATTAGAACCGAAAGAATTCACCTTTAGCACATGCCTCCTTCACAAAAACACTGAATAAAATTACAAAGAAAACTGGGAATATTCTCCCTACATTTGTTTTGCAATGTATTACAATGTCTAAGTTAAACATGAGAGTAAAATTAGCTATAAACCTAGAATAATACATTTTAAAAGCACAAGAATTTTTCACACTTCCACAGCATGAGGAAAGCCATACATTGTTCTCAAAACATGTTTGATGAAACCAATAGCATCACTACGGATAAACTGAAAATATTCAAAAGTGGTTAGTAATCATCTTTCTCAGAGCTCCTGCTGTGTTCTCATTTCGGTAAACATGCATGACACGAAGTCTGTTATATTATCATTTAATTAAAACTCTCACCAGTCCAAATTTCACTTTGTATGTCAAAGTACCATTTAAAGTCTGTAAAGTAAATGTTACACCACTGAAGATGTTGCTGTTATTAATCAAATTCCATACATTTAGGATTAGTGCAGGTCCTAGATCACATTGAGTGCAAAAGCTACTCACATCTGTAAAAATGAGAGCATCTATTACTAGACAGCAGTTCAGGAGTCTTTCTGTGTCCAGAAGAGACAGCCTTTTCTAAGTAGAATTTCCAAGACAAACTTATGATAAATTTAAGCTGTCTGATTGCAATTCCCTACTGCCTTTCTGGATCTGACCCAAAGCCCATTTAATTTAGTTGGAGCCTGTCCACTGACTCCAGCAGGCTCAAGTTCGACGCCCCTATAGTCTACATAGCAATGAGATGTTACTCAAATTTGATACAGCTGAAAATTCTTTCAGCTTTCCCACCATTTTT
This sequence comes from Rhagologus leucostigma, assembly GCA_013397725.1. Taxonomy (NCBI): domain Eukaryota; kingdom Metazoa; phylum Chordata; class Aves; order Passeriformes; genus Rhagologus; species Rhagologus leucostigma. Next base: position 2,148,782 of record VZTD01002293.1, on the reverse strand, counting down.
AAAGACATATATTAATATGGGGTAATAAAACATCCTTACTCCAGGAAATACTGAATTTCTGTTCTGCTAAGATCAGTGGAGGTGGAGGGACATAGAGTCCAACACAAACCTTAGCAGACAAACATCTAGAAACTATACAGCACCTTAATTCCCATTGTCTTTCCTGGGAAATAAACACATGTAATAACCCTTTTCATTCAGTCCTGCAGACTTTAATATTTAATCTTTAATATTTTGCTATATATAATATATGTATAGTATAGTGACACATACATTTTAATATATAATCTTTATTATTTTGCTCAGACAGACCTTAACTTCACCTTTAACTCCTATTGACTTCAGTGGGTGACTGAGACTTCAACAGCAGATGGAATTTTAGCTTTGTGTGTATTCAAAGCTAAGAGCAGTTAAATGACATCCATCAGTGAGAGTTCCCTTATTTTTCACATGTCGCAAACAAATATGTCCACATTTAAAAATACTATTACACATCTGCTCTGAATGTTATATTTATACTTCAGTGCTTTCAGAGAACAGATCTTAGAAATACTCTGAAGTGTTTGTAAAAGTGAAAGCCAGGTTTAATGATTAAATTCTCTCTATTCAAGCAATAGAGTGCTTCCAGTATAGGGAAGAGGAAAATTACTTGTGCTATTTGCTTCTAATCCACTTGCAAACCCTTTTGTTGCTCTTGCATCTTAGTCTCCTTCCAGAACTTCTACTTACTATCTTAATTTCACAGATGTTCTCAACAAGTGGTGGGTTGCAATTTTGCTTAAATGAGCATTTTCCGATTCTGTGGGAAAGATATCAGATACTGCAGCTATTGGAATCAATGGCAGTATCTGTGTACCCATCTTGGTGAAATAAACAGGTTTTTCCTTTCTTTTGGAGAGGTCTAAAAGGAAAGGAGTGCAGCTGTGTCTTTCTAACTCTACAACAATGGGAACTTTATAAAATACGTGGTTACTACCTGCTTCCAGGCATAAAGAGCATTTCATGTTGCAGCTGCACAGGCTTAACTATCATGCAGAATTTTCCCTGGAGCACGCATCCAGCACAAAACGGTTTCTATGTTCCACCTCAGCTTTCAACCATATTGTAATGGGAGAAAATATCGGACATACTTGACCACAGAGAGATGTTTATCCAGCCTAAGAACCTCCCATTAGATGTCCTTTAAACTGCCTTCTTCCCACCTCAGAGGATTTCAAATTCCCAAGCCTTTTCCCTCTTCCCCTTTTCCTTCTTGCCACTCATCTTCCTCCCCACCACCGCACCGACTCAGCTCATCTATGAGCACCTGCAGCTTCTCTTTCCAGAGAGGCAGAAGGAACAACAGCCACCCATAAAGGTTTGGGTTTATCTTTTAATTACAGATGTTTTCTGTACCCCTCCTCTGCGTACTGTTATTCCCCGCAAAGGATGAAAATAATTCCAAGAAACGTTTTTTTCGGCATGAAAATCTGAATGTCTGTGGACACCTTGTTCCTGGTGCATCTTCTGAAGAGAAATTCCTCCATGTTCTGTTCTGGCACCAGATTATAGGAATGGCCACATATATGCGACAGCTTAGTGCCACCATCCTCCTGATCACTGTGCTGTGTCTGGGAGGGATCTGAATGAAGACACAAAGACAATTTAAGCACCTCAGAACTGAAAAAAAAAAAAAGGGAATTTCACCCCAAAAGGATAGGCTAGTTCTTGCTGCTCTAACGCAAAGGCATCCTGTAAGAAGAAGAGATACAGTCAATAATGAAACTATTTGTCTATTCCAATGGACTCCTTCCAGTCTTTCAGCAGCTGCAGCACAGAGCAAAACTTCCCAGGCTCTATAGGGAGGACAGAATAACTGGATTTTTTGTTTTCATTGACAATTTGCTGTCAGCAGCCAACTGTTTACCTTGTCCATGCCTACCACTATCTGTAAGAAAAAAGGGTTTCATGTTGTGTTTTTTTAATGCTTTGTTCTCAGTTAGGAAGATGGTGAAACAAAAAAGAATAATCATTAGGTGGGGTAATTTTTCATTAGGTGGGGCTTCTTTTATTTTGCCAGAAAGATAATTTTCTCTAAAAGCATGTACACTTCTCTGAAAAATATTTCATTTTTACTGAGGAATCTTTGGGTTTAAGTTCTTTTTTAAATTTAAACAATAGTCACGTTAATAATGCAAATTTTAGAGACTTCTATCTCCACTTAGTGGATGGATCTTTCCTTGCTTTGAGAAGCAACACAAACAGAGGGGCTTTGGTTTTCCCATGTGAGCATTGCATAATTGCAAAGAGGTTTTTTTTCCTGTTTGGCCCTTCTGGAAAGGAATTTCTATTATCAGCCATCCTACATGAACAATGATATAAGCAAATCCTGAGGAAGTTCTGGTTCAACTCATCCTGTCTCAATGGGATAAGAAAAATTACATTCACACTTCTCAGCCAACACACACAAATACAGAAGGCAGTGTACTCCATTCTGTTCCAAAGTGTGAAAAAAAAGCCTGAAATATGGGCAGGCAGATGCAAAGAAGTTAAAAAAATCGAGATTCATTCTAAAAATCTTTGAAGAAGAGACACGAACCATATCCATTTATATAAATTTTGTAGTCCTGTCTTACAGGTAGAGAGTGATTTTCAACTATCAGAGTCAAGAATTGGTATTTTCCGTAGACTGCCTTGTTAAAACCCAATGCACCAAGTTTCTCTCCTTTTAGAGACTTACGATCTACAAATTCAGATACAAAATTTAACCTATCCCTAACTTTACATCCCCAGATTTTTTTTTTGGATACCTCTAAAAGACATAATCTCCAGTGTATCCTGGGACCTTGGTGAAATTAGCAGACCTAAATTTTAACTGTTTGTTGAACTATCCCGGCTGCCCATGTTGTACTCAGAGCACTGAGTCACACACTATTGTGGCTCCAGGAGAAAGGAACAAGACAACTTAAACCCATGACCATAGGAGTCAACGCAGCACCTCAGAGAGGTGGTATTCTTCCCTATTCCAGCATCTTACCTCAACAAGTCAGAGTTCACAGAGCAGATACCAGATTTCCAGCTTTTACCCCTGTTTTTCAACACAACTTAACCTTTTTTCTTCCCGATTCTGATTTTCACTCAACAGTTAAATATGTGATATTTTCACAGAACCTCTAAAATTTTCACTACATCTTTAAAAACACTGTGTATGTGTAAAATATGCAGTTACTGAGTTACTCATCCAGCATTTGAATTTCAGTATTTGTTGAGCTAGAAGGCCTCATTTTGGATGGATAAGCAATGGTCCCCTGTTCTTGGTCTATCTTAGCTCCCTCCCACATCTTCTTATATCAATGAGTGGTGCAGGACAGCTGCTGTGTTTCATGTCTTGCCACTATTCACACACACAACAGCCCCGAGCCAGCTGGTGTTAGGAAACATCACAGACTGAAAATGTGGACATCTTTGCTTCTCATCACTCTGAAACACATGGTAAAAACACTGGAAAAAAATAAATAAGGGGAATTTCAAGCCAAAGAGAACAACATCTCTCTTCACTTCTAAGTGACATTTCTGTTTACCCACAGATGGGTGCTGGCAGCATTCAGGAGCTGCTTTGCATCCACAGCAGCTCATTGCCACTGGCATTTATAACTAGAGAGCCACTTCACAGATTTTCCCGGGCATTTTTGTAGATCATACTGCTTTAGCCCCAAGGCTAAAGAAAACCTCTACTCTTTGTCTTAGGAAATGTTTACTCATTTTATTTGCTCATGCCTCCTTTTCCCACTTCCATTAGTCATGTAGATCTAGCTGCAGGTTGAGGGGGGGAGGGGAAGCTGATAAATACAGCACAAAGAAATGAGGCACCTCACAGGGCTTTCAGCAGTAATCCCTCTTTTAATAGATGCTGACACCTAATACAATGATCTGACCTCTTCTAATCCTCAGTCACCTCAACAGCTCAAAGTAAACCAGCATCACCTCACTCTCCTCACTTTGTGCTCTGCTAACCTCTGCGTTAGGATGTGAGACAGAATAAGGGTCACAAGTTTTGCTTTGGTAAGCGAGCCTTAATGTCAGGGTGCCTTTATTCAGCTTAGTAAAATACAGCTTATTCTCAATATCAGGAGCAGCATTCATGGTGTTAGAACAACACATGAAACACATCTGGATAAAATACAGACAGCTAAATTAGTAGATGTGTAACCTCCACTGCCACTGGCAAAAGAGGCAGTTGATAGGGCAAGGGATCTTTCAGTATGAAGTTTTAGTTGGGATCCAGTTTCACAAAAGCCTTAAATCTCTAAGATGGAGACAGCAGAAAGGATACTCAAGTACAATATAGCTACTGAACATCACCAGAACGAAAAAGTCAATGAGCACAGCTTGGACCCAAGTATCAGAAGCTTTATACCCTGAATATTCTTATAAAGGATAAAAAATAGTGTATTTGGTCTCTTCATCTATGTGTATAGAAACAATCTCTCTCCAGAACAATCTTCATTTTGTAACATGAGCTCTTGTACAGAAAATCAATAAAATTGTCAGTCTTGCTTTAAAGTTTTTCATGTATAAGGTATTGTGTACATTTGAGTGTCCAGTCTTCATTGTTTAAAAATAAATAAATATGAATATTTAAATTATCTAAAATGGGTGTCACTTATTGGAAACTAAGCAGAAAATTAAATGGTTGAAAAGAGAAAGCCAAAAATTAACAGGAGACCCCTTCAAAGTTTGCAAGAATTCCTTAGAGTTTTTTTAAAATGAGTTAATAAAATTTCTCCAACTCCACTTTTCCCATGCAAATCCAGGCCTCCTGGAGCACTGAAAATATTCAAAAGGTGGAATAAGCTGCCAAGCTTGTCAAGAAAGTATTAAATATGATTACTGAGTTTATAAGTCTAGTGAGAATTCCTGAAAGCAAGAGCTCTTTCAGTGTTTCAATCACAGATAAATTACCTGCAGATATAACAAATCTGTGGAGTAGGTATCAAGATGAAATCAAGAAAGAGAAGTTGTTTTGGTTCTCAGTTTGAAAATATTGCTTTTCCAAGTAAAAAAAAAATAATGGAAGAAATTGCAGTGCTTTTTTTTTTAACAAGCAGCATGTTCCTCCAGTTTTCATCCACTTTTTGTTCGTGTTTTCATTCATTCTGAAATTCATCCCCCTTGCACAGAGTCAGCACAAGAACCGCTCAGTGCTGCAATGACATAGATGCTTGGGGTCCAGTTGGGTGCCATATTTCTCACAGACCATCAAGCAAGAACCTCAGTCTTTTGCTAGATCAGAACTCCAGGGTGGATTACATCACAGCTAAGTGCTAGAAATAGAACTCCTAAACCTCATACTGGAAGGGAGTCAGAGAAGTCTGTAACGGCTGCTTCTGTGTTGATTGACTATGACTCCAGTTTGAACTCCTGATGTAGACAAATGCAAATGACAGTATTATTTTTTTTCTGCTTATTGCCATTGTTAAAGTAATACAGTGGGCCAAAAATCTTGCCCTTGATTGTGAAAACTTGCTGCCAAAGAGTGCTGAAAGCAGTTCAACTTCTGATGTAGTGAAAGCATAGCATATGAATCTGGAAGCCAGAAGGTCTATTGAATAATGTCTGCTGGATAAGATTTTTCACTGCACTTTTTCCTTCTCTTACTGTCCATGAGAAGCTGGAACATATGTAGATGTTTGGTCCTGTATGGCAGAGGATTCAGGCTTCAACTTTTCTTAATGAAAATGGGCCAACTGAATAGCAGAAATCAAGTTAGCTAGTAACCAAAAGCACATGGTTCTTCCACATGCCTATGACTCAGAGGACCCTCTATCCCACGTGAACATTACTTGTATTTGTTAAGCTGCTGGGTTTGGAGCCCAGGGAAGCCTGACAGAAGCCTACTTGTGATGGCCAGCATATTTAGTGTCTTGACGTTTTGTAGCATTTTAAAAGTGTTGTCATGTACTCATCAGAAGTTTCTAACATGCCCAGGTTTTGTTTTAATATCTTTAAGCCCAGTCATGAGCTACTGAGAGCCCTTTCCCGTTTGTACTGGTGGCCAGGGTACCAATCCATCCTTTCCCGCTTGCTGTTCCTTCTAGACCACACTAACAAATTTAGATGACTCCTCTTAGCACTTCAGCTACAGAAGAAGTTTTATGGGAACAAAAACAGAGAAAGAACATTAGGGTACTTTTCTGCAACTGGAATGGAAGCAGACTGCTGGACTTCACTCAATATTTTCAGCAGTGCAGTGTGCGAGGACTCAGCACCAGGCTCTCGTTGTTTATATAACAAAACAAGAACGCCTAAAAAGTCACTGAGTCCATGGGAGTTTTCCCCTGGCTTTGAGTCAGACAGCTTGAGATCACAAGTTTTGCTGCTGATGCAAGGTAGTCTGTTCTCTGATTGTCATTTCAGTTAAACCTGCTAATTACTAGGTCTTAAACATAAGCCACCAGAGTCATCAGATCCACTAAGTCCTCAGGCTCCTGTTGGCTTCCTCTGTATTACTCCACAGTCAAGCCCATGCCTTTAGACCTGTCAGCACTTTTTGATTTATTTTAGGGTTGCAAGGACCCCATCCCCCATTATAAATATTCTGATACCTGCTGTTGTTTCTTTTACTCCACAGTTTCCTCACAAGCACAACTATAAATCTACATTTAGTTCAGTCTTCACAGCGTTCATTTCTCACTTCACACAAATGTCAAAAGCTATGGAACTGAACTTGCCAGTGATTTATAAGCATGAAATTCAAGGTTTTTCTTTAGTTGCAACCCTGGTCTGGCTGAGCATTAGGGTTGTATCTGTGTGTATATCCAGTGCATTCAAGCCAGTAACTCCTTGGGTGGTCCAGAAACTCCCCAGCTAGTTATCTGCCTGCAAGAGATACGGTCTCAGACAATAGATGAGCCTAAAAGTAGGTGACTGATTGAAGTCTGCACCACCTTCAGAAACATTTGACTGACTGATAGAGAAATTCTCCAGGTAGAAGTGTTGAGCAAATCAGGACATTACCCACTAGGTCCTGCTGTGTTACTCCAAGTCTTATGCTTTAATGTACTGATAAACATCTTGGTTGTAGCCTCTCAAAGATTCCCAGACAATTCCTGCTACATAATTGATCAAACAGTGCACAGACAGTTAATTATAAACAGTCAATAGAAGCATGAGTGTTTCTTGGATAGTTAGAATATTTAGGAGATGTTTTTATGTAGTTTAGATAATCTACATGAAGTAATTTTGTATGACCTGGATTGGTAATATAGGGCCATGACAGCTGGGTTATGACCAATGAACAGAAAAGTGATTTGTTGAAACTCACCTCATCAAGCTGAAGACATCATTGCAAGGGTGCTTGCAACTGACACTCCTTTTGATACCAAACAATGACAGGTAATTTTGCCCAAGACATCTAATTCCCCATGCAAGCATTATCTTTTGATAGGAACTATTCTGTACCAGGATCAGAGTCTTCAGGTGTCTGCAAGTGCATGGAAACTGGTCTGGTTTTGTTAACCTTTGTCAGAAAAAATTTTGATACTATGCTTAATAAGTTAAATTTCCTGGTTTAGGATTTAAAAAAATTACTTTTTGGTTATTCAGTTTCAGCATAGCAGCCCATCAGAGTCCATTTGGATTCTTAATCATATAAGAACATTGCTTTAAATCACCAGAGACCAAGTCTTGTGGCAAAAATTTATTTGTCCAGTCCTTTGAGTTCAATTCCACTTGCTAATATGCCCTAATATTTTGCATTAAAAATTGAAAATTAAAAGTTTGCATTAAAGATTGACGCTCCTTTCATCACTTCTTTTTGTTTTACAGAAAGAATATTTTTAAATTACTTCATCTGGTTTCCTAAAGTCTACAAGTAATCAAGTAATCCATTGCTGCCATCCCTTTGCTTAAGCAATATTACACACACTGTAGTCTCCAACATATCTTCCAGATACATTTAATGGCCCCCGTGGGAAACGTATAACCATGATATCGATAATGCTCAACAAAATTATTTTCCCCAAAAAATGCAGCATTTCAGCAGAATCATGAAATAAATTCACAGTGAAACAGAACAACATTCAGGAAGCAGAATCTGGGAAAAGATAAGAAATGGTCATATATCCTGCTGCATAATTTCAGAGCACAAAGGCATCTTTGGAAACTAGTGCACATTACAGGACATTGTTACACATCCTTCAGTACTATGTAGAATAACGAAAATGCAAAATCTGGAAAACTGCTTACACCCTGTTCTGTTCTCTGGCCTGTCTACACAAATTTGTTCTCCACAGTTTGCACGATCTTACTTCCACAATCAATACATGGCTTTTTATAACCTTAAAGATTTATAGCACAGTAGAACATATTCCTAGGAAAATTCTTTAAAAGTGTACTGAGAAGAATTATATGAGCTGGACAAGCCAACAAGTAATGTACCTGAATTTTCTTTAGATTTTGGAAAGTTGGCAGTGTTCACTACCCCAATTCAGTTCCAGTTACAGAAGAGGTCTCTATTTCAGTCTAAAAATAAGAGTTTTTGTTGAAGTGCAAGTTTTCTAAAAAGTGCTATAAAATAAGTTGAAAGGCCTCAGAATTAATCCAAAGAAAGAAATCTGCTTCTCATCTTTCTATTATTCCCACACACACCACAGAGTAAAGAATGCTTCACACAAACAAGAGTCCAGAGAGAAAAAACAATGCAAAAGACACTTTATAAGAAGTAAGGGCGATGGAAACAGACTTTAAGTGATGCAGACTTTGCTTTGTTTCTAGCAGTAAAGAGAAGTTACAAACCTCCAGAACTGTGACATGGAAAACTGATGTCTGTAGTAACCTCTGGAGAGCTTTGATTTTAACAAAGCATTTCCATTACTTGATGAGTTCACCACAAGATAGCTCTAACCCAATCCTGATGTAATTCAGTTGAAGTTCATGGAAAAATTCATTTGTACGTTTCTCTCCTCTGTTCCTGTCTCACTTTGTCCACGTTTCCCTTTCTCCCTCTCTTCACCCAGCCTCAGTTATCTCTCTAGGTACAGCTCTACGCAGCACTCACAGTGCTGCAAGAGCCATGCTTTGTCACACCCTCCCAAGTGTGATTCTCCTTCCCCTTTCAGATCCAGTTCTGTCTCTTAGTGTGACTTATTTCTAGATCAGGATTTTACAACATCCCACTGTTAAACATGTTGACAGGTCCAAGAAAGATGAATGTTTTGGAAAGGCAAGATATTTCAAGGTATGAGATAAACATGTCCAGCTTTAATTAGCAGCCAAGAAAGTGATTCTGCTACCAGCTGTGGTCATTTTCATGCTTATGTTGAGCAATGTTATCATTAAGGCTGGAGCTGCAGAAAAGGAAGCTGGTGTTCAAAGCAGCCTGTGTCTGAATAGTTTGTGGTCAAGTAGCTGGCAAAACACAAAAAAACCCATAAGTTCTCTGAATGAGTGACAGGATAGAATGAATGAGATTTAAATACCCCTGTAACTAAACAAACATGAGCTCCTGCTAGCTCAGACTAAAGTGCAATAGTTTTCCAGCGGTATAAGTTTATAAAAACTACGGATTTTGATCTACTGAAAATCTGTTATCATGCTTGTCCTCCTAGTCTTCTGCCTGCTACAGAAGACATCAAATTCCTTTCATGTTTCCTCATGTTATAATGACTTTTGCCTTCTGATTGATGGACCTACCCGTCACTACCCTTTCTTGCCACACTGCTGAATGTGTGCACACTGTGCCAAATTCATTTCCCTCAACTAATGATGCTCCACACTTGCATCTGACTGTGAATGAGGGGGGATGACAACTTGATGAGACTAAAAATCTTGCTGGGCGTACAACATTAAGAATAAAGGCCCAGGTATGACCAAATGGATTTGTGATTTCAATGGCTGAAGCTTAAAGGACTCACTAGCTCTCAGAGAAAAAACTGATAATAATTTCAAACTTTTACTGCTTAATTAAGTAGCAAACATGTTAATGAGTGGCTAAACAAAAAGAAATCTAGTAAAAGAAACATAATAGCGTATGACAAGTACAGAATTTTTTTCCTTGTTCAAGCTTTATAGAATGGAAACTAACAGCATAAAAACTATGAAAGTAAGTAAAATTAATGAAAATTAATAGAAAAGTCTTCTGCAGATGTCAATGATTTTGTGGGAAAAAACTGTTTATAAAGGAGAAAATAATTCTGTAGGAATCAAAAATCATTAGTTAGAAGACTTAGCAAATATTTCGTACTTTAAAAAGGGGCTTCTTAAAGACTGCAGATTGACACCTTTGAAAGTGGATGTAGGTGATTTAGGAAATTAAAAACTATTAAATTAGACCATCACACGGAACATGTGTGTGCAATTAAATATTTGCTTAACATTTAACAGATTCACATAATCCTCTCTACTTTAATTGAGACACTTGGCAAATAATATCAAACCAAACAAACAAATCAAAAAAATCCTCCTCTGTTTAATCAGCTCCATTTTATGCCAAATCTATTTCCCAACTTTTCAAGAACGTCTTACTATACAAGACACCAGTAATCTCTAACAAGCTCTACAATAATTTTTGCTGATCAAAGATATGTGTAATTTATAGTCTGAAAGTGCTCTGAGTAAGATTTGTTACTATAACACAGATACTGTCTCCAAGACAGTGAATTTGAAACACTGTGTAATCTCCGTGGGGTATGTAGAAATTCATCCTCATTCAGATAATTTATCTCAAGGTAAGAAGGATAGCGGAAATGAAAGTTCTAACAGCATGGATGTCTGGTGCCACAAAATATTGGTGCAATATAGTAACTTGGACTTGGTCAGAAAGGTAAGTCAAGAAATGGGATGTGATCAACAAAGGACACAAAGGGTAATAATACCCTATGCAGTAAAAAACCTGAAAATAAAAGAGTCAGTCTGCTACTCAATATGAATGTCAGGTGAGACTGAGACTGGTCAAGACTTTTATGCCTTCGCCTGTCAGTCGTCACTAAGTCGTTGTGTAGGGATTTGTCAGGCAGCAAACACCTTTAGCAGCACTGGCAAGCAGGTAACTAAACCTGGAGGAAGAAATATCAAGGCATATTTAAGAAAGCTAGAAGCTGGCTGGGCCCACTGCAGTTCATAAAAGCAGACTTTAAAAAATGCGTCACATAAACCCCAAGTTTCTAGCATTTATCTTCGAGCCCAAAGAGGGTGACAATACTTTTAATTAAAAAGTGAGAAATGAAGGAATAAAGGACTAACAGGCCAGCTGCTTTAGCTGACCAAATTTCAGAAAAACAACAAAAGAGAACGAGGAATTCTATAGCCACCAAGATGAACTTGTCAAGAATTACTCAATTTATTCTTACAAAAACTTAACAAACTTTATGGGCAGGTAATGTGCAAAAAGGGACAACTGTCTTAGCTGACGTCCCCAAAAGCGGGTAAGGGAACACTATGTCTGTTCCAAACTTTGGTAGTATTAATCTTTTCTTTAGTCGTGCTGGGGTATGCACAACACATTTGTGGATTATCATAGAATGGTTTGGGTTGGAAGGGACATTACAGATCACCCAGTTTCAAACCCCCTGACATGGGCAGGGGCATTTTTCACTAGACCAGGTTGCTCGGAGCCCCATGCAACCTCGCCTTGAACACTTCCAAGGATGAGGTATCCACAACTTCTCTGGGCAATCTGTTCCAGTGCCTCACTACTCTCACAGTTAAGAATGTCTTCCTAATATCAAATCGAAATCTACTCTCTTTCAGTGGGAACCCCTTCACCCTTGTCTCGTCACTACATGCCTTTGCAAAAATTCTCCCTCCATCTTTTCTGTAGACTTCCTTCAGGTATTGGAAAGCTGCAATTAGGTCATGTCAAAGCCTTCATACACATTGGAATCACATCTTCGCATATTTAAGCACACTGAGAGACAGAATTAAAAATTACCTTGTCAAGTGAAATATGTGTTGTGACAAAGCTAGTATTTAACTCCAAACAACCAGAAGAGAAGTCTTGCAATGGATAGGATAGTAAGTTGCATAATTATAGACAGCTCCTCCTGAGTCTATGAACGGGCAAATGCTTCACGTGTTTAACATATGAAGTCTTTCCACATGAGTCAGTGATGTTAAGATCTCAAATGGTGTACATTTCCTTGCTTGGGACACAAAAACTCTTAAAAGATCTGATACAAATCATCAGCAATCTAGAAAATACAGACTTTGAGATAAGATCTAAAAAAGCAGTGAGGATAAATTCAATTTAAAAAATCAGAAAGTAGACAGAAATGAGGCTTAAAATAAAGAAATATATCTAAAAATAAAAAAGGTCAGAAAAAATGAAGCAAAGGAATTTGGAATGAACATTAATAGAAGTGATCTAGCAATTAGAGAATGAATGAATAAATGAATGAATGAATGAATGAATGAACGAACTAGAGCAGATTATTCAAGTGATACTGTGGCATTTTCCAGACGTCTGTCAGAAATAACAGAGGAGCCAATCTGGCCCCCCTGGATATGTGTGGCATAGTGGGGAATAGATGACAGAACAATGTAAATCCCCTTCCAGTCCTTACTTTCTACAAGTAGCTGAATCTATTGATCAAAACCTTAAAACCTGGTCTCCAAAAAGTGAGGGGTAGAATAGCCTCAATTAGGTGTTTTTTCCTTGAAGTGAACAACTTCAGCGAATAATCCAAAATCTGGAGACTGGAAATACCTCTCTGGGAACCTCACAGCGCTTAACATCACTGTTTGACAACTCAACATCTCTGATGCTGCCTGCAAGGAGAAAAGGGGATGAAATGTGGGAACAACAATTCTAGGCTCTGAAATTTTTCTTCTCTCCTTTTCTCTAAAGGCAGAAGCTATTAATGCAAGAGAGCTAAACTGTACCAATAGCTGTTCACAGAATATAAGAAATAAACACACTTTTCACCAAATCATGTAAGCCAAATTCACTAGCTTGTTTTATATCATTTTGATCATTAAAAGGAGTGTTGAGACCTCAGTGCTGAATTTTACTATTCATTCGCTATCCAGATTAATGAAGTTTTCCAACTTTAAACATTTTTATTTACAGAAGGAGGGTAGAGTAAATAACTGACCTGCAGTCTTTCAATGTGGTGAGCACCTGTTGAATGCTTTTGATTCCAGCTTGAAGTTGGCAAAGTGACACTTCACATTTTTAAGTTCTGGAGACTTCAAAGGAAACAAGTTTGCTGTTGTTGGCCTTTATGACTCTTCTGCATGCCATAGAATTTTCCTGCCATATTTTCTATCACTTTTGATCAGCCACAGACAAAGCACCAATGGATTATTCATAGGAAAGCAACAAACAACACATGTTATTGGCTTCTCCACAGTCTACATCTGTTAACCATTTCCCTAAGAGTATTAAAACCCAAGGAAGGAGAAGGGAAGAAAATAAATGAAAAAGGTAAGCTGTGAGAAAAGTAGTGGATGAAACTATGAGCCTGGTTGCCTGCATTTAAAAACTCAGTATTCTGGAGTGCCAGCTGTTAAATTTTTGTTGGAATATAAACAGTATATTTGTTAGTAAAAATTGTCATTCTGGTTAAGGCACTATTTTGTTGATACAAGTAATGGAGCTCAAGGGTGTGTTAAGAATTAATGTAATTAATGTAATTTCAAGAAAAAATAAATAAGTGAATATTTGCTTCTGTCCGTTACTTTTCTTTATGGTCTGCAATATTTTGCACTAATAAAATTATTCCTGTGTTTGTCATTGTTCCTAGGAATTGTTAGAGTTTCTAAGCATAAGGTAGAGTTTTTAAGTATTGACAGATGATCATGGTTTCACTGAAGACCAAATAATCACTAAGTATGTTTTTTTAAATGGCAATTGTGTGTAAAACATTTCTTCCTCACATGCCTTTGAATTTCAATTTTTTGTGACACCAGGATTTCTGCTGTCTAGGTGGAGACTATTTGGCACATTCAAATGAAAGTGAATCAAGTAAAAATAAATAGTTCAGTAGATGAACAACTCTGACTTGATCAGACATGAATGTTGGAAAATATCTTCTTTGTCTAGGCATGTTAGGTCTATCAATATACTTCAAAGAAGAACTGAGTGTTGTACTGGGGATAATTTCATCTCTCAATCACACTTTAAGTGTTTGTAGAAGTCACCTGTTTTTCTGAGCAACTTTGGAGATGGAATGAAAAATATATCGTCAAAATATAGGTTTTGGTTTCAACTAGATTTTGGTTATTGTTTCAGGTCTGGATCATGAAACTGTCACCAGTTTATATGCACTGGGAGGGCATCCCAGCTCCTTCAGTAACAGCCTTTTTCTGTCAGTCATTTGTGTGTGGCTCTAGGAAGACTTAAGCAAATGAAGCTATGATAGCATTGAACCTCCACATTTCTATCGGTATAACAGATAACAATTTTCCCATTAAAATTTTTGCTATATTAGTTGATTTTCAGGCAGGTGGAAAAACAGGAAGGAAAAAAAATACTATGAACTTGAAAAATTTCTGATTTCCCTCCAAATTTCACCATCTCCTTTTTCTCACACAGTAGTCTATCCATTCGAGTTTTTCACACTTGATCTTTAGTACTGGAAGTTCAAGACTGGCTTTTCACTGCGAAGTGAAAATTGTAGATGCCAATGGTGTGAATACCTTTCACAGATCCTCCAGTTTGAAAAAAAACGTATATTCATTTACTTCCTTCCATGAAAGAGAGGAGACCAGAACAATATAGTGCAAAGAGATATTTTTAAGTTACATAGAAAGAAATCACATACAATTTTAAATTATGCAGAAGGGATATATGTATTTGTGAGGATAATGACCCACTTCAAAACAAAGCAGTCAGAACTGTGATTTGTGCCAATTGTTCGCACAATGATTTTTCTTCTCTATATTTTTAACCCAAATATAAAAGAGACATGCTACTTACAGACCTATGGTTATTGTGCAAACATAATTTACATGTCTTCACTGGGAATCATTTTTCTATAAAGAAATGTCTGTCAGATTGTGTTTAATTGAAACTCCCTTGTTAGAGCTAGCAGGAATATAGAAACTACTGTGTGTGGTTACGTGTATAAATGACCTAGCCCAAGGCTTGTACAGGGCATTGGAATGAATTGGAGTGGCTTTGGAACATCCCTCAGTAAACTGATTTTAACAGTCATTACTGTGCTCTCCCTTGATGAACATATCTTCTCTCACAAATTCTAAAGAAAATTACTTAATCTCTTTAGAGTAACGCCTGATAAGAAAGATAAATTCAGAATCTGATTGGTCATGAACTAGACTTCATGGGAAAAAGCTTGATCATGCCAGTTGATTGGTAAGGAATTCAGCAGAATTTTGTAGTACTTAGGTTTAACAATAGCTTGTTGTTTTCAGGTTTAGATTTTGTGAATGTCATTGCCATTTTTCAGAATATTTTTATGTGAACATAGCTTTCAAGACGTGTGACTACCTAATTGGAAACTGGGGCTATGAAAACAGTCTTGGTTGTAAAGCCTCAAAAGTGTTTCTAATTCTTCCAAAACTACAGGAATAAGATGTAAAATTAATATTTTATTTTGCCAAAGTTAAACAGATGCTGAGTCTCAACAGTCCAATTTCTGTTTAAATTTAGAAGTCATGTTTTTCACAAATCCTATGTTTGACAATGAAGATTTTTTCCTGATGTTTACTGTTTGAAAAAATTAAATTCCCCGTCAGCAGAGTGGAGAGACTACTTTAATTTGCATTGTGGACTCATGTCCCTTTTAATGTCAAAAGAACTGGATTTAATCTGGCGACTTTTTCTTCCTGATATTCTTTGAATCTGACTGGGATCTGCATGACATTCTGTCCCTCTAATGGAGGAAGGAAACACCCTTGCTGCTTTGAACAGTAGACCAAGATGCACTTTCAGACAACTCAGGTCTGTTCAGGCAGAATTAATTCAAATCTGAACAGAGGAGGAGAAGACCTTTGTAATGATCACTCATACCTTGTTTCTTTCCTGGCTTATGTAAGGAGGTTAAATGAGCTTGGCCTGCTTTGCTTAGATAAATGAAAAAGATAATAGGTTCTTCCTGCAGACTCACTGGGCAGTAAACACCAAAATGGACAGGCAGTGTTGGAGCTGCTGGGCAATGTTAACACACCATCACATGGATATGAACTGGCCACCTATTTTGGCTGCAGATTAGGAACTTGTAAGTTTCATTTAAATACCCCTACTTCTTTCATGGAAGAACTGAGTAAAAAGTTTCCTAATGAACAGGTACAGCAACGTCTTTCTAGTACAAGGGACAAGAAATCTAGCTAGTTTAAATATAAAACTAAATACGTATGTGAAGGGATATTTTTCCTCTGTCTGTGGTTATAGGAGTGACTAGATTTGATCATCTATTATTATTCAAAATAATATTCAAAATCTTGCATTACAGAGAAATGAAATTTTATTTGCTCAGCTCCTTCTTTTTGTCCCTTTTAAAACATTTTATCAGTGTCTTTTTGAAGTGATATGGCACTTAGTGTCTTTTTTAAGTGATATGGCACTTAGTAGTTTTATTCGAGCTGTTGATACTATTCCACAATTCTCTGGACCAATATTCTATGATGGAAGCCACAAAGTGTTGCCCTCTCCTTGATGCTGTAGTTTCTAGTTCAGTAGACTCCTTTCAGTTTTAAGGTTGATGATCCACATGGACATAACTACTTGGTTATGACATTGTATGTGTTTTCAAGTTTCAGCCAACAAGAGGTCAAAGTCC
The DNA here is from genome assembly GCA_013397725.1 of Rhagologus leucostigma. Taxonomy (NCBI): domain Eukaryota; kingdom Metazoa; phylum Chordata; class Aves; order Passeriformes; genus Rhagologus; species Rhagologus leucostigma. The sequence goes on along the minus strand of VZTD01002293.1, from coordinate 2,132,064 downwards.
ACTTGAACATTTTCATTAACTTTAATTGAAAGGAGAGACAGAGTTGTCTTATTTTTAATTGGAGATATTTGGAAATAAGTCTTCTTTCTTTAAATGCTGTCTCTGAACTATGGCATAAATGAATATAAATCAAAACTCACAGATTGATAGGAGAGTTTAATTAGAAATGAAAGTTGACACTCTAAGTAATAGAATAGGTCCTTCAAAGCACAAATCAAAGTTTCCTGTGGAGTATATAAACTTTGTGTACTGCTTGTAGCCATGAAAAAACAGAAAGGATGTAAAGTAAGTGATATACTGCTCATCTTTCTCTTAACAAAGTCTTGATGTTTTCATCAAAAGGTATATTTTAAGACATAATAAAATGCCAGAGGCACAATATATGTGATAAAATAAGTAGAAGGAGACATTAATCAGTACTGTCAGTTTAACTTACCAAGCTCACATATTAGCACCATTTTATTGCAATTGAAAAGAAAAAGAAAATACTAAATCAAATAAGAGAAACAGTTGCTTTTATATGTGAACATGTTTATTTTCTAATCTACACAAAATACTGGAAATCCCTATGGCATGATTTGCTAAAGGGAAGATACCTTGTTTGTCTGTAGAAGATAGGAATTACTTTTAGAATTTTCAAGAAAAAACTGTTAAGCTTTGGGCTGATGGAAAACTGAACTTCTATCTACCCATAAAATGGTTGTTGTGGTGGCTTTTTTAACTGGAATAAAAGTGAAATTAAATAAACTACACTACCCTATTAAACACTTTGTAACACATGGACACTGTTCAAGAGACACAGAAAAACTACTGGTGTATTTTCCAAGCTCTGACTCATATAAATTTGGACATAGTCAGATTTATTTCTGGCAGGAATAAAATGCTTTACACAAGGGGAAAAAGAGAAAGGCAAAATTTGGAGAAGAGGGAGATTTAAAGACATTATTCCTTATAAGCAAAATAACCACCAATCTCTGGGGATACGTATATGTGTATGTTTCTGCTTAACTAAGCAAGATTCCACTTTCGTTATCATTAGAATTATACAGAAATGTGCCTATACACACATGTTCCATTGAAAATGGAACAGCTTGTCTTCTAATGTTAGATCTTGGGTGAAAAAATACCAGGTATATACTTCCTCCCATTTATGTTTGTTCTTTTCAGATGCATATTTGTTGATTGATCCTGTTTCTTCCTGAGAAAGTGAAGAAAAGACATTCTCATGGAGACAAGATAACAGTCAAGTTTCATTTGCTGTACGATTGTATCAATTTTTAACCTGTGGCAAACAGGTTAAAACAGTGCAGACAGATCACTTCCTGGACTGGGTTAGTTTTGTGGAAGAAAAATCTCTAACACCAAAGGAAAATAATTTCAAGAAGAAGAAGAAGAAGAAAATATTTCAAGAAAAGCACTTGATGATAGGGAAATATTGCCCATGCTGTCCCAGAACAATGAGGAACACAACAAAGAAACCATTTAAAACAGCATCCTTATGGTCCAATGTGGCAGCAAGAAAATGTAGTAGCTTGGCTATTCTTTTAGGGTTTGGAGCTAATTTGTTAGGACAAGCTCAGGGAATGTTGCATCATGTCAAATTTTTTTAATCCTGTCCCTCATTGTCATTGTAGACTCTCAAGCAGAGAGGAGTATTTTCTCCTCTCCATGATAATGTTTTACTCATTTTCTCAAGAAGGAACAGGATCACTCTACAACAAATTAGCAGGTTTATCCTGGTTTTTCTCCAAAGAGATCTTGTTAAGTGTAAGCACAGAAACAAACCACTTAGCTTAGGTGATTCAGTGTTTCAGGCATGAGTAAGAGTGGTTTTCTCCCCTCTGCCACAATCTACCTGTGTGACTTTCAGGGCCAGAGCCAAACCCATCTCTTGTCTCTTTGTCTTGAAATGGTAACAATGCAGACAAAACCAGAATGAAATTCCTGAAGTGCAGTTTAGGCAGAGACTGGGCACATGAACTCAGGAAGCCAGTCCAAAAGTCCCTGCCCAGCTGGCAGGAACATGGGATTCTTCCGGCCCTGGTGCCTGAAGTTACTTCATGTCCAGAAGCAAGGTCAGCTGGAGTGACGAAGGAAATTTACTTATAATTAAGTTTTCCAGTAGCCATTGACTTTTATAAAAATCAAACTTATAAGTTCACACATGCCATTTCTGTATGCTTCTCAGAAGCTGGTGTTTGCTTTGAGGCTAACCAGAACTGAACTTTTCTCAGACCTCAGTTTTGCACAGTACTTGAAGACAGTTAGGTATCAAAGAACAGGAACCATGAAATCATCATGGTAAGAAGGAACTATATAATTTGGTTTGGCTTTTTCTTCCCCATCAGATATGCTGACTTCTATATTCCATTTGTTGGCTAAGAATCTTCAGAAATCTAGAAATTACAAGAATCATAGAATCATAGAATATCCCAAGCTGGGAGGGACCCATAGGAATCCTCAAGTCCAACTCCCTGCCACTCACAGGACTACCTAGAAGTATACCATGAGACTAAGAGCATCATCCAGATATACCCTGAACTCTGATAGGATTGGTACCATGGCCACTTCCCTGGGGAGACTATTTCAGTGACTGACCACCCTCTCAGTGAAAAACCTTTTCATTGTATTTAATCTGAACTTCCCCCAGTGCACTTTCATGCCATTTTCTTGTGTCCTATTCCTGGTCACCAGAGAGATATCAGCACCTCCTTACAAGTTTTCTTATAGCTCTAAAAAGAAGACAGAACAGTAGATTGAGTGACTTTATGAGTTTATTTCTCACTGTGGTGATTAGCTGTGGAACAATCACTCCTCATCTGACAAAGGTGGCTAGACAACCCGAATGATGGTTTCAAGCTTCAACGACATAATGTCCCCAAATATAACAGAGCAAGTGTAACTAGAGAGAGTACAAAATAGTTTGTACATAGGTCTAAATTTTGAGGCTGAATCTGAGAGCAAAGACAGGATGTGTGTTTACAGTGAAATTCATAACTAGAATTGAGCAGTAGTCTTATATAGAAAAGAAGCTTCCTCTTTTTAAGCCATTTTATTTTCTATTAATTTAGAGGTTTTATAAAAATAAATGAAAGGATAATTTGAAATGTACAGGAAAACTCACGTTGTCATCTGTGGGTTTTTTCCATTTATTCTGAGCGTCTCCCAAACTGAGATCGATGAAGCAGGCAGATGTGGTTCGCTGTGGTCCTTCTCATTATACAAGCAGCACCAAGTAGGAAAAGAAAAGCCTGAGCGAAGGACAGAATAGTTTATTAAGGTGGGAAGACAATTAATGACACATATTGTCTGGAGGGATACGCATTGAAAATTACTGGGTGTGGCCAGATGATTCTTGTACAGCAGGCAATCTGTTACAACCTCTGAGAATCACACGTGGACATCAGGGATGTCTGTCAGAGGACATACATGCCCAGACAGACTAGGGAGCATTTAGGGAACAGGGACAGCTAAGGTCCAGCAAAACTCTGCTCGGCTTCTTGATGAGCACTGCTGGTCTGATCTAGACATTTTTTTCTATATAATGTTCTCAAGATGGAGTTCCATTAAAAACTTTCTCTATGATAAATCCCTTAGGTATTGCATGCAGATGGAGGGCTGCATTTGTTTATTTTGCTAGCAAAAGAAATTCAAATAAAATTATTTCTAAAATATGTTCAGAATTAAGTATATCCTTCAGCTATTTAGCTTATTGCAAGTGGAGATCCAAACATTTGTCTGAGAGAACAAGATCTTGAATTAATTTTCCAATTTTACCTCAGATGTTATTCATATGAAACCTTACCTCTCAGATTTTCCTGAAACTGAAAATTTAGTCATAATCAACGATGACTACAATAAAGCAAAACACACCAACATTAAAATTAGATATTAAGACACCAAAAGTTCACACACAAACTGGCCATTTTTGTAGACTGTAAAAGAAAAAGCTCAGCTGAAAATCTTTAAACTTAGTTTCTGCAGAAGCTTCGCAATCAGGTCTGTATTATTTTGTGGAGCTAAAGCAGGGAATAAAATAAGTATGTGTAAGGCAGAAGTAAGAATGCTACATAAGGGACATGTTACTCTGGGGACAAGTTGATGTCCATTGCCTTATCTGTTATGGCATTACAGAAGAGGAGCAACAACCACCTGAGAAAGACAGATCCAAAGGCAAATGCTTCCGCCTGTATATACATGATGAAATATTATCACATGATGCAATTAAGCCCTAAAATATAGAGGGGGGAAAAGTGTCAGCCCCGCCCATCATATTAGAGATGCTTGGCACTTTGAGTTAACATGCATCTCTTCATGGAAGCTATAAAAAATCACCTACGTAATTTTGCTGTCTTCAATATTTATTTTTTGTGGCAAGCACGGGTACTACTTAGAGAAAGACTTTAATCCTTCATATGAGCTGCAGCAATTCAACAATTCAAATTCTTATTATTTAACCTCCTGTTTGTGTCCTAAGGCCTTTCAGATGAAGATATAGTTCCTAGAAAGATTCCTTCTTGTGTCACCTCCACTACTTCAGCTCTTTTTATAGCTGTCATTGCCAGCTGTGGCTTTGTGTTTCAATTTTTTTCAGTCATTTCACATTCCTTTTTTTTTTCTTCTTGCAAAGTTCTTTAGTTTTTTGGTCTCTTACAAAGTGCTGTACACTTAGTTTTACTGCACCTCTGAGGGACATCTTTCTCTTTGCTGTAAGAGGCTTTTCTAAAGTACTTTCCTCCTGAATGACAGCATAATGACATTATTTTCTCTCATGTGCTATTTAGTTTGGAACTCTGTTTTGCTTTCAGTTTCTATAACACAACTTGTGTTAAAAATCTGATACCTTCAGTAGGAGCACTACATTGTCCCTAACTATTGCTTCTTTTCCTGTTCCTCATTTGTAACAGTACCTGCTTTTAGTAAGTTTTTTTGCTCTGCTCTTGGCATTACCTCTTGATTTCACTCTTCTTATTTATAGATCTATCCTGGTTATGAAAAATATATTAATAGCCTCTTAGATGGAGTCTGATCAACATGCTTTATCCCTACCATAGTGTCTGCTCAGCTATGATTTCTTGGCCTGTTTAAACAAACTAACAGTATTGGGCTAATCCTCTTTCCTCAGCAGTTAAATTTCTCTGAACACATTTGCTTGAGTCTGTGAGCACTCTCAGGTAGTTCTTAGGGCTTTAAAAGGTGCTGAGGACCTGGCAACCAGCAGTACCCACATCACAGACTTTTTTTTCTAACAACAGTTTTTGTAAGCTTTTAGTAAATAAGTAACATCTCTACACTTGATCTGACCAGAGCCAAGGAGATGAATTATCATCACTGTCTGAAAATGTTTTTTCTTCTTATGACACATAAAGCTTATGACACATAAAGCATTCATAAGATCATAAAGTTGTTTTACAGTCCTGCAATTTATGGTGAGTTGCTCAATTTAAAGTAAAGAAATATTATCCCATGAATACTGCATTTAATCAACTGCTTGACTGAATTATTATACCAGAAATGTGCTTGTTAATGATGGTATTTTCTACTGATTCTAAGGCTGCTGGATTCATTTTAACAACATGTAGAATCTGTGTCCTGTTAAAATACTTTCCTGCAGCTAAAATGTTTGTGTGAACCGATTGTCTGTGTTTGTATTTTAACTTTCTGTAATTACACGGTTTCCATGCACACAAATGAAATATTAGGGATCCTATATTAACCGTAGATGAACTACCCACAATGCAGTCTATGAATTAAACCCTTTCTTCCTCACAAAACAAAGCAGTTTTTAACAAGACAATTGGTGTAGTAAAAAAAAATGGAAGATAACAGCAAAAACAAAGCTGTACCTTCAATAAGTGTTTTTGCAACACCTCTTAAAAATCTGTATAAATATATGTCTATATAAACCTAGACAAAGATCATTATTAAAGATATCTGCTAATGATGGGCTAAAATTCTAAGCTTTATTGCTGAACTTACCTTTGCAGATAGGAAATCACCTCTCCTATCTGTAACCCTAACACCAGCACCCCGTTATCCCTGAGTAAACCAGTTCAGACCCCAACTGGACAGTCTTGGCTCTCTGTGGAGATTATTGCCTAGTTTGCACATGAGTAGATTTGTCAGGATGCATTCCACCTGATCCATCGCAGAGGTAATCCTAACCATGAACTCACATCTCTGCAGTGTGAACCAACGATGAAAGAGTAGAGAGCAAAAAATCTTGAAAGTGCATGTGTGCCTTTTGTGAAACAAAGACCAACTGATTGTTCATCAACTTCAAATTACACAGGGATAATTCAAGATATCTGTCCCTACAGAGATGCATTTCTGTAAAGCCTGATTATTTTGACTTTGCCCAGTCCGAATTCCCACCGACATGTCAGTCACTCACTACAGTTAAGCACACAAGCCTCATTTAGGTTTCTACTCCTTTGCTTCTCACTGACCTTAACAAAATGTCTATAGTTGGTGGTAACAAATAATGAGTAAAAAAAAAAAATCTATCTTCATTTGTGATTTAACCCTAAGTTTTGCAAAACCATACCAAAAAACACCTTTTTTTAATATATTAACTTGTCTTCTAGGTTGAATTGAATTCAGCCTCTGGAGTTGCAAAATCTTGGTTGATGGACGTATTTTATAAAAGTTGGTGAAGGTTGTAATAATGTTCCCTGAGGGTTCTGGTTCATTCAATCAGAGACATGAAAAATAAATACGTGAGGGTTCATCCCAATCCTTTATAGAATTGAAAGCCTCATTAGAAACCTAGATAAGACTCTGTTTAGCTGCAGACTTTTACTAAGAGATTGTAAAGCTCCTTCAGCCATCTTCTGGCCAGTGATGATTTTCAAGGGCTGAAGTAGAGACACTCCTTATTTCTTATATCATTCCACATGTAGCTTACACTTCTGCTAGTTGTCCAGATGGAAAGGGTGAGGCTAGAGTTTCTCTCAGGAAGAAAATAAATATTTGGTACTGAAAATAGAATAACATAAAAAATTGGCATCAAAGTGTAGACTGGATTTCAGTGAGCGTATGAATCAAATAGGTTGTTAAAACTTCACTCTCAGACAAACAAAACCTAGACATTTTTACAGTTTGACACAACAGCAGCTATTTATTTTATTTCAAAAAATAACTAATCATTAACAAATCATCAGTCTTTGACAGAAAACTGGCAAATTATGTATTACACAATGTGCTTAACAAATCTGTGCACACGGTTCCAGAGAATAAAAACAATATTGTCTATAAAACCAAGTATTAAAAAAAAATCATCTCTGCTATTAATTGTAAATTTCAGTGTGAGATGATTGAAAACAAATGGGTTTGGAGGAGCAGTTCTTCAAATGGAGACATCAAGTCTGTGTTTGAATTCTGTAATATTTACTCCAAATGTCAGAAATTCTCTGCATCTTTAAAATGACATTTGCTGTTCCTGAGTTTGATTTGCATTGAATATTTATTCTAAAATGTTTATCTAACTTTTAAATATGAAAAATAGTGCAAAAGGTACAATAGCTTTATCTCATATCTCTTCCCAATGCCCCAGTTTGTGACTGTACTCTGGGTGACTATGGAACATTATTTTCCAGATTTAGTATTGAATGCTATCTTTATATGAAAATACGTATATGTCTGTATTTTACATACACCTGTATTTCATATTCCTCTGCAAATCAACAAATACACACTGTGGGATTCTTTGAGAGTTGCAGAGACCATGCTGGTTTCTCGGACATGTCAGAGGACAAAACCTTCATGGAAGTGCTGCGGAAAACAACAGAACTGCCTCCACTTCCACAGGACAGGCTGATGACCAGACTGTCCTGAGAGGCACAAGATGCTGAAGATGCCTGATCCCTTTCCAGCACCACACTTGGGCATGAAGGTGTTAAACTGGTGCACATTCCTCATGCTGTGGCTAAAACCCTCTCTGTCAGAATATTCCTTCCACACTTTCACATGAAAAATCTTGAATGCTTCTATACTATCTGGGTGTCTAGAAGGTATCTTGTGGCTTGTGTACTGGGGGCCAGTCTTGAGGTTTTGATAGAGGAAGGCCTGCAGGGTTGCCCTTGCAAAAAGGGACAGGGGATGCCCCACGGTGGACATAGGCAGCTCTAAGAGACCCACCACAGGACAAAACAGAGCCCATCAGACAAGCTTGTTGTGCCCCAGGGAAAACATATTTAAGAAAGGGCAAAATATGAGAAAGACAGGAGGAGGGAAGATGAAGAGAGGAAGTAAACAGGGAGAGGAGAACAGAATCAGAGTGATAGAACAGAGGCAGCAGGAGGATGAAATGCTCCATGGCAGAGTGGATGTCCCTGAAGGATGGCAACACATAAGAGTCCCAGAGGAAATGAGATAGAAGGAAGGAATGTCAAAGAGAAACCTCCACATCCAGACTGCACCTTGCATCCTGCATCACTTTTTGTCTGGCTGAAGGCACTGCTGAATGCGACCTGTGGTGATAGCAAGGCAGGGAGGAGTGGTGTCTGAAGGGAAGCTGAGCCTGGGAAAGGAGGAGTGTGTTTTGCTTAAGCGTTCTAAAGTTTGTGTCTTTTTTTATTTATTTTCCATACTCAAATTAGCAACTAAATATTTATATTAATTGGCAATAAATTAAGTTCATTTCCCCAAGATGAGTCTTTCTTGCCCATATCACTAACTGGTTATTTATTTTCCTGTCTTCGTCTCAATTCACAAGCTTTATAGGTCCTGTCCTTCCAATCCTCTCACTTATCGAAATGCAAGAGCAAACCACTGGCTGGGTGCTGGGCTGACAGCTGGTTGCAAGCCACCACAGCTATTTAACTAGCCAGAGGTTAGCTAAAGGCCAAGTAGGACAATGAAAAATGCCAGCTCAGAGGACTGGAAGGGATTTATGGGATTGCCATATAGCACTAGCAGACCTCCAGCCCTGTTGTTAATGGCTAGACACTACAGAGGGAGAGAATTGAGAGAGCAATTTGGCTGTACATGTTCCCAGGACTTGAATAGGTCACATGAGCTGGAAGTATTCAGGTTCATAGATTCACAGGTTTAAAACTGGAGTGTGAGAATACACCGGAGAGATGGCAAAGTTCCATGGGTAGTTCGTGGAGTAAAAAAATCCCAAAATATATGTGGGAAACAGACTACTAATCCTCTTCCCGTAATCAGCTAGCCATAAAACACACAAGAAGAGCATGAAACTTTTCCTGAGAGCTAAGCTAAGAGCTAAGAGCTGGAACAAAATGAATGATTAGGTTCTTTTAATCCCCTAATACAGCCAAGAAAGCCAGCCAGCTGTGCAAAAAACATCATGCTGCCTAAAAAGGTAAGATTGCAACTACTTTCTCTACTTAAAGAATCACAGAATAAGCTGAGTTGGAAGGGACCCACAAGGATCACCAAGTCCAACTCCTGGCCCTGCACAGAACCATCCCCAAGAGTCACACCATGTGCCTGATAGTGTTGTCCAAACTTTTCTGGAACTCTGTCAAGCTTGGTGTTGTGAAGTCAGTCCTAAGGCAGTTATGTTTGTAAAAGGCAGATGGTACCAGGCACAGACAATAGAGTTACCTCCAAAGATCTATTTTTTGACAGAAAGACAGAATGGATGTGTAACTTGGGACTAGAAAAAGTCTGGATTCTCTGCTTATTATTTTATTTAATTCAGCAGCTAAAAGTCCAAGTCAGTCAATGAATATCCTAAAACAGTGTCTACAACTCATAGGCTGTGATTTCCACACATGTAGGAGGCATTTGGTCTACTTTCTACAGGCTGTGCTCATAACCTGTGCACTCACAGTGAGGCCCTAGATTAATTTTGCACGCTGCAAATTCATTTTATGACGTGCATATATGGTGTGATGCCTTGAACTCATTGTTCCTTCTTTGAAGCTGATTTATCCTCACATTGCACATCTATCTTGCTCAGGACGAGTCAGAACTAAATAAACTAGCACAAATCATCAGTGTGCAGTAGGAAATAGAGATCTAGATGTATCAGCCACTTGGCATGTGCTGCATGGCATACGCATACATATTTCAGCCAAAATAGGTCAGACAGGGAAACTTAGATATCTAAGGAGTAGATCAAATTATCAACTCTGCTGTTTCTGGGATAAACACTTTTTTCTGTCTAGGACTGCATTGTGCCCTATAAACACACAGATCACACAACATTGCATCATGTAGCAAACATTGTGAGATAATTACTTTGTAAGTTTTAAAACACAGAGGCCTGTGTTTGAATTGTGGAGTCTGTCTTCTTTATGCTGTAAGCTCCTCAGGACTCCTACTTGCAACAACATTTTATGTAGCACTCAGTGTCCCATTCTTGGTCTTATTAGGAAAATAAGAGGTGTCTGCTTTTGGACAATAGAGGTCTGAGTAATAGATGAGTGCTATGGGTATATTTGGGGCCTCCTTTCATCACTTGATTGCAGTAATACTTTTTCCTTTACTAATATTTTTTCATCCAAACATATTTGTAATACAAGAGCTTCAAGTATCACAAAAAATCTGAGGGCATTAGGTCTCAAGTCTCCAGAGGAAATATGAGGTTAGAACTGTAAAGCCGTCATATAAACAGTACATTTCTATGGTAGCTAGTGATGATCTGAAAGCTAAAATAGAAAAAATGTGCAGAAAAGGCTGTTCAACAACTGAATGTATTGTGAGCACAGAATAAAATCAAAAGAATTTAAAGCTACATTTAGTATGGATAAAGCCTATTGCTTATTAATCTATCCTCATGCGTATAATTAGCAAAGATAGAGTCACACCATTAACCTACTGTACTTATAACACTGAAATAAGTGATTTTATCTTATGAACATTCATATTCTCTTTCTAATATGAGACATAGCAGCCAGTATCCCGTGCTTGAATAAGCAGGTGCCAACTTTTTTGTAGAGCCTAATTTAATCTTTAACATGGATGAACACGTGCCTCCAGTGCAGCTTGAGGTTAGCAGCATTCCTGCTCATGGATGCTTCTCACCTGCCTCACCTCCTCAACTCATTTAATTTGAGCGTATTTCTAGTAGGGAGTGCCAAAAAGCCAGCAAATGCTAGAGGTGTGTTTTGTCTGAGATTACTTCCTGTGCTAAATCCGGGAGCACCTTCTGACTGGCTGATCAGCTAACTGAAATACACAGGTGTCTATCAATTCCATTAGAAAGATTAGACATTTCAGACTTACAGCTGTCTCTATTTTGCCAGAACAAATGCCATCCTCTGTTAAGCTCTTCCTCGGAAAGGAAAATCTGGCCACTTACAGCTATTATGAGCCAAGAAATAAGCATGCCAGGTCTGCAGCTGAAAATCTGGAATTATCTTATAACAGCAGCAGGAATATTTAGGGATGAGCGATTGTAAGAACCGACTCATGGGACTGGCAGTGTTCAGCAGGCCTTTGGCCAAGCTAAACACCAAGTAGAAAATGCTTTTCAGTCATTGCAGCATATTCCCAGACCCACTCCTGTCTGCACATATCTAACAAACTTAGTTTAAGACCTAAGGAAATAAATGTCCAGACAAAACAGGTCTTCGTGTCCAATTCACAGCAATTTTTTTTCTTCCAGGTGGAGTGCAAAAAGAGTAACGAGGAGCAGCTTCATGAATGGCTCCAAGAAAAGAGACACTGATCATCAGCAACTTCAGAAAGGCACTGGAGACAACTCCAGTGAGACCTCTGTCTGTGGGTCGTTAAGCGACCTTGCAAGCTAAAACAGCATTTCTAAAACAGCGGCTTACAGCCTGTGGTCGATAAAGCACTACAAGTCCATGGACTTTTTACTGAAAGGCAAAGTTAGCAAGGCAATTCTCAAGGAGGAGAAATTTGATATGCTACTATCTACAGCTTCACTGGAAAAAGATTTAAGCTCTGCTGACAAACAAAAAAAAAACCCTGATGAAAACAGCTGCTCTACAGTATCTGATCTAGCCATCTTCTGTAGACACAAGAATGTTAGAAAGAGAAAAGAGTAAACATAAAACTTAGCTGGTTATTACTCAATCTGGAAAAGCAAATGAGTGCAATTTGCTAAGAAAAGTAGCTGATAAAGATAAGCAAAACTGGTTGGTCACTTTAGAGGGAAGCATGGAAAAAGGTCTTTGAGGTTGCGCTGTACCCACAAATGCTATTTGGAAAGAAAAATACAGCTATGACCTTATCTATTTGGGTTTTTTCCATGTTTTCACACATCCTAAAGATTAAGTTAATTTTCTTTAACGAGCAGATCTTACAATTTCTGCCATTCATGCCATGGTGGTCTCTCACTTAGACTACTAGGACAGCAATTCTGACAGAGCTAAATCGAAGGCATAATTCAGGAGGTCATCTACGACACGGCAACTCTTTCAAATAGTGCACAGAATAAGCAGCCTTGGACCTGCATTGGCTCTCTAAAGGTTAAAAGGTACTACTTCAGGCATCAGCTTTGCCCATCCAGAACTGCTAAAAAACTGATTCTCCCCATTGCCATACCTTTACAGGTATGATGAGAGGCTCTGTCTTTTGTGGTGATAGATTCATGAGCAAAAGAAGGATGCGGCAGAGTGCTTTGCATAAGGCCACCTGACATTTAGAGAGATCTTTTTTTTCCTTCAGACTTAAATTCTGCTCATTTTCTCACCTTTAAGACATTCTGTTTATCTGTACTGAAAAATATTCAGTAAATCATTGCTTTAATTTAACTAATAACAGATGCAGGATTCATTATTACTCTATGGGAAGTACTTTATTGAAACAACTCGTATTTGAGGTTTTGTGGAAATCAATAGTTATCAGCATCTGCATTATTAGGACAGAAACTGTGGATGCTGAGTACTGTATCAAAAACAACATCATTTATATGTCAGGAAACTGTGAGGAGATATATTTGCTGCTTTGCTTAGCACAAGGTTTACAAATCAATATTTATATTATTTTGAATCCAACAGACTCACCCTCCTCTTCACACTCTCTTCTTCATATGTAGTACTCAGCAAACATTAAATATTTTAAGTACTTAGCTACCAGAAAGTAGAATTGCATAGGCTGTGACAGTAATCAATTTCTCAAGACTGTGAAAAAGACTAATAGAATTAGTGTTATCACCTTTTCCTAGGCTATTTTCCTTGATGATGACAGAAAAATAAGAGAATAAATTCTTCAACCAAAGAATAGATCCACAAGAGCACCTAACTTCTATGTATATTTCATTCTAAACATAACTTCAGCAATGACCAAGGAGCCTTCATCCTGAGGCTGAGAACTTAAAATGATGAGAAATTTGAGGTGGCCATTAGTAAGTAGTATGGGACCTTGTGCTTACTATCCAAAGGAAACTGAAGGTGGGACAGTCAAGCAAGTCACCACAACTTCACTTGAGCAGTTATGCTGTACCTGACAGTCTCTGTGGCAAACATGAGATGAAACACTTAAATTTCAACCAAGAAAAGATGTTTTTCTCACTTCGCCTCACAGATGTGAGATGAAAGAGATGACTTATCAAAGCCCATCCAACATGCCATTGCTCATCAAGCCATAAGCACTCACCAGTGGATGTTAGCCCTTCAACCAATGTTACAATCAAAGAGTTAGACATAAGCCCCAATTTCAAACAAGTGGTGACAGCCATTAACGCCCTGCACAGCCTGCACCTTGGTGGTCAGGAGACACCAGGGATTTGGAACCCAAGGATTAAACCCTTCTTTCAGACAAACAAAACTCATTCTCTTAAGGGTACTGAAGACCAGCAGCTATGGGGCAGAAGGGAGAGAAGTCCTATTGAACGCAGGCCACTTTGTGTGTGATTGGTTAAAAACCTTCTGGATGCAAGGTATGGAGAAAATGAGGTGAAATAAAAAGACCCTATAAGCTGATTGATAAGAGATGGACCTACATTTCTGGGCCATGAATGTTTCATATAAAACATTCCAATAACATTTTAAAAGCAGTTATCAGTCACTTAAAGTAGGCCTACCCTTAAATGAAATTATTTTAAAAGTAGAACTTAGAAAGAACATACTGAGTAAAACATTTCAAGCAAATTAAATTTTTTTCTTTCTGTTGTTTTTTACGCTGGGAGTGATGCAGGGTATTAATTATTTTGACCTTTTTTCATTGTGTAAGATGAATGCATGGTGTGTGGGATGTTTTTCATCTCCTGTGGACCCACGCAATGGACTTTGTGAGTCAACACACGGTCACCCTGAGTGAGGTGTGGCAGAACACAATTTCTCTCAATGTCAGCTAATTTTTTTGAACAGACAGTGACTGGACGCCTCTCTTCGTATGGTGCTTTTCTGCCCAGTCAGATAGCAGCTTCAAGCCTCCCTCCTTTGTTTGCTGCCTCTTGCTGATAGTGCACAGCCAGTGAAGAGCCAGATGATTTGTGACTTTGGTGCTTTCATGTCCCCCAGCCTCACGGCAGGTTCGCTCAGCTTCTGACACCCTGGATTTTCCAAAGGGCGCCAAGCTGGACACACACACATATTTAATTGCTGCGAGTTCACATCACTCAAATGCATGTGGAATTTAAACCTATGGGGGTGAAGGGTAAAGTTTAGGCCGGGTGCCATTAGGCCAGTTTGTGTTCTAGAGATGAGATATCTGCACACACTGAGGATCTATTTCTGTAGATGACACTCCCAATACTGTTCACAGAGAGGAGCAGCTATTTGGAGAGTTCTCAGGCCTCAGCATATTTATTCTCCAAAGACAGGCAGAGACACTTCCTCACAGGCCTCCTGGCCTCCTTGGGCTGATTTTACCTAATGGCAGGGTTTGGTCCCTTGGAGCATGCTTCTGTGCAGATTTGTGTGGTGATGTGCATGTGTTTCTTGATTTAAAAAAAAAAAAAAAACAACCAAAGCAACAAAGAAACCTCCCTGGGCAAAACAGTTTATCCTGTAGATTCCTGTCATCCAAGCTAAATGCTAATACGTTTACACACTGCAAGTACCTCTGACAGCCCTGGAAACAGTACTGGTCTCCTAGGAAGCCATGTTTTGGAAATGAATGTACATTCCCAGGTGTCGAGTACACATGAAGCTCACTTCTGCCATTGGGGTAATTAGTAAAGGCTCTCTTGGCAGAATTTAATACCTCTGATAGCTCTACTTCTTTGGCTGCAAGCTCAAAAGTTGTTAGATAAGGATAGGAAAAGAAAAAGAGAAAGAGGAGTCTATATAAAGTCCTGTTTCCCTAAGAAAGCAGAGATTTCTATGGTATCTCTCATATAGACAGATTGACCAAGTCCAGATTGAGATGGAAATTTCTTTTTCTGTCTTCAAAGACATTTTTGCTCCCAAAAGTTCCATTCCTAGGGAGTATCATATGAAGCAGAAAATCTAATGGACAGCTGAAAACTCTTCTGTTGACAGTCTCACCAAATCTGGTATGTTCATACAACATATTTTGGTTCTAAGCGATTTTTATTAAAAAGATGAATGATTGTAGAAGTCCCAACAAGCTGCAGTTTGGGAATGGTTATACTTGGATTTTGAAAAGAAATTATTAGAAAAGGATAGAACTAGATCTGTTTTAGCAATCTATGCAGTTTTGTGCGTATCTATGAACATACAAGTATTTACTAATAGTCAGCTGTACATATTTAGCTGCACTCAGTAGTGGCTAAAAAAATTGTTAACACTTCACACAGACTGATAAATTTATTGCCTCACATAGGATTTTTAAAAAAAAATTTTTGGGGAACATTCTTTGCAAATGTAAACAGTAGTATATATTTCTTTCAATGGCCCAGTGCATGTATTCTATTCCTCCAATAATTTCCCCCTCACTAGTATTCACTCATTTTCTTTCCATATCATGCATGTAATGGGCCTTCTTCAGGTGGGATGTAATCCCACACTCGAAAGCAGCATTAAGGAATGTATCTGCTGCAATACACATACAAAAACTAGACAACTCTCTTAATTTCACAATTCAGTTTGCTACTCAGAACTCTCAGATTTTGCACAGAATTTTCATGAGTAAAACTACTCAACCAGACTGATTAGAAAACCAAATTATTTTCCACCCACATGATGTAGGGGAAAATATATAAAATGGCAAAGGTTTTAGGAGTAGTATTGGCTCAAATCTATTTTTTTTTTAATTCCCTTTTTCTTTTTTTTTCCTTCTTTTTTTCTTCTACTTTTGGAACAATGTAACATTTATTTATGCCAGATATAAATTCTAAGAAGATATATTGGTGGATCATATCTTTTCCACCCCAAGGCAAGAGTCATATATTCATAATACATCTTTCATGACTTACTGTGATCCTCCTGAATAACAGACAGAAAAAAAACATGACTGCAGCATATTAAGAAAATGTTTTCCATCCAACGAGCTTGTCAAAGAGGAGTCTAAAAAGATAAGACACATAAATTTTAAGTCTCTTAGGACAACATGCTAATTCAAGCAGATAACATTCAGTGTTAAGATAATCTCCAATAATATGTAGCAATTTAGAAAATTGTTTGTTTCAAGAAAAGCTTTTCAAGTAAAGTGTCAGAAAGCTTTTGAAAAATTCATGTTTCATAAATCATTTTGATAGCTGCTGTTTTGTTTTCCTTAGTTGTCTGTAAATACTAATACTGAAATATCACAATTTCTCAAGGGTGAACAATTCCAGGTTCCAATCATTTCTTGAAACTACATAAAATTACTATCGATGTCCCATTTCCTTCCCAAAACTGTTGCTTCCTGATCTCACCTCTCACAAGTACCCGTGTCGTCAAGTACACAGGGTTGGACCTGATAACCTATAGATAACTCCTAGTCTGCTGAAAACTCAGTAAGGGAAATTAAATATTTAAAACTGTATGTGCATGACTAATTGCTTTGTAGAGCTGATCTGTTAGCATGAAGAGAGCTGAACTACTTGTAAACCTGCTAGGGCAGGGACTTCTCTTTGTATAGCAAAGCACTGCACCCTTTAGGGCAATACTAGAAGTGACAGTTTCGTCCACACTTTCCAGAACAAAGTAGCTTTCAACTTTGTATCTAATACAGAAAATTAGAAAGGACAGATAAGAGTTGTCTTAACTTAGTGGTTTTGTGGGAGATTAGGAGAATCGACCTTTAAACCCTGTGGAAGGTAGCTTTGTAAATCAAAGATTTTTGTGGTGAGTTTTCTGCTTTATTTCTTTGTATTTTTTACATATGTTTTTAATATAAGTATGTAATGGATAATTAAACTAACTACAGATATGTCGAAATTCTGCTAAATCTTTTAGCAAACTTAGCTTTAGAACCATGGGGTACTAAAAGTAAAACCTGACAGTGGTTTTTTGTAATTGTTTTGCTACGCCTTTATTATTCACTTCGTATAATTCCTACTGAGTGTAGTAAGATCATGACTGACATCCAAGATGGTGTTTTGAAAATATAATAAAGCAGGTTATGCACACACACAAACACATACATGTAATAGAAATATATATGTATGTATGTATGCAAGTATACAGCCCAGCAGATTTTCACAAGTATTGCAAATTTCTTCTTTACAGATGCACCTTGTCCACATGAAATACTTACAAAATTATAATTTTGAACACAGTTTGCAATGTGTGATGAGTGTATCGTAGCCATACATAACATCCACCCAAGTATTTGCAGATGTTACTTAACTTTGCCAAGGAGTTTCAACACTCTGGATGAGGTCTTGAACTCAGATTTGGCTGATGCAATGTAACCTACAATGTTTCTTCCCCAATGTAGGAAGGGAAATTAAATGAGCTATGGTTGCTCTGCTCAGTTGATTCCCTCACATCCATTCCTTGCCTTTTGGAATTTCCCATGACCAAAAATTATCCTCTGAGCACCAAAGAAGGTTCAAGAGAAGATTTCAAAAGCCACTGTAGGTAAACAGAGCTAAGTATCAACACATAATACCAGCTTATTCTCACACAGGATAAATACATCAAAAGGATCCAGGTAAACAGGAAGAAACCCTAATCTTTTTATCTTATCCATGTTACTAAAATCCATTCCCTGGTAAGGATCTAATCCAGTGCCTTCTAAACACAAACATCTAAAGAAACATCACTAGTCCTTTGAGTAATAGCACTTCTTATTTAATGACTCTTCTTATTCTGCTTTGCAACCCTATATAATTAAGGAAAATTTGAGGGAATATAAATAGGGAAGTAAAAACATAGTCAAGTCAAAGAACAGTAAACAAGAAAAGACTGTTTCATAAGTGTTTCCCAGTGTTGATTTTTAGACCATTGAAAAGATAAGTCAGCATTAGTCCACTGCTAGTAATGGGTATTTTCATTCCCTGGAGTTGTTTCTCACCCCCACTGTTCCCATTTCAGAAAAAAAACCCCAACCAAACAAAAAAAAGGCCCTGGTGTGGTACTAGTAATGTTTTCGCACTTTTACATAGTTTGAAACAGTAAATTCTATACAGCAAAAAATTCCTCTTGAGCCACCAAGCGGCCAGAGAATGCAGATTTACAGACCATCAATTTCCACTCACCTACTTTCATATTTGCTTTGGTAAAGAACAAGTCCTTGGGAGGGGATCCTGTGACTTCTCTGAAAAGTCCACATCAGTTATCAACTTTTACAAGTAATCCTTCCAACCTTTGACGAAATGAGGATTTGGGAACAGTCAGATTTTTATAATCATACACCTGTAAAGTAAATGCAAGTCTTTTGAGCTACATTTGTGAATTTATACCGTATATATATATGCTAAGGGAATCCCACATACAAGTGTGCATCACTGATAGGAGTTTAATTTTCTAATGAGATTTATTTTTGTCTCCTACTTCCTAATATATGATAACTTTAAGACGTTAAGTACTCTGCCTTCAATGGCACTGTAGCCTTTGTGTTCTTCCAAAAAGTGAAATGGTTCCTAAGCTTTTAATCTAATTAATTGGCACTCATGCTCCAAATGTTGTGAATTACTGTATTATTCAAAAGCCAAAAATGCCATTTACCCTTCAAAATTATGTTTAAGGGAGAGCAAAATGTGACAATTCAATAGACAATTGGATGTTAGATCCTCTCAGAGATCAGTTTTTTCAAGAGTAGCAGCAATATGTCTTTTCTAAGGAATTTCTGCATGACTTCCATTGACCAATTTTCCACTTTCATGTTAGGCAGCTGCAATTGCTAAACCATCAGAGCAAATAGTAAAAAATTGAATGAAGCCAAAAAAGAGACACTAGGGAGGACAGTTTACTTTTACAGACTCTACTGAACTGTCTTGTTGAACTTTCTATCCATTAAAAACATCAGGGATTTAAAACCTTTTATAATAGATGAAGTTAAAAATACTAGTGATTATTGTAAATTACCTCAAATTACTGCTTCATTTCTTATGCTAATTGTTGAACATGAACCAGCAAAGAAGGCAATCGCTGTCCTGGGCTGCACTAGGCTCAGCACTGCCAGCAGGTGGAGGGAGGAGATCCTGGCCCTCTGTTTCACACTGGTGAGGCCACGCTGCTGTGTCCAGTGCTGGGATTCTTAGTACAAGAGAGATGGACATAGTGGAAAAAGCCCAGTGAAGGGCCATGAAGATGATGCAGAGACTGGAGCACCTCTCCAGTGAGGAAAGGCTGAGAGAGATAGGACTGTTCGGGCTTCTGTAAAAAGGCTGAGTGGGGATCATGTACATGTATCAATGTACATCAGTGTACACGCCACTTTTTAGGAGTTAAGTTCAATAGTAGCTTCATGCTGCTCATGCATGTTAAAGAGCTCAGACTTTGTATGTTCCACCTAACCTCAGTTTTCTGGTACATGAGAAAAAACAACCTGCAGAAATGTAATTCAACATGACATGTCTTGAAGTATTGGAAGAGTTGGGGGGGTGTACAGGGAGGGAGGATCAGAGTGTTTCTGAAGAGGGTGGTCTGAGCAAACCACACATATAACGATCCTCTACTCTTCTATGGTGAGAGCCCACCAGTAATGTGTTCAGATCAGGATTCCTCAGTACAGGAAAGACAGGAGCCTGGTCCAGAGGAGGATCACAAAAATGATCAGAGGCAGGGAACATGTCTCCTATGAAGACAGGCTGAGAGAGTTGAGGTTGCTTAGCTTGGAGAAGAAAAGACTCCAGGGAGACCTTATTGAGACACCTTATTGTACTTCAGTACTTAGAGGAGGCTCATGAGAAAGATGGGGACAAAATTATTTTTGCAACAGGACAAGAATAAGTGTTTATAAACAAAAATAAGGTCTATTCAGACTAGATGTAAGGAAGAATTTGTTACAATGAGGGTGGTGAAACACTCAAAAAGTTGTCCAGAGAGGTGGTAGATGCCCCATTCTCTGGAAATATTCAAGGGCAGGTTGGACAAGACCCTGAACAATCTCATCTAGTTGAAGATGTCCCTGCTCGTTGCAGGGAGGGGCAGAGCAGATGACTTTTAAAGATCCCTTCCAACCCAAACTATTCTATGATTCTGTCATAAATTACTACAACAAAATTCAGAGATAAGCAGAGAAGTTCTCTGGAGATGATGATAAACTTTGGGCAGAAAGTGACCAAAAGTCAGCCTCTCTACCCAGTGGAGACAGGAGAGGGCATTCATGTGTACTGGTTTTTCTTCAACAATAGCAATCCAAAGGAACAGCTGGCAGTAACCAGCTCAGGCCTGCTAATAACATCTACTGTAGCTAATAAAGCAAGTGTGCCTGCCTGTCCCTGTGCTACTCGCTTCTCCATCACAGTTTATTCCATAGCTTTCCTTTCCTGACTTCCTCTGAGACACCAAGTCTTCATCCCTCTATAAAAGAAGCTAAAGAGTGATTTTTTTTTTGCACTTTGTAGGCTCTCCACTGGAATTACAAAGCTTCTGCAAACAGACTCCTATGGAGGAAAAGATAAATGTGAATTCTCTGGCTATAAGGGGTTCCAGGGAATGCAAGTCTAATAAATAACATCTGAAAATCATTTTGCAGTATCTAAGTTATAATTTTTGGATGGATTTTTTAAGATATACATACATGCATGTGGTTGTGTGCATATGTGTACATACACGTGTATGCATATACGCATATGTACTTTTATAACAGAAGAGGACAAATAGAAACTGCCTTTTAATTAAGATAGTATAATTTTTTGGTCAGTTTTCTATAGAAGCAGGAGCTTGCTGAATTTTGACAGGCTACTTAATGAGAAATATGGTCCATCTTTTAATGCCAATATTTAATGTTGTTATTTCAAATGGCTTTTCGAAATTATCATTTACTTTTCTTACCAAATCTCCATAAATATCATATTGATAGTCCAAAGGACAAGAGTTTAAACAACTTTGAGTAAATCAATTTGTACATACCCAAAGGACACTGATATTGGAGACAACCTTTTAGCAGCTCCAGCGTAACTTTGAAGAAAAAGCTTATAACTAGTGATGATGTCTATTCCAGAGCAGCTGCTAAACCCCATAGCTCCTCTGTTACATGATTTTACATATTTTGTTTCAGTGGCAAGATCGTTTTCAAGTAAACTAGATAAAGAAAAGACTCACATAGCATCTTAAATTTATGATATAGTGTTTAGAAGATACAATGTTCACTGCAGAAGTTTCTCAAAAAAGAGAGTATTCCCCGGAGTGGTCACTCTAAGAGATTAGCCAACACTAAATCATGTACTGTCCCACTTTCAGGCATAAAAAAAATAATAAATAAATGCAACTACAGGCCGGTGCTGTTTCATGCAGTGACTCCAGACCTTCCTGTGTCCCTGGCTGATATTAGTGGTGTGAACAGGTTAAGAGAACTCCACCACTCTTCAAGGGACACTAATAATCATCATAAGACCACGCTGTTAATGGCCATGAAGCCAGACCCCTGTGCAAATTCATAGACCTTACATCAGAAAAAAAAAGAAGAAATCAGTGTAAAAGATGAAACACATCAGAGGAACTGGCTGGTTTAGCTTCACTCCACGGTGTCAGCAGTGCAGGTAACCACAGAGCATGTTGCACCCCAAACTCTCTCCGCTCCTTGAACAGCTCATCAGGTTTGGTTCTCCTACACTGGCAGCTGAAGGATCTGCTACATTAAGCTACAAAGGACAGACAAAGAAGAGGAAGTGCCAGGCACTCGTATGCGTCCCAACAACAGCATGTGCTCGTCTGAACAAACGTCTTCAGAGTGTAGAAAATACACGGTATGGACATTAACACTGCCTGTGCAGAAGGTAACAGTCAGAAATGGTGTTGACCACATATTGAAAAGACATCATAAACCCTCCTGTGCTGATGTCTCCAGGTCAACAGCTGCTGTGTCAATACAGGACTCTGGGCCGCAGGTCTGCCTCGTTTTATATCAGAGCAGCAGCCACTCCTCTGTTTGCTTTATTGATAATGCCATTCTTGTGATAAAAATTGCCAGTCCTTTTTTTGAGAGGAAAATCCAAATCAGATCATATTAAAGCAGCTGGCACTGGTCAAACAAAATAATTTTTTTAACCTAAACAATTTTATTTTCTTTTATCATAAAAGGGGGGATTTTTATATGCTTGTCTGTGTCCTAAGGTAAGAGAGGGTTACATTTCCAAGTGATCAGAAACTAATTCCAACTTCCCCTCAAATTTTTTTGGTTCAGCCAGCAAATTTAGAGCCTTTAGGGAAGAAAAAAATGATTCCTGTTGTTTTCTAGAAGCACAAATCAAATTCTCTTAAATAATTTTTGAGTACTGCAGGTGTGAAAAGTTGTTGTAGCAAAAGCAAACCTAGTAAAAAAATTGTCATTTTTACTGAGAAATAAATCTATTATTTAGGCTAAGTAAAACAGCCAAGGTGGCTTATCTGTAAACCTTGGTTATGACCGTCTTGAACACAATAACTTACAGGTTACAGGGAAACATTTTTTTTACTTTTTCAGACTAACATGTGTGAACACAAGGGCAGAAAGATTGCTCTAGTTCTCAGGCATTTCTCAGACAGGCTCATTTCTCAGGCAACAAGCAGATTAAATCTGGTCTATTTTTGTGGACTTTCCCATCACACCAATCACCCCAATTTCCTGTCATTTGTACCGTGACTACTTTGACTCACACCGGTTATGTATTCTCACAACACCCATCCCCCGAGACATCTTTTGTGGCATTTTTCATATCAGCATTTTGGCTGTTTGTTTGTTGGAAGCCTGTGTGGCTTCCTTGGTATTCTTGCAATTGGTCTGAGGGTTGTTTCTGTTCCTTCTGTAATTACACATATCTTTTTGTGTTTATGTTAAAGAAGTTCAGGTCCAAGCAGGCCTTGGACAGGTTCAAATGCTTTTTTCTTCCTGAAGGACTTCATCTCACAGTCTCTGCTAGGGGAAATAAGAAGGGCAGAATTTTTTACAAACACCCTTTGCATTATAGCAACAGATACTTCCAAAAAATGTTTTCTGCAAAGCATCACTCTCAGCAGCAAATGCCAGATATATATTTTCCAAGATACACTCTCAGAGAAAAGATTAAGCCTAGGTAGGATTTATATAAATTGCATTTACGATTTGTTATAAACATGTCTGGGCATTTTATGATCAGGAATGTTGCCCCCTCTGATATTTCTGACTGGTCTTTGGACAACAAAGAGCACATCATCTTCTGCACTTTCCTGAATATCTTCCTGAATAAAGCGGGTAATTAAAATAATAGGAATGTATAGTTAAATCCTTCCAAGAACAGATTATTTTCTTCTTCTAGTTAGGTGCAGGAAGTTTCCTTCTCACTGTGCTGAGCAAGGCACATAGTAGGTCTATGCAGGAGAGTAGTTCTAACCCAGAAATCTGTGTTGCATTCACTAAAGCTACAAAATAAATGGCTGTGATGTTTAGCACTGTGGTAGCTACAGTAGCTCTCAGCATTTGGGATTCACCTCTCAGCCCTCAATGGAGAAGTGAGACACTTGAGCCTTTTCTTTGTCTTGAGTTCTTACCTTATAAGCTTTCCTTTGTAGGATCTACTTGTCACTTTGTATATGGCAAACTTCAGATTCAGTCCTAATGGAAACCCACGTGGCTCACACTGTGGTTCATCGGATGTTTCCCTTGGCAGCTCTTCTGGTGTAAACAGTTCTCCCTGCCCTTGCCCAGAGACATTCCTGCTTGCTTCTATGCCATCCCCTTCAGTTTTACTGTACAGCTGCTTATGGGACTGTGAGATGAACCAAATCAAGGAACTGATTAAACGACTCCAGGGTAAAAATAGCCTTGGGGAGGGGAGTTTGAGATAGTTTTTCGCAGAATGAGCTGACCAATACATGTGTGATCAGTTAGCAAATCATGTTTGCCACGTGAGACCATAAATATCTCTGGTGGCGCCAATGAGGAGATGATATAGAGACAAGAGTAAGCTTGGGGGAAGGGAATGTAGGTAGAAACAGCTTAGACCAGCTTTGCTGCCAGGAGGAGAGCCTGTGGAACCAGGGCCTTACTGCTTGTGCAAAAGAAAATCTCGAAAAACCCACAAATACAAAAATTTTCAAAGCTTGCTTTTGAACGCCCTCCATTTTGTGACTGCAAGAATAAGGGCTTCTGGTTACAACACTACTTACAGAGTGAATGTTTAATACATCAGCAGTTTGGCAGGATTCTTTGTGGTTCTCTTTCTTTGAGGGACCATCTGGCTCCATCAACTGCTACCCAGTATAATGAAATATTAGACTCATCCAAATCATGTGAGCTTCAGATATGTGTCATGAAAAGAGTCCAACACTTGGGGCTGTTTGGTTGGATTATTTTCTCTCTTTTTCCCTCTGTGCATATTTATTTCATTAGATTTATCTCTGTTCTATTTTCTTTCTCTTCATGACTGCAGGTTTTCTTAAGTTCCAGATGAAGTGTCATGAGATAATATTTAGAAAAGAGCCTTTTGATTTCTTAGCATTTGTTCTATATATAACTTGCTGTATATGTGGAATTGAAGTAGACACTAGCAAGAACTCTAGCAGGCAAACATGTATTGCCAAGGAAATAGATACAGCATGACTGAATCCTCAATCTTCTGAATCTCTCATTTCTATTACTTTTTCATCTGAGCTGACAGTTTTTGGAAGAAGCATCTGAAACAGTCATATTTTACCTGGTGGTTCCATTTTTGTGCACTTATAGTATGCTGATCAGTGCCAGCCATCTTAACATCAGCAAATGCTGTCCATAAAACACTGATCTATTGTTGGCAAATTACTTCTATTTTTAAAATAGTTGAAAGTCAGTTCACAGTCTGCCCTACACTGAACTTTGTGATTCAGATTTAATTCTAAATAAAAGATAATACAATAACCATAGAGCATTGTTTGCTCTTACATCTTATACGTCAAACCAGGATTTTTAAAATTGCTATTTCACTACAGTTTTCTGAAACCCATCTAGTTTTCGTATTTGCATAGCTTGAACATATCCCAAGCTTCACAACTTTGTCCTTTAAAATAAGGTTTCTTCCTCTAAAAAGTGTGTTTGCATACCCCACAATGTTAAAAAAACTAATGTAATCAAAGGTGAGCCAGACCAGTTGATATTTGTCTCGCTTCAAGAAAGAGAGGACAGCCACCAGTTGAGTGCACATCTCAAAGTGGAGAAACTTGAGCAATTATGGCTGAAGTCCGGAGTAGATGAATAGGCAACTCCTGATGGAGCTCATACACAAAAGGAAAGACCACAGGAGCTGGTCATACCCCAGAGAAATGTAGAAGCATTTCCCAAGTGTGCAAGAAGGGAATTAGGAAAGTCAAAATTCAGTTGGAGTTAAACAGGGAGGTGAAGGGCAAGGAAGTTCTTCTGTAGGTACATCGGCAGTAGAAAGAAGGTTAGGGAAAATCTGGTCATTGGGACACAGGACCTAGTGACAAAAGGCATCAAAAAAGCCTGTTTTCACTGTTTGACTTGCCCTCTGGCATCCCAGTTCTCCAAGGCTACTAGCAGAATCTGTTAGAGAGGAGAAGAAGAACCCACAGCAGAGGAAGACACACTCAAGGATGCTGCAGCAGCTGGCTAATGTCGCTACAAAGATTCACTCTTATCATTTCTGAAAGGTCGTGGTGATCAGAGGAGTTGTCAAATTACTGGAAAAACGAAAGTGTGACACTACTATTGAGGAAGGGGAGGAGAATCTGGGAAATTACAGGCTTCACTGTCTCAGGGTGCCGGGAAAATTATGTGGCAAACCCTCCTCAAAGTCATTTTCAGATAGATGATTAAGTAGGTGACTGGGAACAGGCAGCAAGTCATACTTGACCAAACTAACTGCTTTCTGTGATTCAATGGCTAACTCCACAGACAGTGGGGACAGCAGTGGATGCTGTATACCTTGATTTTAGCATGGCCTTCGATGAGGTCCATGGTAATTTTATAGACAAAATGATGTGACACAAACTGAATAAGTGGATAATAAGGACAGCTGTCATTAAAGCATACTATGGAATTAACTGGAAACTCATCTTTAGGAGGTAAGAGATTATTTTTAAATTGATAATACAGAAATAATGAAAAGAATCAATATACAATAAGAATTAAAGTACGAAGAAAGCTTTGTTTCCAATTGAATATACAGATACTCCCAAAGAAGATTAGGCATTTCTTTATGTTTAGATAAATCCTCTGTAAATTAGTAGAGGCAGCCAAGCTTCCAAACATAAAAGAATTCAAGTAAGAGTTTGAAAGGAAAATATTCCCGAGAGAAGAGGGAAGGATCAGAAGAAACGTAGGCTGCCCATTTTGCAAGCAGAGAAATCTGCAATCCAAATTACTTAAGTAAAACCAGTTTTCCATGTTATGTCTTCACATCCTGGACCCTTTTTTCAGCCCTTATTCTCATTTTATCAATTAGTTCTACATTATTAGCATCAGCAGAATGTTTGTTGGGGCAGAGCTTTGACTGCATGTCACTCTTGTCATAAAGTGCAGTTTTCCCTGCATCCATTTCTCAAGGCAGTTAAGTTTCTGTAAGAAATTGTATTATACCACCACAAATGGAAGTTATGACAGTGTTTTAATTCATTTATTTCGGCCTCTCTATAACTTCATGACTCTAACTTCACTCCTTCAGGAGTGAACACTTCTGGGGTTAACACTTACTTTTATTTGATTCACTGTAAGTGACTCAAGAAATTATGGATGTATCAACATGAAGTATTTTATTATACATTGAATTAACATTTCACTTTACCATTGATGTTTTTCATTAAATAAGTCCAGTGCAAGTCAACAGCTCATTGACTCTGGTTTCAGCAAAAAGAAATTTAAAGAAATATAAATTCAACTTAAAAAAAACCCAAAAATCACCATTTCAATTAGACTTCTACTTGGATGACTCTCTTGCCTCTCACTTCATTTCTTTTAGGGTTTTTTTCTTTTATGGTTGACTGAGAAAAAGAAAAGTTGAGCAAGTGAAAGAGGTCTAAACTGGAGGGGGTGAGCAAGTTAAAGGGGTCTACATTAAAGAGCAGCACTTCTTTGAAACACTGATCTGGTTTAGATGCACTTTTTTCAGCCCAGATCAGAAAGGCTACACTGAAAGGTGGTAGAATGCAGAACAGCATTCATTTCACAGCATTAACAAATACTGCTGAAGTAAACAGTTCACATTTTTTATTTAAGCCACACAATACTTTTCAATATATATTAATAAACATTTATCTCTTCCAGCTACCACAGAAATAAGGTCCAAAATAAAATAGTCTAAAAGTTCCAGAAGGATCAGCAGTCTGAATAGTTTAAAAGCATCCAATTTTAGTTTACAGTCTGATATATATGGCTATGGTCCTGGGTTATCATTCAAAAGAGGATACCAGGAGGAAACCCTGAAAATCTATTCCAGATCCTAGAAATTATACTTGAGGGAACAATTCCCCTTTGGCAAAGATAGGGACTAGATGACATAAAGGTATTTTCTATTTCTGTTTAAGACTTTAAAAAGCACATACATGTTTAATAAATTCTTACAACTTCCACAAATGTCTCAAAGTATACCAGCACATAATTTACATTTAACCAAAACAATCAGCTGTGCCTCACGTTGCAAAAACTCACATCAGAAGTTGTTACTTATATTAACAGAGCCTTGAACTGGTGAACTGTATTCATAACTCCTGAATAAGGTCCAAGAGAGACACTATGAGAGACCGGCCAACATCTCCTGTTCCCTCTTATCCTCATGGCAGATGTGGAACAAGCAGAAGAGAATTAATCCTGACATATGAGGACTCTGGTACACTATGAAGTCAAAAGGGCTAAGGAAAGGATTCACAAACTGAGGGATAATCCTTCTGTTCAGTCTCAGATTTCTTCCACTAACTGATTCCCTCACCATGGAGGAGTGCTTCTGACACTGAGACTAACAGGTGGTACAATAATAGAGAGATATAAAACTTCCCCAGGTTGACCTAATTAGAGAAAAAGGTATTAGGGTTTGATTTTTTCTGTATAAATTCAACTTTTCTCCTGGTTTCTGAGTAGGTGACTACCTTTCCACATTCAAATGAAACTTTGGTAAAGGAAGTTTTGAGTGAAGCTTCGTAGTAAGTTGGAACTGAATGAAAACCTATTTTTTTCCTCCTGTTACAAAATGACTGATACAGGATTTTTATCTTTTCATAGAAAAAAAGCACTTCAGACAATAATAAAACTTTACTTTGAAAAATTAAATGAACTCTAATCCTGTTCTGGAGTCTGCACATTGGAGTCCTAGAAGGCAATATTTTTTGACTAGTCACTTCACAGAATTGGGTGTATCCTACACTGCTGAATTATACCTCCTTTTATCTCATTTTTTCACTTGGTCTGTTTTCTATAGACTGTCATATTTGTCTTGTGACTAAATCCCACAGCTCTAGTAGCCCAGTGAGGGATATGACCACAAATCCCAGTTGTGGTTACTTGTGTCCTAGCCTCTTCCCAGCTGAACTTTTAAACTGTTTATTCATTTGAGAAGGATTTGTGTATCTGCCTTAGCATCATGTGCCAACACTAATTAGAGTGCTAGTATCACATCTTGGTGTTGCCTCTTTCCAAAGAAAATTATCCTTGACCACATCTGATTGTAGCAATCGGATGTTTAGTCAGATTCAAGCCATCAGTACCTACTTTAGGGCAAACCATATCCTGCTCTCAGTCCCTTTTAATTCTCCACAGATGAAAATTTTGTCAAAGATGGTATCAATATCAGGGATGATATTTGCCTCTCACTACTTGCCCAAGAGGATTCTTCCCATATAGGCTTTTGAAGCACACACTCTCCTTTACTCCCTGGTGATTATCTTTGCCTGGTGAGGGCTGCAATTGTAAAGAATGGTTTGCAGACAGTTCGCAGCCAGGGTAGTAAAACTCAGCATGTTCACTGGGGCATAGAAGGAAAACTGGGAATTACAACGTTATGGCAGTATCTATCAATACTAAGTGAGGAGACAAGCACAGGTTAATCAGCATGGACACCCATACAGGTTTGCAGTTTCTGTAAGTGGGCGTTTCAGTCACGTAGCTTAACTCCCGGGATTCCCAGAGGTTTTCCAACTTCAGCACAGAGTGTCCTTTGAAACAGCTTGTACTCCCTGACCTGGAAACTTACGTGTGTTTCTACAAATCGCAGTTAGCAACACCTGCAATTGAATTATTGCTGAAAAGCACCTCTAATTTGTAAAACAGGATGCCTAGACACTCCTAAGGGATTTGGCTGAAATGTGTTTTCCGAACTCACAAAACTTCATAAGCTTCAATAAATGTTCCTAGAAAACCTAACAGTTTTTTAAGATTTTCACCAGCAGAATAAAACCCAAGCAAACAGAAAAGAAAGTAAGAAACTGTCAAGAGGTTGAACTCAGGGTCTAGCAGTTGAGGCCATTGCATTATTTGTGAGACATCTTTGTCCTGTTCCCAAGCCCCATGCAAATTTATTCCTATAAAGCAGGGTAGAACTGAAGTAAGAATTGAAACTTGGAGAGAGAATAAGCAAGATTGACTGTGTTGTGGAAGACAGAAATTAAGTTGCTGGCATAGGTCCAAGAGAGATAAAATCCAAAAGGATAAACTGAAAGAAGAGAAACAATTACTTAGCAATTAAATAGCCATGTATAAAAGTCATGTTTGAGATAATGAAGGACTTGCCTGTCTTCTAATTTCTAGAATCAATCCCACCCAAATTTCACTATGCAAGACAGACTTAGCTGGACTTTGCCCTCATTAATGTTTGAATGGACAATGACATACAATTCCTCCCCTCCAAGAGACCAAACTGGCTAGGGATAATTGCAGGACAAAGCACCTAATCTAAAATGCTATTAAATAATTGGTAAATTGGTTCCAATATTTCAACTACAAGCTTTGTAACTGTTCTCAGATCTTATAGCCCGAAGCATATTGTATGCATTTCATTTTACTCTTAATGCAGAAGTTGGAAACAGACTAAAGCTATGGATGCCTGGAAATAAGCATAAATATTTGCTTCAGGCTTTTTCACTTAAAATGGCATTTTTCACCCTTCCATGCTGCACAGGCTTTTACTTGCCTGCAGTGTTCTTTCTGACAATTTCATTTGGGTTTTTTGAGTCATACAGAATAACTTATTTATGGAAAAAGTTAGGAATACTGATGGTATATACCTTTATGCGGTTGTTTGAATATAAATAAAATTATATTTTCATATCTTTGACAGATATCAGCCCCTAATTCATGTGAGTCATACAGAATTCTTCATCCCTACACTTTAAAACATTTTGTCTAAAATTATTTCCAGGTACAGTGTAACTATATCACTGACGCACCTGCTTTTCAGATGCGCCAGAAGCACTAAAAGCATTTCACAGCTATAAAAGAAATTTAGTATCATACATTTGATAACATCCCATACTATATCACATTGTGTATCATCTACAGGACTTAGAAATTGAAGGCCAGAGCAAGGGCAAGGACAGGACAGGACAACAGAGGATAGGAACTTATTTCCTATTTCTTATCTCTTTAACTCTTGACACAGCAAAAAAAAAATCAAAAGTCTTTGGTTTAATTTTAAAACCCAAGGAAATTGCTAGGAATTTTAAAACCCAAGGAAATTTTAAACCCAAGGAAGTTCTGGTATAATTCCATTTCTCTAAAAATCTATGCATAATTGATTCATTAAATTAAAGCTGTGCCAAGGTTTCCAGAAAACACTCAGACTTCATGGGTGAACAATCACCATGTAATCCTGCAAAGTCAGCTGAATTTTGAGTTTGGCTGCATAGAAAAACAACATTTTCTTACTAAACCATATGATCATAATATGACCTTAAGGCATACTTAATATGAATCCATGTGAGAGAGAAGAAAACACCCTTCTTTTTGGATAGCAAATAAATTTGCAGTTTAAAGAAGTGAGGGAAAAATCTGCTTGTGAAGCAGCTCTGAGATATCAAATTACAAGAGAGGTTTTGATCTGCATGTTCAGTGTTGTTTATGGACCGTTTGTGTCAGTTTTTCAGAGAGTAGATGAAGATTTGTGAGTGCATGAACAAACAACCTCATAAAAAAAAAGGAAAGATCAAGCAGGCAGAAATACAAAAGACTACATAACTGCCAAATAATAGCAGATTAAATAAAGTTCTTTAACAATGGGAGCCAATAATAATTATAGAAAAAGCATAGAGAGTGTAACTGAACTGTGAAAGAAGTAAAAGAAACAGGGTTCTCCATTCACAGCAAACATGGAATAAACCAAAAGAGCATGCTTAAATTAATGTGAATCTCTGATTTCATCCAAAGTTTAAGTATTCTCCAAGTTCAAATCAGGCTGGTAATAACATGAGGTTTTTTGAAAGCTGCATCACACAAGGAAAAACTCTGAACAAAGCTATGGAAACCGTGAAGCCACTGCACTGCTAAACAGTGACTAGAATTAATGAAATAAGCAAATTCCATTCTAGGGTTAAGAATGTAGGTACAGCAAGAAGAGCTAAATGCTTCGGTAGAAATATTCTTCCACAGACACCGCAAAGCTGTATATGGCCATAAAAGACTTCTTCCTTGTCCTCAGCAGTCTTGTTCACCCAAGTAATCTATAAACAGTCAGAAGGGTTCCGCAGCGTAAGGGTGTAAAATGTGGATGTGTGGTGAAACCAGAACAAAACATTCAAAGCTCAGTTAATCATCCAGCCAAACAAAAACCATCTGGGTGCAGTCAATTCAACATTCTTTCTCGTCAGCATCTCTTGTTTCTTTTCACTGTGTGCTTTTGTCTATGCATCTATCTCCTGTCATCACCACATTGCTTTCAGAACTCCCTCTTTACCAAAATATTTGTCAAGAACTCCTGCTTCCCTACTCTGCACCAAAATCTCCTTCCTTTGTTCTTGATTCACCTTTCAAGATCCAGGATAGAACCCACCTCCCTGGTTTTAATGTGACTTGTGGACCTAGTAAATTTTATCATATAAACATAGCCTTTAGGACGTTTTTTGAATACATATCGATTCAGCACATATTCTGAGTTCTTGATCCTGCACTCATGGTACATGAAAGATCCAGGAGAAAGCACTAGAGCAATCAGTGTGGTCTGACATCCGTGAACTGTTCATTTGATGCTGGAAAAAAAAGTACTCATCTCAACATCCAGGTTCTACTGCTGTAGAGAGAAAAGACATGGAAGTATGCTTTTGATGTCAGAAGGATTTTTCTCTGTTCTCTTAATGTTTATATTTTTCCTTAATTGCTGAACAATTGCCTCGCATGAGTATCCCATCAGGGATAGATGTTTTCTTTGTTTTGCTGAGCATATGAAACACTCTCACACAACAGGTTTGAGACTTTAGAAATAAGTAATGTGGGTTCTTTACATCTTATTAATTAATCACAATAAAAAACATTCCTTGTTTCCTCAGTGGAGTATATATTTTGATTCAGCTCAGCTGAAGAGGCAGTATTTTCTGGGGAGTACTACTGCTGCATTAGACAGGTTAAACTCTGACAACTTGAGGCAAACTGCTGTCTCTCCTGTATTTTCCATTATCTAATGACAAAAACATGCCTTTCTGTCTAGAGAAACACGTTAAATAGATTTATACTTTTCTTACAGTTAGAATTTGTTTTATAGTTCTCAGATGATATCCCAAAAGTGATGGCAGCAGGAATGGAAGAAGGATAGGGCTGAAGTGAAGGGAAGCACACAGTTTCCCCCAGTGTGACCCGACAAGCACACACTACAGCCACATTACCCCTTCCTCTCCTTTTTTAACTTCCCGCAGTCATTTCCACTCTGTGAATTAGGAGGCAGGAGTGGAAGACCTGTGGCTGAATCACTTCCTCCTTCCTATGGACTACAGCTCTCCACCAGCAGGCTGAAAACTAGTTTAGGCTATGTGACCAACCTGTAGATGACATTTGTTAGGTGACCTACCCACTCATAAGAAGAAAGATTTCGTTTCCATTTTTCTTTAGTAGAAAAATGATGGGGTGCTGAAGACTTCTTTTATAGAAGAAAGAAAGGCACAACCATAGTCCAAAGCTGAATGCTGAGGCCACACTACTGGGAATTCAACACAGATTTGCAGTGATGACAACAATCAATCATCTCAACAAACTAGCAAAGAAAATAACAGATTCCCCATCTCTTGTGTCTTCAAATCAAGATTAGATGTGCTTTTGAAAGATAAGCTTCAGCCAAACATATTAGGAGAGTAGAAGATAAATGAATGCAGTTTGACCTATTTCACACAGAAAATGAAACTAGATGATCTAACATTTCCTTCTTGTTTCAATGTATCATTTGATTAAATTATTCATTTATATATATACTTATGTTTGTCAAAGAATCTTAGATAAATATATTCTCAAAGAGAAGGAAGCTGATGTCTAGTTTAACCAGTGATTCCAATTATCTGGGGGCTGAGGATTTCATTTGATATGACAGTTCTCTGGGTGATTTAATCAAAGTCAGATGGTGGATGGAGCATTCATTTTTGTTAAGCCTTTCAAGATATTGTTGACTTCTCTCTGTTAGTTCTTTGCAAATAAAATTATAATTTCTTAAAGGTCTAACTGGACCCTAAATTTAAAAAATATATATTATTAACTTTGTGCTTTATTTGGTCACTAGAAGTATCATAATCTAAATTTTTAAGCATAGAAGGGTGGGTTAAAATAACTATCTTCTATTTCTGACAAATTCCTTGCTAGAGCGAGGCTGCCTCTTGCCACAACATTTGGTGAGTGGAGAAATGGAGTTAAAGCTCCAAGGTTTTTAAAGGAGAAATGTGGGAAGAAATCAGTCTGAGTGGCTATTATGGGGATCAGTTTTTCCTTTTCTGCCCCTTCTGCCCACTCTACCTTTTCACTTAAGAGATATTTCTAGTATTTATCAATTCTTCCCTATTCATAACAACTGAAGCACATAAAACTGACAAAGGAAGAACAGAGAAGAAGCTGTTTAGGGAAAGTACTCCAAATGCCAGACCAGACACCTGCATTGCTAGAGCGTCGTTTCTGGGGAGTCAGAAGCAACCTGAAGGCTTTGTGCTTGACAGGGCTTCACAGCAAACACTCTTTCAAATTTATGATAGATAAAATATTGTGACATGTTGAAAACACTGTGATGAATAGAGAGACCAGTGAAACTCATACAAGTGTGTTTTCTAGGGAGTATCTGGG
This sequence comes from Rhagologus leucostigma, assembly GCA_013397725.1. Taxonomy (NCBI): domain Eukaryota; kingdom Metazoa; phylum Chordata; class Aves; order Passeriformes; genus Rhagologus; species Rhagologus leucostigma. The sequence goes on along the minus strand of VZTD01002293.1, from coordinate 2,097,501 downwards.
ACCATGAGCTTAGAGGAGCTTTTAGGAAGCAGAAGTGTCATCACTGCTGAATTTGGTTTGTTCTATATCAGGGAGAGAAGGAGAGTGAGTTCTAATACAGAAGTGTCTGCATAAAATCAGAAACTGTTGCTGCTGGATGCTTTGCTAAGGTTAATCTTGCTTTGCTTCATCCACTCCATATTGCAACTACATTCCAGATGGTATATTAATAGGAAATAATATAGTGGAACAGTGTTGGACATTGTCTCCCAGGTGAAAAATGGAAGTGCAGTTCGTATATGCCCCAGGCTATTTGGACCAAGCCTGGCCTTCAGGAAATGAAAAAGTTTCCATTTAATTACAGTAGTGTTTTTTTTCCTGGCAGCATAAGTATTTATTGTGTGTACATACATCTGGGTGTTTGACTATATTTTTTTTAATGTATGGTACACGCACATCATACTTATGCACACTTAGACACAGTTTTTCTTTTAAAGCCAAACCTATAATGTCCCAGAAACCCAAGCTAGCAAGTGACAGAAAGCCCATGGCCTGATGCCATTTTTGGTAGATGGGAGTCTGTCTGTTTTGAACTTTAGAAGACTTTCTATGCATATACTTCTGAAATCAGACCTTGGGCATCTTCCAGATGCTTGAAATGGTCTTAACCAAGAATCCCTCAAGATTTGCCGTCAAATAAATCAGCTGTGAAAGCATTATTTCCAGAAGTGAATCGTTTTCTGTTGTCCATGTGATCTAGTTCCAGGGCTTCTCATATGTTTCTCAAAACTCCAGTTTTGCTTCCAGATGTGAATTAAATGTAATAGGTACACATTTTTGTTGTTACTTGTTCCTTTATTGAAGGTATTTTTCTGATACTTTCCCTGGAGTTCCAGAATGCTGGAGTGATGGTAGAATGTCATTTGAGAATGACAGTTTCAGATAAAAATAAAAGCTATCAATGAGATACAGAACAAAGAAAATATATTGGAGAGGGAAAAGGCTGCTAGAAATGATACATATTTATATAGACATACATATAGATAGAGACAGAGATAGAGATAGAGATAGAGATAGAGATAGAGATAGAGATAGATATAGATATAGATATAGATATAGATATAGATATAGATAGATGATATAGATATAGATATAGATATATGGGAGAATATACCACAAAACATTTGCGTACAAAATATTTGAGAGAGGTCTTTTCAGATTATGTACTTTTATTACATATAAATATCTGAGAAATTTCCTCTTTCCCAGTACACATGAAAGTTAGATTCCTCTTCCTGCAATGGATGGCCAAGGAGACCTGCTCCAGGAACTGCTCCAGTGTTGGGAATAGCAACTGCAGAGCTGTGATCACCACACTCTCCCTTGGAACAAACAGTCACCAACACTGCAACCATTATTTAGAGAAAGATAAAAATGACAGGTGAAGACAGATGTCAATTTTCAATTTGTTTTATGAAGCAGCTTTTTTCCCTGTAGCACCCATCCATCACGAAGCAATCAGACTCTGCTCTGAAAGGCACTGGCTAATCTCGCAGTAGAATCGGAGGCTATTTAACAATGCAGAAGTCAAATAGGCAAGGTCAGCCAAAATGTGCACAGATTTTAATAATCCAAGAGGTTGGAATTTCAAATTTATCCACCAAAAGAGTATGACACTATCTATGAGTTATAGGAGAATCCAAGCAGAACTGTGTATAAATTAATAGCTTTGCATGCACAAGAATTACTTCAAAACCCATCAGCGTGAAAATAAGCAGTAAAAGAGATTTGTGAACTTGAATGCGGTATTGTTAGTCTTTTAAATACTTGCTGTTGTAGAACTGACATGTGTAATTAACAAATTATCTGATATACAACTCTATGTTACTGTGCTTTTTCCCTCCAAGAAATGTTCTTACAAACAGATGTTAAAAACTCTTATTGTCATAGCAGATTTGAGTGAAAAAATTTATTTTGGTTAATTCTTTGTTCACGTCCTCTACTTGTAATATAAATTAGAGGTACAGATGACTGGGCTGGTAGATTTGACTCAATGTTCTGTTATCTGGCACAATTCCCAGTACAAAAGCTGCTATTAAGTGTTATTACAGTATTTGTGATCAATGGTGTCTTCGGAAACAGGGAAAGTACTAAATGCATTTTGAAATTTTGTGACAAATATGACTATTTAAAGAGATTAGACTAACAGAAACTAGAACTATCTGGAGATTAAATAAATTGGTGACAGATGAAGACAGCTTGAAGACAGGCTGAGAAAGATTCTGTATAGCTTTTAAAGAGTGCTTTAATCTACCCAGAAATTCAGAACAAAACTAGAAAGGAGACTTGTTTTCTGTTTTATGATCTACATTCCTGTAGTTCAGTTTTGGTTTTTGGGTTCAAATGAATCTGAAAACCTTCAGAGATAGTGAAGACCAAGTTCCTAGGTTTCTTTGCTGATGCTGAGCCCTGTACTGCTGTGAATATACAGTCTGCTGTGGATTTCTTTGGGGTTTTTTCCATATAATTGAGTGAGCAAATAGCTGCTGCACTATTTTTTCAATTTTAAAAACTTTATGTGTACGAGTCCTGCACATATTTTAGCCACTCTGAATAAACAGCTCATTTCTTACAAACATCTGTGGTTACAGTAATAAAGATTTGGCTCTACTGTAATTGCTCATTGGTCTCTGACCAATTAGCAAAAGTATTTTGAGAAAAAAAAAAAAGGGGGGGGGAACCAGAATTACAAGGTTTTATTTAGACATTAGCCAAGTTTAACTGGATGAGGCACAAACATTTACAGGAATGTCATGACATTCTAGCAACAAACTGCAGCTAGACCCCACTGGGGAATTATGTCAATTCTATAGGACTCAAAGGCAAAATACTTGGAAAAAATATAGATAGATGCTTGGCTACAGTGAAGACTTTGCAGAGTAATCTAACTTTTATATACGCAGAAGTTATATTTGTCTCCACTGATTTTTTAAATTTTTTTTCTTAAACAAGAGGGTCCTAATGTTATTTTCAGTTGCGGGGATTGAGGTACCTTACTCAACATTATGAACTTTGCTCTCAGAGATGGGCATGTAAGATTTAAACCTATGGGGATCACAGCTGTCATTAGTTTTGAAACAATTTTTCATTGGAAAATGTTGGTTCCATATAAAACAGTTTTCTGCTGGTCTGGCAGTTTCACACGTAATCACAACATTTAAATTTGTCATGATAAGAACTGCAATGCTGTAACAGAAATCCTGGAACTTTCATTTAAATATTTTTTCCATCACGGTTGTATTTTTACACGCTGAAATAAATTAAATTAGTAGATAAATTTCACAAATTTTTTCCTAATAACTGGGAGAATTTTATTAGAATTTTATTTTGCAGGCAAAATCAAAATAAGAATTTTCTCAGAACTCGAATCCACATTTTGAAATACTGGCATTTCCCATGGAGTTCCCATTTTAACTTGCCCGCTCATCTGACAGATATCACTGAGTTGGTACGTAACACTACATTCTCAGACATAGAAAAAAAAAGACATTTTCCCATAAATTGGCTTCTTTTGCTCTGATGCTGGTGTATGAAACACTTTCCTGATATTCTCCTGCATGGAAAGGCGATAGTGCAGTATCGGATGTTAATGCCATGCCCACAATGGATACAAAGGGGGATGCTGAGCTGAATAAGGATGGGGAAAGGGAGACACAGTCTGCATGTGTCTCATATTCTCATGCCACATCAACTCATGAGGATGGTGAGAAACTAAATCCTCCTGGCTCTCCTTCTTTCCCAGTAAATTGGCATCACACCATGTCCATTCTCAGTGGCTTATTCGGATTGGTAGCTGTATATTATTTTCCCATTCAGGGGTGAAAGTCAGGGTGCACTAAGGTAGCAGCTGGCTCAGAGGACACAGCAGCACAGCAGCTTAAATGTCTTTATTGGGCTCAGCTACTGTAAAGAATGATACAGTTTTAGGTAATAATGTAAAGAGTTCCCCAAAACAGCAGGTACAGTTGAGATCATGGGGCTCTTGGGATGGTAAATCTGTTACACACCATTCTTGTTTTCCCTTTCCAGAGGCTGTAACAATGTCTGACAGGACTGCAAGAGACATTTCAAGTGAAATCCAGTGTCTCTGCATTTCTCATTTTTGTTTTTTTAATTGTATTCTACAGTTTCTTCTGGCTTGTCCGCAGGAAAATTTGTTTCAGGAAAGCCTGATTCAGGAAGGCAAATAGGTGAATCTGTCCTTCCAGACACACTGTATGGCAGAAGTGCCTAGAGGAATATTTTTAGAGCTACTCCTGAGCTAAAAATATATGAAAACCAAAAAGGTGAAGCCAGCTGAAATACACATTGTAGGAAATTAGAAGCATTAAGCTACCCAAAGTGAATCAGAAGGATCATATAAATTTTACTATTACAAATCCCTCATCCATTGTAAAGTCATGCTTCACATATATATACATAAGTGAATATATGTTGAGTATATTTTTGAATGGTTCAATAAGAAAAAAAAGCCTGTGTGTTCACGGAAAGCCTCAAACAAAAGGTTTACCAGTTCCTAAACAATTTACCTTCTTTGGTTTCATTGAAAAATGTGACCATTTTTGCTAATGTATATAAACTCTAATGAAATTAGAGGTGATGAGGCCTTATGAGTGGAGATGTCAGTGAAACAGTCCCTGTCTGTGTCCTATGTTCCACTGTCTTCCTCTGGTCAAATGTGTGTTCATGTAATCCAACCTTTTGAAAGCAGATTTTACACGTCTCCTGGTTATTGGAATAAGTGCTGAGAACAAACTCAAAGCCTCCATGTGAAACCCCAGCTCCAGGGTTCAGCAGCAGTGGAACCAGAACAAAGTCTTCGATGATTTCTCGATTTGTCTAGAGAAAAAGAGAGACACAGGAGGGGACAGAAAGAGCCAAATGAAATCACAGTTCTTCTTTACACTTGGCTTCTGACTGTCCAGCAGAGATTAATTTGATTGTCTTTGTGGTTTTGCTTTGTGTGCTTCCTCAAGTGATGTAACTGTAGGGTATGATAAGCTCATATATAAAAAAAAAAGAATCTGTTTAAGCAGAACTAATTAAAGCTCTAGTTCTTATTCCCGTAATGAGACTAATTTTATTTATCTCAATTTAATAATCTTGGATATAAAGGCTGCTGTATAAAGCAAACAAAGGCACTCCAAATACTCCTTCTGTTTGTCATTACCAGAAAATTATCTTAAATTACGTCCATTAACATTTTTTATCGAACTGTAATCCGCAAGGAAATTTTCAAAAACAATTTAATTAGCCTGTTTATACCATGAGTTCCTCAGAAATACTGACCATTTGGATTTGACATGCTTAAAGGAAAACATTTTGTAAAAAGATTAGATCCACATAGTGAAGCCACATCACCCTGAAACACGGTGCATTTTTCCTTTTAAAACGAAATGGGTGTTTATAGAGATAGGAATCTGCTGCCTGTGTGAGCAGTGAGCCTCCATGTGCTGCTTCAGGCAGAGCAGCCTCCAGATAACCCTGGAGGCTTGCAGACTGCTCGCAGACCCAGCACACGCAGACCCCAAGGCTCAAGGCAGCAGTAAGGGCAGATGGATAATCCTCTGCAGCTGCCTCTCCTCCATGGCATGAGAGACTACATCTGGACAGACAGTGATGAGATATCTACCTGGGGGTCCCAACTTCATGGCAATCAACCTCCTGCAACCTCTTCCAGTTCACCCAATTTGAAATCATCTTTTTTTAGCATGGATGGCTGCCATGCTTAACACCAAAATGAGCATCATACCTCTGCCTTGCCACTTATGGTTCTTTTCCCCTATAGGAACACAAACATCAAATTTCCAGGAATCCCCAGTTCCTGTCACACAATGACAAGGTTCATCTCATCCTCCCGTTTCATAATTTCACACTTTTTACCTACGCATTCTGACCTCCAGGACAAACTTTTCTTTGATCATTTAGGATTTCCACTCCTACTATACTTCAGTTCTGCTGTTGATATCCTTCTCGGTGGTTGATCATCACCCAGTGACATTAGAACATCTTTTTCACAACTTCTTTTCATTCCCATGAATATAAATTCCAGACAGTTCTTGCACTTATTTCTTAAAGAGATTTCAAGTTTTTCATTCCCAAAATTCAAAATACGACATCATTATCCTGCACTTTCATTTTATCAGTATTTTCCCAGTGAAGTCACAAATATGAGTTATAAATACACTTATCTGTATTGTCCTGTTCAGTACTTTAAAGTTCTACTGTCTCCAAGTGATTTTGGTATGAAAAGCTTTTTTTCTTTTTACCTATCTCATGACTTACGTCTTTGTAATCTGTAACCTATATAACTGATTTACGATCACTAGTACCTCAATCTCTGCATTAGCCTTGCTGATCTGTGCTGAGGAGTACATTTAGCGCAGGTATCTCGGTGTGAAGCTGCAGTGCGAGCTGCAGGTTGAGCTCTGGGTGCGTGGAGCCCCAGAAAAGAGGCTGTGAAGTGCCGGCGCTTTGCATAACAAAGGGCTCGGGGACCTGTGGCCAGCCAGGTGAGGGGCACTCAGAGGCACAGATAACACCGGCATCCCCGCCCTCTAACTCACCTGAGAAACTTTCCCGACATTGTCTGGCATCAGAGGTAAGTAACTACAGCAAGACCGACTCCAGAGACTTCTGGATCAATACACAAAAGGTCAGAATGCTGGAGGATGATAACACCGCAGAAACGCAGCTGCTTTGCAGAGGTTCACTATGACTAGCAAACAGTAGTGTGTGTGACTAGTCAAATCAAGTTGTATCTGAACACTTGAAGGTTTTAAGAACCCTTTGAAAACCACGTTTAGCGTGCCTCAGTTTGACCGGGGAATTTGACAAGAATTCACTACTTACCCAGATATTTCAGCAATGTTCCCCGTGCATCCATGAGCCATGAGAGCATTTCTACAAGGTTCTGCATTTTGCTGTGTGGATCCATCACTTAGGTTTTATGAAACGAATACTGTTTATGAAAACTAAATATTAGCATAAATATTTTCTTAAAATGTAAAAACAAGGAGGGTTTATTTGCTTCAATGTGAGTGTTCTTAGTTTCACCTCTAACCAGTAATGTTAACTTAAAATACTTATGCACTTCAAGGCAATTTGTGAAAGAACTTGCTGGAAGATGCAAGGAAATTTAAAATCTCTAGATAGTTCCATTAACTGTGCTGTTTCTCAGTGAAGAATAGCAAGGTTAGAAACATTAGATATTAAAAATTAGTCTCTGGCTAGTATAACTGTTAGATTTTATTTCAAATACAAGCATAGATCCAGGTTTTTTTCAACCTAGAAGCAGATAATTTAAGAAATTTGGATCAGATATTGACTGCATAGATCGATTTTAATGCTGAGAATTTTTCCTCGATGAAAATGTTGCACACTTCAACTATTAGAGCACCTCCAGTGTGCTTCCTACTACATCATCTGAAATGAAACTTCGCCTAAGGCAGTTTTTAGCATGTTAGCTGTTTCAAGTATTTTGGCAGATCTTTAATTCCTTCCCTGTCATTACTTCATCTCCCAGTCTCTTCAAAATGTTGAAATTAAGCTGGAGCTGTTTTGCCCAGCACCAGAGCATGTGTAATTGTCAGCTGTGATTGCAGACATCAAGAACAGGTGACTGGATGTGGCTGCTCTTGTTGCATTTTGGAGGGACAAAAAAAAAGAAAACAGCTGCCCAAGAACAGCTGAAAGTAAAAAATTTTAGAAATCTGCAGGACTTTTAGAACTGACCTCAAGTTATACTGTAAGAAGTTATGAGAAAGCTGCTGGAGAGCCTTAAAAATCCTGTTACACTGTGGGAAATGATCTTCTACAGTTAGCAAGCCCTGCTATTGGTATTATCTGCCACCACTGAATCACCATGGGCCTGCCATTAGGACCATTTGTTATCTTTAGGAATAAACACATTTCTGTGCCAATGGGGATAAGGCTGTTTTGTTATATACGTGTAACACTGAAAGTGCAATTGCTTTAATTTTCTTATTTCTGTAATCTCTATAATTGAACAATTAGTTTAAAATAAATTGTACTTATACATGGCTAAAATTACTGACTGACACCTTCCCATGGAACTTATGGCCATAGGAGCAGAACAGCAGTATTCAGGCAGTTTTCTATGCACGCTAGGAGTGAATCTGGTTCCTCAGAAACCTTGCTGTAGTAAGCACTTATATAAATTACAAAAAATAGTGGGATGTAGATTGTGTGTTAAAAAGAACCAGTAAAACTTACAAATCTGTGCCCCCTGTTTTCCTCAGTGCTTTGTTCTCTGACTGTGAAAAAAATGAATGATACAGTTACTGTGGATTTATAAACAGCTGTTCAGGACAGTAGAGATTTTTCTACCTAAGACAAATTTCTTCAGTGGATTATACTATTTTTTTCATGTCAGCTAATAAAAATAGAAACAGGCTACAACTCCCACCAGTTTATGATCCTATATTGTTGCTCCAGAAGTGGGTCAGCTGAGGCGTCAGAAACAAGGCTCATTTGTCTTCAAACACATATTTTTCAGGAAAAATTCAGCAGCTTGAAAACTCCTTGTGTACTTGTTTTCCTATTAAAAAATTAAATTTTCTTAAGTACATGTTGTTTAACAATTTCAAAATAAAACATTCCAATTTTTCCATTCAAGATTTCTCTTAATTTTTAAAAATCTTTTCAGTTTTGCTTTTAACTAAATCTTAGAACTTATTTCCAAAAATAGTGTGGGAAAATTTCTTCTTTTAGCTGACCAGGAGTTTAGGAAAAATATTGTGAAATTAACAAAACATATGTTTTCATTTATATGATTATGTTTAAGAAAAAAATATTACTTAAGTGTACTCCCTGTTCAGAAGACCACATTTTTTTTAAACATTTTGCTCATTATTTGCCTTTATGCCTTCCTGATCTTCCTGTACTTAGAGGGGGTAGTAAAAATGGAGGGAGAGTGACTTTTTACACAGGCAGATAGTGATAGGACAAGAGAGAATGGTTAAAACTAGAGGAGGAGAGATTTAGACTAGATGTCAAGAAGAAGAAGCACTGGCAGAGGTTGCCCAGAAAAGTGAATGTCCCATGCCTGGAAGTGTTCAAGGCACCTCAGAAGTGCAGCCCCACGGTCCTCTGCTGTGTCTGCTGAGCTGCAGCACAAAAGAGCTGCAGCATGGTGACTTTTAAGATCAGACCACCTGGAAGGTGCACAGTAGGAGTATCTTAGGGGGTTTTACCAATTACGGTAGGGAGGTATCCATCATTACATCTATTGTTATGTGGAAATTGGGAGATTTGGAGTCATAATGCTTTTCAAGTAAGGCCAAGAATCACAAGTCTAGTCTGAGATACTGAAAAAGCAGCCTGATTTTAAAAATGGTCATGTACTTCTTACTGCCATAAAAACATTAGGTACTTTTAGATACTTCTTTCAGCTTTACAATTTTAACTTTATACAACTAGTCCAGAAGTTACTTTAAATTCTATCTCTAAACTATATGTTAATAAAGAATTTTTCAAAGAGGCAAACTAACTTAATTTGTTTACCAAATAAATTCAGAAGTAGGTGAACAAGAGGCTATGTAAAAATCAAAAGAGAGAAGAACCACCCTCATAAATTTCTAAAACCTTTGCAGACAACGTGTGACACAATGTTTCATCTGTTTTTGTTGTGCTCTCCTGCCATGACTCCAAGTCAACACAACAGCATCTTGTTCCTGGCAGCAATGAGCCAATAAAGAGACTCTCCAGCAGTCAAATCAATGTGTTTGGAAGTGCCCTTTTTCTCAGATCTCTTGCTAATTTCTGGAAAAAAAATCCCCAACTTTTCAGTTAAAAAATCTTTTATTAGTTTCCAAATGCTAGATGAAATAATACCTGAGGAATGTTATAAGCTACACTTTAAGCCAAACTCTGTCTGTATTCCTTTTGAAAAGCAAACTTTTAACCTTGTTGAATAAAAATTATGAAAATATTTAAATTAATTTCAGGTTCCATAATAATTTCATTAAAAATATACCTGAGGTGAAAAATAACCTCTTCCAAGAATTGCTTAATTTCTGAGATCTGAAGCCCAGAATACCAAAATGTTACTTCTCGATACAGTAACAGAAATGCCTTTACTGAAGTAAACATGAAACCAAATTTCTTTACTCTGATTTTGCCAAACCTAAGTAAAGACCCAGGTGAAGTAGGGCTGGTGATTAATCACATATGTAATTAACACTTGCTGTTTAAGGAATTTTTTCTACTAGTGTGAAGACAGTTTTCTCTCACCAAGGGCTGTTGATGGAAAGACTCCTGACTCCCATTTCAGTGTGATCAAGACTTTTCTGAATAACTCCCCTTTGTCTTTTGGGCCTCCTGAAAGCCTTCATTCGACCTCATGTCATTACTGTAGAGTGAATGTAGGAGATATGCAGAAGGTATGCAAGTGCACAGAGGTGGAAAATACCAAGGAGTATTTTAAGAATACGTTTTCGAGGGGAGTTTTTTGAGGTGAATTATATTTTAATTGTTAAAGAGAAATTCTGTCCTCACAGAAGTAAACAGGGTTTCCTGCCATCTTCAGAGAGGCAAGGATTTAATTTGCCTCTAACAGCTTTTCCTAGTGTTTCTTCTCAGGATCTTTTCAGCACCATGATTCTGCAAGATGTTTTCGGATAAGTTATCAGATATCTTTTACTTGAATCCAGAACTTTTTTCACAAGAAAGAAAGCCCACAATGTATTTACTGGTTCATGGGGAATCAAAAATAAAGGCAAGTTGAGCAGAGATGTACAACAGCCGAAGTCCAGCATTTACATTTCACTATCATAATGCAAGCATTCATCTTAAAACAATTACACTATTTTAACACCAAAATATTACCTTCAATATAATTTGATCTAATTTATTGGTTTTTAATTATTCTATTATAATTTTCCCTTTTACAATGAGAAGTTTGACAGCATAGTCTACTTCTCTTTGTTTCCCTCTCAGGCTCAATCTTTTTGCTTATATATTTTATCATTAAATTCTACTTTCTGGATTTCAAATGAGTGGATGAAATTATTTTAGGGCTATCAGTTAGAAACCCAAAGAATTGCAGCTGAAGTTGTTATATCATATGTAACACTAAGACCCTTAAACACATGGAGTTGAAAGAATCCAATAATGTGTCATCTCTTTCCAGGGGCCAAGTCCTTGTGCCATTCTGGCAGCATAAAGCAGCAGGTCTGGGGGTGAGTGCAGACAAACACAACCTGCCCTCTGGCAGTCCCTGCTCTGGCACCAGAAAGCTTACTCAATTCCCACTGCCTAAGTACCACTCTTGTACTCAACACTGAAGCAAAGATTTGCCTTCAACACGTGACTTGTGACAGCACCGCTGTTCCCAGCTTGATCTACTGGCCCCTACAATGGCGTGAGCCACCACATTCAGAGATGGCTTTCCTCAGAGCCCTGAGCTGGGTAGTGCAAACATACTGCAAAGAATTCAGCTGAATCCAGCTTCCAAGTTTTATCAATTTTGTTTTGCTTCCATATCCCTTCAGTTATCACCTTTTCTAGAAGCAGGCAAAGGCACACACGCTAAATTATGTTATGTGATTAGCCAAATTTCAAGGTCTCCCAAGTACTCTTCACTAAGAAAAACTGAAAATTGAGTCTAGGGTCTTTGTTACAGAGTCATTTCTTTGCCATGGAATTAAAGCAAAGTGAAGCCCCAATTACTCCCATCTTGCAGGGATCTAAAATAGGTATTTGTTCACAGCTTCAAACACATTCCACCTGACATTCGAACGCTGAAATCCCCTTACCAAGCTTTTATAAGTGTCTTTCATGTCATTATTATTTGCTCCCTGTTTATCACTTTGTCACTTATGCTCTGCCTCAGAAATTAAATCAGCAAGCATTTCTCCATTCATAAGTAGGTTACACATGTACTTTGCTGGTACCTAAAGCAGTTCCACAGTGTTTTTACAGCTGACTAAAACAACAACCATCTCATAGTAACAGCTGCTCCTGATGCCGTTTACCACCTCCAAGCAACCTATAGTTCTGATTCCATTGAGGACAAATCTCCACTCCAGCAGAGAAAAAAGAAGATAAATTGTGTGAGAAAGGAGTGAAATGAGATAAAATAGAAGAATACATGGTATAAGACCATGTATTTAGAAAAATTTGAAATTATTATTAGCCACTAAAGCATGTAGAATTTTTATTAACAGCACATAAAGAGAAAGGCTACAGGATTTACAAGATATGGGAGAGCCTACCTCACACCAGGAAATTGACTTTTAATACCCAGGAAAAAGGCAGGAAGAATTATCTGTTATTGTTGTGAAGTTTTACTGTGAGGGTTAGCACGGCTCAGGAGGGGCATATTTAGGCTGGAAGATAATATTGACATAGGGAAAAAATGGATATGAGAAGGCCAGTGATAAATTCAGCTTGCAAAATAAAAGGCTTTTACTCATTATGGCAGGTTTTGAAACAGCCGTTCATAATGAGTAGCCTTAGTGAAAAAAAAGTAAATCGGTTTTACATTGGAGCTTATAATTTAATTACATTATATAAAGTGGTGGAGCATTTCGCAGTAACTAGAACATGGACTTCATGACTCAGAAAGCCTTTGCCAGCACGAGTCTGGTGTGAATCTCAGATCATGCATTCTTAGCTATTCTCATCATGTTTTTCCTTTTGAGTAACTTTGGATAAATGATAACTTTCTACCACATGGTAGTGCCATTTAAACAATCTCAGGAGTTTTTCTTTCCATGCCAAGTTTATACTCACTGGGGTCCTGAGTAATACCTTGTGTTCCTGAGAAAATCTGCTCACTAGAGCAGATTCTGTTTCTTTTGTTCTGTTGGAAAATTTCACTCTTCCAGAATGTTTCCACAGATAATGGTCTCAGCTATGTGGGTGAAAAAAAAATTATCAAAACTTTGGCCTTTAGTTTTTCCTCGCTGGCTTTTATGACTAATTAGGTTTTCATCCAAGTATCCAAAAGTATTCATCTCCTATTTCAAGCATTTAGATCACCCTAGAATAAGACAAACCTAAGTTGAATGTCAGCAAAACTCCTTCCTAACTCCTTCCTTCTTCTAAGGTGTGAAATCAGATTTAATGTGCTCCTGTTATAATGTCTCTTTATGGCCTCATACCAAAAATCTCAAGGGTCCAGAGTCTAGGACTTTGAGGCCAAATAGTCCAGCTCTGAAAATCTTTACAAGAAATCTTGATGGATCATGGCCTGAGAGCCAGACACAAGTACTGCCCAGATGCACTTTACATTTCCACTGTTTGCTCCTGCCAGTTTTTGTGGCAGAACCAGTCAAAGGTATTTGTAGTAGGCTGGCCTTTGATAAACGATTGGTACAAACCAGAGAGCTCAAGCCCTGGAACATACTGAAATAAAGGTTTCCACAAGAGACACAGAAGAGACACAGAAGCCAGTCAAATATTAGGATCCCAAAGCTTTCACAGGTCTGCAGTTCTCTGTATTTATTATTTTATCACAAACCTTTGGATAACCCATTTTGATGAAATATAGCATAGAATCAGTTCATCGGAGCTTCTGCTGTCACCTCAGCTACTTGATTTCTCATAGCTCATATATCAGATTCAAATAAGATCCAAATCAACCAAAATCTCTTTGGACTTCTGAATTTCATAGGGCACCTTCTGGTTTTTGTCAGTCACAATGCTGCTTTCCCCATCAGTTTGGCTTTCGTGTCAGTCAGATTTTCCCAGAAATGGGCTTCCCAACTTGCTTGTGCCTTTCACTGACAGAAAAAAAAAGAAAAGCTTCACTTTCACACCAATTCCCAGTCAACTCTCTTTTTACAGAAACACTTAGATGTGAAGCAATTATTTTTCATTCAATCCAGATTTTCATGCTCATGTGTGTAAACACAAAATTCTGATTTTATGTAAATAGTTCAGCTGTACTTTATTACTACATTTTTCTAATAATACATGTAAACTGATGTCTCTGTCTCTCATTTTCTTATTCCTTTTGCTTTCCTTTCCTCTAGTTTTTATATAACACAACCAAGTACTAGAAGGGCACTGCTTTTATTCACCCGGGGTCTTAAGAGCTGTATCACTGAAAAAACAGTGAGCAGTGGGAGAATCCTCCCATCACCTGAACATGTGAAACCTGGTTATAGTATATCTATCTAAGGCAATGTCGTTTCCACAGGAAACTGATGTGAAAGAAACAGTATTTGTCATACAGAAAATTAAACCTAGATACCTTAAACCTTCTTTGGTGACTTTACAGGTAACTTCTCTGGACAGCTAAATGTTAAAGGAATTCTGTATATCTTTCTAAGGATGGTCACAGGAACTATTCATTTCTGAAGCTGAATAAGTCTTGGTTTTTTCTTACCTCCCTTTGAGCTTTCAGGCTTTTTTATTTATTATATTGCATTATATATTAAACAAGCTGGATCTAAACCATACAATTTTAGGTTTTATTTGGGATGCACAGAAGTTTTACATATTCTAAACAGACTTGGAATTTCTACTGACATGAGTCAGTGAACCAGAAATTGTGTTAAAATATTTTAAGCTCCACAAGTATTAAAAATCTTGCTAAATCTATTTTACTTTATCTGGGATTATGTGGATTCAATAGAAAATGCAAATCAAGCTGAAAAATTTCCTGTTTGATTTGCAAGCTTTCAGAAAAACCCTGGTTACTAGAATCCGTGGCTTACCCATAAAGTACATGAGAATTGCTTTATCCATGTACAAACATACAAGATGTTCCAACTGTGAAGCTCTGAGCTGAGATGTAAAGAGGTCAGGGAGAGAAGAATATGATTAGAATTAAATTAATATCTGGAAGACATCAGTGATAATCAAACAGTCCAAGCTGAACATAAATTAATATGTATTAATATGTTAGTAAGGAGGAAAATAACTTTAATGGGCCTTAAAGCAGAAGAGTTTAGATCTCTTGGAATTTAGAACTGACGAAAATAAGCTGCTTATAAGCTGGGGGCCTTTACCCTATGTTGAGAGTCTTTCAGAGTGTGCTCATACCCAACACAGTATGAAACACATCTGGAAACACAGCTCATATCAAACCTCTCTGACAGCTTCCTGGCTTGCAAATCTAATTGTAGAGGCATGATGGAGCAGTCTTCCAAGTATGAGCCTAAATACTTTACTTGGTGGAGATGCAGGTTCTGTTGAAGAGCTCCAGAGAAATCTGGTGTTGGTTTAAGCATATCGAGTGCAGGAGGTCCTGCCTCTGGAAGTTGCAAAGATCATAACTTTGCTTCACTGCAAACACAAACTAAAGCATTTGCTTTAAGTGCAGTGCTTCAAATGTCACTTGCAAGTTCGAGCTGCCTCTGATTTCCTGAGTTACTGTCTCAGATCTCTTCACCAAAACACCAATCACCCTAAGGCATTCATATTAATGATACAAGCTACAGTCACAGGACCACCATGCAAACAAGACAAAACACAAAAAGCAGACCTGTCGGTTCAGCAACAAGCTATAGCTGCTTGTCATACAGTTCCACAAAGCAAAACAATCCTTCTGCAGCTTTTCTAAATTCCTGATTTCTCAGTGATTTTTTAATTTATTTCTCTGGGGAGAAATGTGACCTTCACCCCAAAAAGGAGTGTTAGTTCTGTATTGCAGCTTGGAAAAGAAAGCCACCAGCATAACAGCAACACCTAGAAATAAAACGTGTGTGTCTCTGGATAGTATGGTAGAGGAAGGAATAACAACACAGACAAGTGAGGACACTCAAGGAAAAGGCTGCATGGGCTTGGGGGAAGATGGTCACAGGTAGAAGCAGCTAAAACAGGAGTGTGTCAGGAGGACACGAAAAAAGACACAAAAGGACACAAAAGAATGGGTGAAGAGAATAAAATTACCAGCATTTTTATCTTACAGTGAAACAATGAACAACATAATGTTGATTTACAGCTGCACCTAAAAATTGTGTGAGCTATACTTGTCATCAGAGGCATTATGTTTGGAAACTGAGTTTCTCCAAGAGACAATGTACCTGTCAAAATGCAGTATGCCTAATGAAAATGGATGAAACTTCCAGCCTAGAGATGAGACAGTACCTCATAAATTCTTTCTGCAAATTCAATGCAAATTGGCATAGGAAGTAGGATAATCTGGAGAGCTGTTAACACGAAGTAATCAAAAACATATAGAAAGTTTCCATTCAACAGTCTTAGATGATTTTTTTTATTTCTGGCCTGTATAACTACAGAGCCAAAATAATTTCATGTTTTGTTTCTCTGTTTCTTGCTGTATCTGCCCAATGCCTTTGTGCTACATGTGAAGAAGTACCTAAAAAAAATCATCTGAACACATAGAGGTATCAATGTATGTTTTCCAGTGCCAGAAACAAATGAGTTCTTTTCCTGTTTCACCTTCTTTCTACTTTTTATCCACAGTCTTAGAAAGAAAATAAAATGTTTATTTAAAACCTGAGAGCTGAGCCACCTGACACAGCTCAGTTGTCTGCAGAGATAAGAGCCTGTTGGAGAATGGTGCTGCAGAGCTCATGCCAGGCTGTAAACAGTGGAAGAGGCCATTTGATCTGAAAGGCTTTTCATTTGGGCCAGCCTCACATCCTTACATGGGCACTCACCAGACGAGCTTTGTTCATTTTCTGGAAACAACCCTTCTAAATGATTGTGGAATGAGATGACTAATTACTATATTACTAGTAGGATAAATATTTCCAAAATAAAACTAAAGTNGGGGGGAGGAAGTGTTGAAATTGTGGTTGTTTGTTGCCAGAAGGAAAAACACCAAATATTAATTTCTGTAAATTTTATGCTGACTACCAGAATAAACAAAAAAATGCTTATCCACAGGGGACTACGCAAAGCTATAGATGAGGGCACTTATAAATAACTTGTGGTAATGAGGGAAAGCTGTGTGTATTCTTGTTCTCCACATGGAATATGCCAAAAAGAGAGCATGCCAAAAAGAATTATGTCAAGATTTTTTAAAACCACGAACAATTTTGGCTCCTATGTCTACAGATGTCCTATGAGAGCTGGATTTACAGGTAAATGATTTGTGAATCTGGAAGATAGTTAATGGTTTACAAAAACTATTCAACATTCATTTCTGGAAAAGCAGACACTGGGCATGGCCTGCAATGTCCATACAAGCCCATGAAGGTAAAAACTAATGCCATGGAAGAAAATCAGCATTTCATCTTTAATCAGAATGGGACCAATACATCACCCCTTTGAATGAGCCTCTTGTTACAACCCAGGAAAGAGACAAGGGGCTGGAACTGCGATGTGAGAAGGACATGCAAGATTTCACTTACTCTGCAGTATGTATTGTGTATTGTGTGACAGCATGAATGACTGTGCAGCACCTATCCTTTGCCATACAAAGAAGTATCAAAGTTAATGTATCTCCACAGGCCTCTGATGCTAATCTTCTTTTGCTCATTTTAATAATGTGATGCTTTATATGAAGTACATATACTATAGGAAATCTTCCAGGACTTGTTCAAAAAATATATTGAAATATTCAGCCCATATATTTTGACAAATAATCTTGGTAACAGGGCTTCAAATGTTTCTGTTTTGTGGAAATTTTAGATATCTGTCACATAGTAAGGCATCCAACATGCCATCAGAACAGAGTGGAAGGCATTCTATAAGCCTTGCACTGCAGAGAAGTGTTTAATCTCCCACATAGTGTTATAATGAGATGTAGCCAAACTGAAAAAGAGGAAGAAAATGAGTTGTCTACCCAAGGAGAAGGATCAGAAATTAATTCCTCTCTGCAACTGCAACGAAACTGTGCACTCTAGGAGAGGAAAGAGCTGAGCTCAGCCTGACAGGATGTTTGGAAAGGGAGCAAGCACAGCACAGGCTCTTAGATGTCAGATTCTGCATTTTCAGGAGCTCTCTACCCAAGGAAAAATGGCATTTATTTTGACCCGACAATTTGTGTACTAAAGACAACTGGCTGGAAATGGCTGCTGACATGTTCTATAAACTGAAAACTGTCCTCAAAAGCAGAAAAGAAAGGTATTGGTCAAGGATGATAGGCCTGGAAAGATCCTTTGAATACCCTAAAATGCCAAGCAAGCAGGACATCTGATCAAAGAGGTACAGGGTACATCTGCCCTAGGCACCATGTAGGATCCCAAAATTGCCTCTAACATCATGTAACAAGTTTAATATTGATGTTAAATGTCTTAAGAAGGCAGCGGAGGGGAAAAGATGAGCAGACCTCTTGCATGACACCCAGTACAACCATGAAACTTGGCAAGGCCAAGTAAGCGTCTGTGTGGTACTTTGTTGCCAGCTGCAGTTAAATCACAACAGGAAGGCAAGTAGGTTACATGTTTCAACTCGAACGTATTTATTTCTTCATTATTAGTGATTCTACACCGCATTTTAGAGTAATCTTAAGCCTTGTTCAAAGCCTGTCTACAGTGTGAATTTATCACAAGTCCGAAGGTTACACTGAATCCCCAGAGACTCAAATGAAGAAGTGGATACCGATGAACCATTAAGATTTCTGTGTTGGTCCAGCAGGCTGCACAGACTCACAAAAGTAAGAAACACGTCAAGTGTGCCCAGAAAATACATTGATGGAAGCAGGAAAGGAAAGAGCCTGCTGATCCAGAAAGGACTGCAAACAGAGAAAGGCTGACTGAATGAGGAACAGGTGATAAATCTTGCAATTTTATTCCCAAGGAAAATTTATTAATTTTAATTCTGCATGACATTTTACAATTTTCATTGCATTAAAAAATGAAGAATTGTTTATTTCACAGAAATGTCATTAGCTATTTTAAAATGGAATGTGAATTCCCTCTGTAATTACCTCTGTTATTCATCGCACTTAAATATCGCCTTAGGAAAGCTACGACCACATAAACAGTCCATTAACACCCTATTTTGTTCTTAAATAAACTAGACCGGAGAGCTAAGTAATTAGGACATTCCTTCTCATTAAAGTGTACTCTTGCTTTCTTAGGTAAGATGACAATCACTCCCCAGAGACCTCTATTAAATCTGGGTCTTTTGCTCCACAGATAAAATCATAGGAATTACAGCATTTTGTCCTAGAACTAATAGTGGGAATAAATATACAGAAATAAGAGCAGCAGTTTCTTAACCAACTAAGTTTCCTTCACCTAAGCTGGTAAAGCAATACAGAGAAAAAACTGGGCCTAATATGTTATGAGACATGTTATATCTCATGATGTGCGGGAAAGAATGTATTTACCTTGACTTATTAGGAGAATTTGCCCTGATTAAGAAATAAATGTTTTGTTCTTCCATGAGTGAGGACAGTAGAAGAGAGCCAGGGGAAGAATCTGGAGGGCTGAGGACAAAAGTTACAAGCTGAAAGTGCAGCCAAGCTAGTGAGGGGACTGAGGAGCAGGCAAACACCAGGGCAATTCCTGACTGAACCAAGCCTTGAAAACAGTGTCATAATGCTCTAAAAGGCTGCGCTAGGGACACAGGGAGGGAAGGTGAACATTGGCAGCAGCTGGGATGCAGGCCTTGCACCACATGGTTTGTCAACACTGTTATGCCCCCAAGATGAAAGCTGTTTCATGAGGCAAGGGCACTTCTCCAATATGCTGAGTGACATTTTCCTCCAGGCTGCCACTGCTGGCAGCTCTGTGCGGATGTGCTCTGAGAGACACCCCTCAGCTCCCATCCCCACCCCACAGATGCCTGGGCAGGGCTCGCAGCCAGAAGGTGCTCCTGGGCTGGGGAGGAGGTTCAAGCTTGATGGTGTTGGCAAGCTCCCCCATGCACTGGCAAGAGCTGCTCAGAGCATCTGCAGTTACCTTCTCTATCCCAGACTTCCTTACAAGACTGGAAGCTCTTCCAGTTAGTGACTGTGAGTGAAACACAAAAAGAAATATAGTAAATTTATATATAGATTCATATATTAGAAATATATTTCCAGCAGCGTGGCTCTGGAGTAGCAACACAGAAATATCCACTCTTCAATATGCACAAGTCTTATTCCAAAGCTGTGGCGGCACTGACCTCGGGTGAGGTGTGTGGGGTGAGTGAGACACACTCCTGCACAGGGCACAGCAAGGAGGGAACAGCATGGCTGTCCACGCAAACTCACACACCTTCAGTCCACCATGGCTCATTTTTTGTGTTTTTCCCTCTAGACCAGTCTTTTCTCATGTCTTGTACAGAGATTGTGAGGTCTTCAGGGAAGCATAACTTTGCCCTTGGCTTATTACTCGCAGGTTTGTTCACTGATTTCCTCCAATGCGCTTGGCTGCACCAGGACCTACACAGGGCTAGCAGTTTCTCTTCAAAACATGCTAAATCTATACTAAATCCCCAAATTAGGTCTGTAAATCCACCAGTGTAGGGCAGGAGGCCCGTAGCACCATAGAGAGAAAGACAGACAGCAATCTTGTTCTGGTCTTTCCATCTTCCTCTACAGGACTACAGTGTTCATGCTGAACCAGAATAGCCCTTCTCAGCCACAGATATTACTTCATTTTTTGCTATTTTTTTATTGCAAATGATTTCTTTATTCCAAGGAGCAAAGCCTACAAGTCACAGGGGATCTGGTAAAGCCATTTTTGTTCTGCTGGCTGGAGCCCAGTGGCTTGGTCAGGCGACTCATCCTAACCAGATTCTTCTAAGAAGAGCAAAGGTGAGTGACCAAACCCAGTGACTCTGTTTCATGACAGATGAACGTGGGAATGGCAGCACTCAGAGCAACCCACACTTCTGGTCTGGCATCACTTCCACAGGGCTGCTCCATCACTACATATTGTTCCCTCGGGCTACCTCTAAAACACGCAGATCCAACTACCTAGCAACCAAACCCAGGGCTCAAACACTTGTAACACATTCAGGCAGGAACTGCAAAAGGTTGGAGGCTATTGACTTGGGTCCAAATAATTATTTTGCTTAACGAAGCTAATATAATCCTTATTACTGGGACAATGGAGAATTTTAAAACAGCTATGGGTAAGTATAATTAAATAACAATAATAAAAGTAACTATCATAAATATAGCTACCATATGCAGTACAATAATGTACTTTGCATATACTTCTGATTCAGTATTTTTGACATATCAAAACACAACTGATTTTCTTTGTCATTTCAGGTCCCTAAGTTGAGAAATTCTCTTGGAGAGGAAAAAGACAATGAAAAACCTTGGGTTTGCTGGCTCACAGTTCCAAGCAATCCAGTTTTTAAGCTTTATGTTCCTGTTTCAGTTTGCACAATACTTGGGGGATGAACCTGCAGACAGAGAAGGAAAAATAGGGCACAATTATTAAAAACAGGGGGATGATGTTCTTCATCACTTCAGCTTACAGCAAAACCAGCACTTCCTCTATTACTCAAGTCAAGGGATGTTCTTAAGAAAAAAAGATAAGTTACAAAATTGGTGCAGATGGTGAATATCCATGGCGTGCTGAGAAGCAACCAAGTTACTCAGCTTTTTCATGTGTTCTGAAAAGTAGACCTACAAAACGCACAGGAAGAAGTGAGGGAAGAATTCAAGGTTAGATAAATGTTGCTTTTGTTTTCAAAGGAAATATAGATAAAGTCTTCTGCAATTTTGTTTCTTCCTTAAACAAATATTTTTAATTTTCTTTGGTTAAAAACAAAAGTCTGTTACAATTATAGTAATTCCAAAACTGCAGAAGTAGGCAGCTCCTGCTTCCATGTCCTTTGGAATTTCAGCATTTGGACACAATAGCTTATTTTGCCTAAACTGATGTGAATCTGTCAGTTTCTGGAATGGGAGTGAACACCTGTATCTATATGAAATCCAGGGCAAGACAAAAAGCTTCTGTTTGACCCAGCACATCTAGAATCAGTGAAACGATTCCAGAGCTTAAAAGTGTTGCTACATTGAGACCCTTTGAGCTATCCTTAGATAAATCATATTATGCAAAGCATAACACAAATCACGGATAATCAAGCGAGAATGTTCATTTCTCTTCTATATTTCTGATAAGGTTCTTATCACAGTTGTATGCTTTCTACCCATTGCAATCAATTTTTCTACACTTT
Organism: Rhagologus leucostigma; assembly: GCA_013397725.1. Taxonomy (NCBI): domain Eukaryota; kingdom Metazoa; phylum Chordata; class Aves; order Passeriformes; genus Rhagologus; species Rhagologus leucostigma. The sequence continues at coordinate 2,075,451 of VZTD01002293.1, read as the reverse complement.
TTAAAAATGCTGTTGTAAAAAGAAATTAGTATCATATTCTTTTCCTGTTTACAAAACACCTGACAGATTTTTCTGGGACATCTCTTCCTGCAAGCTATCTGACTCATCTAACACAGGACCTTGCAAGAAGCTCAGGGAACGTCCCCCTACTAAGAACACCAATACAGAGTACAGATGACAATTATTTGTTATAACTTGTTGTGGGATTGCAGCTTGTCTAGGGATCAGGCTGGATTAGGACATGCTCGCAGGTCTTCTTGAGTTGTTTGCCACTCAATACTGCCTCATCTGCCAGAGGTCACCCGGCCAAAAGCCACCTGTCCCCAACTGCACTGTAGCAAAACTCACCCTAAGGTGGAACTAATATTCAAGAGATGTTTTTTTTCTTTTGGGTCAATGTTGTGCTGAGCAGATCAAAGCAGATACAGCTGGGTCAAGTCAGTGACTTTATTTTCTCAAGGGACACATTTCTATATCTCATATGATGTTATCAAAAATCATTTAGATACACCTGCACGAATTGGGGGCATTAGCATGGAAGGGTGTCTGATTCCCTTTCCTCAGAACTGTGATTTACTCCACATAAAATAAATAACCAGTTATGCAATATGTGAAGACAGCATGATGGACTGGAGCGACCTGGTGCTCTCTAATGCAAACCAGACTCCACAAGCTGCTGAATTCCTCCTCACAACTGCTTCTCCTTAGTCCTCTGCTATGGAAGTGGCAAATATTTAACATTAGAGCTTGTTTTTCATTTTGTGTTTCTCCTGGCTCTCAACCATGGCATTCATATTGCTACTCTTATATCTGCAAACAACCACTATTTTCATCATCTCTCCCCTCACATTTAATTTTTAAAAAAAACTCAGTGCTTTTAAGTTCATATTTTCCATGTTCACAGAAACCAGGGCTTTGGATCCTAGTAATTTTATTCTCTTTTTTATTATTAAGCTAAAGAGAAGAAAGAAGCAAGAGGGATAGGGAGCTATGTGCCTCCAAAATCACGTTCTCTTGCATAGAGAATGGAAACAAGGCCAGACACAGAAGGGCTGGAGAGGATGCGTAGGATAGATGGTGTTGCCATTACTGAACATGTTCTGTTTCCGTTAAGGTAGGTTCAAAGTTCAAACTCACTGTCATGATTTATCATGGGCTACTATTTCCATCATTGCAACAAACTAGGCTGTCAGTAAATCAGACATGAAGGCCACATCCTGAGACTTTGAGGCCACACTTTCAAGATACGAAAATGAAGCTGACCAGCAGGTTTACCTCATCTTTAATCCCCAAGCTGAGCTGTGTCCACCGTGACACCCCAGGGCCTGTGCACTTTTGAACTATGACAACACAGGGCCTGTGCACTTTTGAACTTGAGTCCATATTTTCTGTGAGGAACCACAGTGAAATCAATGATCACAACAGCTCTCTCCAGTTACCATGAGTGAACAGCAGGACCTTGTGTTACCACATTCCTGCATGTAGTTTCATGTCCTAATGACAGCTTTACTTTGAAACCAGCTATGCTTTTTAACAAAATTTTGAGGGGTTCCAGAAGTAGAAGACATGGAGTGCCAGAAGGCCCCATGCATTTCAGACGGTTACTATAGAGGCCATTAACTCCAACTTCATGAACCCTGATGGCCCAGGAAAACACAGTGCGTGCCTGGAAGGAGCTTAAACAGCAACTTGAACATTAAATGAAATCCAGACACACAAACTACAGATCCAAGATCTTTCACCCCCAGTCAGCAGTGCAGGCAGAGAAACTCACAGTGTTCAGTGTACCACATGAGGCTAGAGGTGCAATAAAAGAGGGAAGGAATTTTTTTCAACAATTAAGGAATTGATGAAAAGCTTTAAAGATAATATCTAGACAGCTTACTGTCTTTTTTCAATTGCTGCTTGGGGTAACAGCAAAGGAGAATGGATAAATAAGATAGAAGTTTTTCAGAGGTCTGCATTTACGAAGTAAATTCTGTGAATATGAGATATGAAAACTCTCTTTAGATGACAGATTGTGTGAACCAACATATACAGGTAACCAGGGCGACTACCAATCCACAGTTGAAATGCAAAGAGTAGATTTATTTCATTACCTTGCTAAAAACACCTGGTAGCAGAGACACACGGGGGACAGGCTCTGTTAGGCTTAGCTCATTCTAGCAAAAAGGAGGAGCCTGTTGCCTGCCCCAGTATATCAAAAGGCTTCATGCCTTTTGATAAAGCAAAATTTATCACAAGGCTGTGCTTTTATTATCTCTTCCTCTTCCAGCAGAAGGCTCAAGCATGTCTGTGAGAGCGTATTATCCCTGCACAGGAGTACTATTAAAAACAGGTAGAAGATGAGCAGTAGGCGTAATAAAAGGAGTTGTCCCAAACTGATATTCTTAGCATTCCCAGCTGAAAGGTCAGTTTGAGTGAAATTATGCCCCCCTCACCAAATCGTCTGGTTTTAACCCTCTCCTCCCAACTCAGATTAACCTGGCTTTTAGTAAAATTATCCTTGTACAACTACTGAGGAAGGTCATTCAATACTAAAAAATGGCCAATTACAAGAACATGCATAGTAGACTTGAAGCCACATCAGATAAAACATCTAGTCTTTCTATGTTCTCTTTTGGTTGAAGGTGTTGTGCACATAGTGAAAATATTTTCAGACCAAGCAATGTAGTAAGAAAACTCTAAAAAGCCAACATAGCACTGCTGACTCTTGTCACTAGATCATTTAGTGAAGTCTTTTGTAATGCAAAGATGCACAAATGCTTGAGTTCAAGAAGCAGGACACCAATAAAAGATATATTAGAAGATCATATTGCAAGACAATGGCCAGAAATCCGAATTTTTACCAGAAAGAAATAAGATGCCTTTCATCACTATACGCCAAGAACTAATGGGGAATTTGCGTGATTGGGATTGGTCAGTCATAACTTTCTTGAGTTAAAAATTATCCAGTTGCTTATGCCTGGGGATCCCAGAAGAAAGTGGCATCCTAGGAAGAAACATTGAACACCAGCTCAAGACACCTGCAAATTTAGCAGGCAGAAGCTGAAAATTATTCACAAGCTGCTCCTGCTCAGTGAATAAAACCCAACTGTTTCTGAGCAGTAACAATTTTTCTAACAATGTTTCTTGCTTTAGGACAATTGCTGACACAGCAAAGATACAGATGAAGAAAGAGGCAAGTACAAAGTGTTTGAGCTGCATAAAGGGTGGTTCTACTGCATTTGTTGTAATTTCTCAGTTTAATCTCATAACGCACCAGTTCTTTAAAAAGCAAGGTCATGTAGCTTTCTTCCTGTTTCCAGTGACACACTTCTGCTAAATGGGGAGCAATGTAGCTATGTCCAGGCTACAGCAGCTCAACAGTTAGAAGTTCTTGTTACCTTATTTCAGCATATAATTTCATTTCTTCTGGATTGAGACCAACATTAGCTAACAGCACTGTTCTCCTTCATTTCCTAACAACTTTGTAAAAACTGGTCTTGCCGTGCCACTGTCCTAAAGCTGTGGGAGCCCGCCTCCACCACTGCAACCAGAGACAGAGAATGCACCTCTATCAGACAGAGCACGTGTATGTGCATGCATCTCAGTGTGAAACATCCCCTAGTGATATTAGAAATCACATTTGTCATTGTTAAGGTTTCCTGGTGATGCCAGGATAAGTGATGGGAAAAAGAGGTGATGGACATAACGGCTGGTTTCTGGTGGGAGCTGAAGGAGAGACAGACGTGGAAAAAGAAGATGAAAAATCCTCAAGACAGCATGGAGGATGGGAATGAGCTTATGCTTGGAATGGGGTGGAGATGAAGAAAAAAAATGGAGATAATGCAGAGATGCTCACTAAGTGCTAACAGAAGGGAAATGCTATTGCATCTCCCACATAATACATAATTAAGAAGCGATATTTGTAAATCTCTAGCACAGGAGTCACAATATACAGCCATCTTCATACCACGTATGAACCCAAATGACCTCACCTTTAGTGATTTGACTATGGCTAATATTTTTTTTCTTAAAAACACAAAGAAAATGAGCTCTGGCCGCTCCCAGAGCAAAGAAAGACGGTATCACACAGAAAACTGAAAAATTATTAGTAATAAATACTATATTACCCCCAGAGCCTTTGCATTATATCTTGTTTGATAGGCCAGTCCTTCTCTGGAAAAAAACAGATAATGAGATAGATGCTTCTTCCCTTATGACATTCGCAATAATATGACCATGCAAACTCTAGCCAACAGAATTCTTTAGGGTATGAATTTTGCACGTGTGACATTCACCAGGTTGCGATGAAAAGACAAATGAAGCATTTTGCACGGGCAGATCTAGGCACACACTACCATTGTTTCGGATAGCAGCTATCTCTCAGTAACCCCAGTAAGGGCTCACCCTAGGCAGGATTAAGGTGGTTCCTGCTCCCTCTGCACCACCTGTGCTTCCTGCTCGTGAGCAGGACTGAGTGCTCAGCTCCCTCCCTCCCTCCAGGACCTGCTCACCTACCACGTGCCGGGTCAGCCGTGTTTGGACAGTTCCTAGCACGATGACTCATGGCTGCGAGACAGCTCCAAATCATTCATCAGAGAGGAATCAGGACTCCTGCTGGCACCCTCCTACAGATTAACTTCCAGCAGTGGTTGTGTTCTCAGATTATGATACTATGACCTTAACTGTTTGTAGCTTTATAAGTCTCCCCTTTGCTTTGCAAGACTCAGCATAAGCTTCTAAAGCCTGCCTTTCCATTTTCAGTAAGGATTGTGATTATTAGAAAATTCTGCAGTACACATGTATACATTTTATTCCTGCTTTTTCAGTGTTGTAGATGCTAGAATAAGATTTGAGGTCTTCAGACCCACTTACTATTAGGCTCTGATTACGGGAATTTTCTGACTTTTTGAAAATTTGCAGATTTACAGATTTCTTCTCTAGAGTTTTCAGGTTCTAACTGTCCACAACCCCTGGATTATTCAGAAATAAAGACAGGATGGAGGCCATGGGAGATGTGTTATTTAACTAGTTTAGATGACTTTAAATACTAAACTCAAGTGCAAGTGGAGGATAAGAGTTAAGAGTTGATGTTCTCAGGAGAATCCAGAAGAGAAGATTCCGGCAGTGCGAAGGGAATAAGGAGCTCATTGAAAGAGCTTTAAACTAAATTTGACAGGACGAAAGGATAAAACAAGCCTTGCTAGAGATGAGCCTGTGGGCAGCACACCAATATTTGAGGGATGGTGTGTAGCCAGGTCCTTCAGTCTGTGGAGGCAGGGGATGGAGATCCTTGTGGCAGCAAGAACACAAGCATTATCCATGTGATAGGAACCACAGAAGCGCCTGAGAATGGTCACATAGGAATTCAGGCTCCCCTGTCCAAAAACGTGGCAGGGTCAATAACCAGACTGAAGCACATCTACCCCAATGCACACAGCACGGGCAACAAGCAAGAGGAGCTGAGAGCCATTGTGCAGCAGGAAAACTACGACATAGCTGCCATCATGGGATGACATGAACAGCTGGAGAGCTGCAGTGGATGGCAACAAACTCTTCAGAAGGGATAGGCAAGGAAGGATGGGTGGTGTGGTAGTCCTGTAGCTTAGGGTATGTCTTGATTGTCTGGAGTTTAATGATTGTGACAATAGGGTGGAATGTTTATGGGTAAGATTCCAGGAAAGGCCAATGACGCAAATATCCTGCTGGGTGTCTGTTGTAGACTCCCCAGCCAGGATGGAGAGGCAGAAGGAATATTCGTTAAGCAGCTGAGAAAAGTCTCACAATCACTAGCCCTTGTTCTAGGGGGACATCTCCTAACCAGAGGTCTGCTGGGAATACAGCAGAGCAGAGAGAGAACAGACCAGGAGGTTCCTGGAGAGAGTGTTAACTTCCTGACACAGCTGGTCAGTGAGCCAACCAGGGGAGGTGCCCCACAGGACATGTTTTTAGTGAACAGAGAACTAGTGGGAGATGTGATGGTTAGAGGTTGTCTTGGAAACAGTAACCATGAAATGACAGAATTTTTACTTCTTGGAGAAGTCAGGGGGGAGACTGTCAGAACTGAAAACTTGGACTTCCACAGGTCAGATTTTGACCTGTTTAGGAGCCTGGCTGACAGCATCCTGAAGGGCAAAAATGTCCAGGAAGGCTGGATATTCTTCAAGAAGTAGATGTTAAAGATTGAAGAGCAGGTTGAACAGACCTCTCAGGAGGACTACAAAAGTTTTGTGATGTTATGCAAGGAGAAAATTAGAACAGCCTAAGCCAAATTAGAACTTAATCTGGCTACTACAGTGAAAGACAACAAAAAATGTTTCTATAAATACAACAAAATCAGCAACAAAAGCAGAACTAGGGAGAATCTCCATCCTTTATTGGATAAAAGGGGAAACACAGTGACAAACGATGATGAAAAGACTGAGGCTGTTTGTGTGTCTTTAAGAGTAAGACCAGTTGTTCATGGCGTACCCAGCCCCCTGAGCTAGAGGACAGGGACACAGAGAAGAATGAAGTCCCCAGAATCCAAGGGGAAATGATTATTGATCTGCTACTTTACCTAGACACACATAAGTCCATGGGGATGGACAGGATTCACAAAAGAGTACTGAGGGAGCTGATAAAAGTGCTCACAGAGCTGGTTTCAATTATTTACCAGCAGTCCTGGGTAGACTGGGCAGATCTCAGTTGACTGGAATTCAGCCAATTTCCTCCTCAGCAAGTTCACCAAGGACACAAAACTGGGAGGAGTGGCTGATACCTCAGAGGGCTGTGGGACTTTTCAGAGGGATTGTGGCAGGTTGGAGAGACAGGCAGAGAAGAACCTTCCAAAATTCAGCAAGGGTCAATGCAGGGTCCTGCACCTGAGGAGGAATAACCTCAAGCACTGGTACAGGTTGGGGGCTGACCTGCTGGAAAGTAGCTCTGTGGAGAAGGACCTGGGGTCTGGAGCACAAGTGCTATGAGGAATGTCTGAGGGAAGTGGGGTTGTTTAGCCTGGGAAAAGGAGGCTCAGAGGGGACTTTATCACTCTGCAACTGCCTGAAAGGAGGGTGTAGTGAGGTGGGTTTGGTCTCTTCTCCCAAGTAACACGTGTTACTATGAATGAAAGGAGATGGCCTCGAGTTGTGCTGGAGAGGTTTAGATCAGACACTAGGAAACATTTCTTTACTGAAGGAGTGGTCAGACATTGGACCGGGCTGCCCAGAGAAGTGGTTGAGTTTAAAAAATGTGTGGATGTGGTACCGGGGGACATGGTTTGGTGGTAAATGTGTACCCGTGCTGGGTTAATGATTGGAACTGAAGATGATCTTAGAAGTCTTTTCCAACCTAAATGATTGTAAGATTCGATGATCTATCTGACATACCTACACAAACCAAAAGATCTCCCTCTTCCATGCATTTCTTTAACCGTGTTTCAGTCCTAGCTTTTCTTTGATGGTGCCTGTCTTGCATTTACTTTTGTATATCTATATCTATCTATAGATATGTTTTTCATACCTACTCATTTACATCTGTCACATACAGTCACCTCTTTTTTGTAAGTTATTTTGCTATACCTGTCACCGGTAGTGCAACGAGAAGTATGTCTCTCTCAAGGAAGCACTGGCATTCTCTAGCTTGTTCAATATCCAAAAGACAGCATAGCATAATTGCACTTTATCAAAGAGATACTCTAAGAATTGATCATGACTAATGCTCATAGAATCTTGACTTCACAACCTGTACCAATGAGTCCGCACAAAGACCCTGACTGATTTAATTAGCAGTAAGCAGCTATATTCTTCAGGTAAATGAGAAGATTACATGAATACATGCACCTATCGACATGTTCTGGCAAAAGGAAACATCTTATGAGAACTGGGGCCTTTTACAATCACACGCTCTTGCTTTGCAAAGCATTTTCCATAGACTGTATCTCATAAATATCCTTTATCATCTTCATGTTTTCTGTGCTTCAGCAAACTGAACTTATTGTTGATTAATGAGTGGGATCTGAATGTTTTTGATGTGGTGTCACTAACGGGTGTTTCCCCTTGGGAGGTTTCCAAGAGAACATTTTTTTAGTGTAGTTTGCTTGTTTATCACGATCTGATGGAAACAGTCGCATTTCAACAAGACCTGTCAGGTATGTATTGCTTACTTTTCCCTGGCAGATAGGTTCAGTCCTGCACAGGCAGCCCCTGGGCAGGCAGCAGCCAAATATCCCACTGTACATCAATAATTTTCCCTGAAGGATTTTGAAAATGGGAAACCCCATTATGGGATTTCTGGAATTCAAGAAAAAAAACATTTGAAAATTTGAAGTTACACTTCACCAAGCCCAGGGCAATTTCCACATTGAGTCCACATTTTCAACCAGATAATGAAAACAGAAGTTATATTTTTGGATATTAGATTCAAATGTACCAAATCTCTTTGTTCATCCTTTCCAACAATAAAGCAGTAAAGACAGAGAGATATACCTGTAAACGGCCCGAACACCATGCAGGCTTTTTAAAGCTCTGTAGTTTCCCAGTTCTGCCTCATTCTGCTTCTTCTCACTGACGTCTCATCCACTAGTTAACATATTTCCTCCTTGTTCTGAACTTTTATTTCACTCCAGACTTTTCAGTGTAATTCTTTTTGATGATGTTTCACACTGAAGTTTTCAAAGGCATTTGCATGGGAATTCAGCATCAGTACTGCAGTTCCTGATGGCCTTGCTGTCTCTGCTGTACCTTTCCCACATACTATCTGTGGGAGTTGGAGGCTGCTTAGATGCAGAGGCCAGCAGGAGGCACTGAGATACCTGTCCTGCTAAACAAGAAGAGGCTGGGAAGCCAGCTCAGCCACTCTGCACAGTCTGTCCACTCTGCTGTCATTTTAGCTTGGTCTATGCTTCAGTCTTGATGTGTTCCACCTAGCTGTCTCCCACACAACACCTGAGTATGGCTCTGGGGTGCTTTACTGCAGTGACCCCTCCGAAAGTCAATGAAGACTGCATTACATCAGATTTTGCACCTGTCCTTCAACGCTCTCAGATTTTGCCCTCTGAAACATACCCCACAAAATTCCCAGCTCCCCCTCCCCAGAACTTTCAATACATAATCTAATTTTCAGGTTATGAAAACACAATTTTGCAGGCGGCAACACAGCCTCTGCACTGTTTTAGATACCATGAATGGGAGCTTGGCACATGCTCTTTAAATCCTAGGCTCACCAGACAGGGCCTAGGGAAACCCAGGATAAACAATTACATAGTGTGGCTACCGTGTTGACACTGTCTTTCCAGGAATGTTGGTCACAATGCAGGGAGATTGCAGATGTCAGACACCTATTTCCACCCATATTTTTTCTAATCTTTACCTGATGTACCTTGATGTTCCTTTCCTCAGGACACTTGTTCACAGCCCATCCTTTGGTTTTGCTCGTGTCTGCATTTACCCCCCCAGATGAACCAAGCTATTGAACTGTTACAGCTGCAGTTCCAGCAGGCTGGTGACTCCTCCTAACAGTTCATGTGCAAACCTCATCTCTAGCAGCGTTAGAGCTTGCCAGACATGAAGTGTCTCATTATTTCTTGGTCCCAGCTTCCAGCAGCAGTTGGCATACCCTGCTGCAGTTTAAGCCTCAGATGTCAGATGTCATTGTGCAAAGCTTCCAGACACAACCCTCTGGTCTCCCCCAGTGCCTCTGCTCCTTGTCAGACCTATACTCCACAGTTTCCATTCTTCATTTGGCAAGCACTCTGAGACACTGATTGCATTTCATTTTCCAGTGAAATCTCAGTTCAGTAATACTTAATTGGCCTGGTTTCCTAAGTAGATATTTCCAAAGTATTTTTAAAAATAAAGATAAAAAAACCCCAACCTCTGGATATCTCTCTGAGGTACCTCTTCTCAGCTTGATTGATGGAAGGGTTTTTTTTCCACTTTATCACTCATTGTAGATGTCTGCTCATTGATACATTCTCTGACTGAACTGTCTGCTTGCAGACTTTCCTCACCTTGAGCTCACTGAGTTTTTCCATATGTAGCTAAGTTTCACCTGGGAGACATGGTTTATAATTCTCTTGCCTTTTTCAGTGAAGATTATAAGCTTTTGCTATGATGATGACTATACATTTTACCTTGAGCAGTGGTTCTTTGGCCAACTTTTATCCTTATAGCAACTGACTATGGCCTACTTTGTGCCTCATCTGATAGACTGGTATATTAACACCTGCTGTTTTATTTTAACTCAGCAGAGAGAGTTTGAAAAAATAACTTCGCATCTGGTAATCAAAAATATCAGCACCTGCTCATGCTTTAAAAGTTACCAGATTTGTATCTTTATATGATATTTGTATCATTGTAAGGGATTTGTATCTTATATATCTTCATATATTTCTGTATATCTATTTTTTTCAATATCATGAGAAAAAAAATTAGTGTGTGGTATCTACATGCCTTACAAGCTTTTAGACTCAGGAATTATTTACTAGTCAATGTGCTTCAGTTACAAACTAACCTAAAGAAATGCCTTTTTGGTTACAGCCACCAGTTTCCTTATGCCTCATTCATTCTGGGCTGAAGTGCAGTAGCAATGCCACCCAGGTTTAGTGTTGGATCTGAAAAAGTAGCATCAGCCCTTTAAAGTAACTAGAAATTCAGTTGTGCCAGGCACAGGAAGTGTTCAAGGCCAGGCTGGATGGGAGTCTGAGCAACCTGATCTAGTTGAAGATGTCTCTGCTCATTGCAGAGGGGCTGGACAAGATGACTTCTAAAGGTCCCTTCAAACTACTCTATGATCCTATAATCCAAAAGCAAAGCAAAGGTCCCATTCAGTTATTAAACTTTCAGCATATACAGGATGTACTTTTCACAGAAAGACAAAGAAGAAAAAAATTACTGGTATGCTGCCTCTGAGGCAGGGAAGACATTGTCATTCTTTCCTTGTCCTCTCACATTGAAGCTGGACAGAAACCAGTATAACTTGAAAAGGGGTTAATAAATTCCTGAGGTCTATTTAAATGATCAGTTGAGACTGAGTTGTAGGCAACCAGGATTAATCAATCTAAAGCATTTTAAAATTATTTCTCCATTCTTAACCTCAGTTTTCCTTTTAATCCCCTGATCCTCATTACTTAGCTTGGCTTCTATGCACTGCTACTCACAGTGAAAAAAATTAATGTGGTGATGATGAGATGGAAATATCAGTCCCAGCAACTGAACTCTGCCAATTGAACCCCTGACTTCAGCATGATGTAGCTGCAGAGCAGAGTGCTGCTGGACTGCTCAGAAACACTGCAGTTTTTATTTTTTTTAATTCATGTAGGTCAATTATGAGTGAGTTTACTCCAGCCATAATGAGTACTACCCCAGGAAACAATTAAATACACGACACAAAAATGTATCTTTCACATGCACCTTTTAAAAACAAATTGGTGCATTTGGACTGTGAAAAACAAGCATGGTTTTCATAAAAGCAAAAGATTTTGCCTTGCATTTAGCTGCTTCTCCCTTTGCTCCTGAAAAGCCCATTTCCCAAAAATGTTTTACTTCTTTCATCAGACTTTTTTTTAACTAAGGGAATTTGTAAAATTATTTTTCCAAAGTAATAGGATTTCAAGAAATAAATCATAAAAACATGGAAGAAGTCACTGCTGCAGTAAAGCAGATGAAAACATAGTTAGCACATATCTCCTCATGAAGCTGACAAGTTGATACCCACTTCAACAGCAAACGAACAGCAAACTGCAAAATGTTCTTTCTTTTCTTGATTTTCTCTTTATTTCACTTAGGGAGGTAGCAACTGCCTTTCCACTGTTACAAACTTTTCTAATGCTTCAGAGAAACCACTGTTGAATGCATGACTATAAAATCTACCTTTATATTGATCCACTGAAAGTTATAACAAAGGAAAAAATACCTCCCCTGAAAAAAAAAAAGGTAATAGTCTGATTTCTATCCACTAAGTCCCATTGAAAAAATACTAAATAAAATGGATTCTTATATTAAGGAGAACAAGAGCCATCAGTGAAATCAATAGTTTCTAAGGTATATGATAAACCACATTACTTACAATATTTGTGATGATAAATGTTGTAAAACTTAAGTTGTTGAGAAGAAGATCACTAAAGATCTCAACAGTTAGTAAGACCTGAGGTTGTTCTTCCTCTGGTATCAGACACATACACACACACACACACACAAAAGCTACATTTGCAAGATTTTAAACATTGTTACTGTGAATGGGGAGAATATTAATAACTAGGATGCTGGGAGAAAAATAATGATCAGTGATCACTGAGCTGTGTCTCCTTATTGGATTGAATGAGATGTATGCACATCAAGTAACAAAGTGCTGGATGACAGTAGTTAAACAAGCACAGATGTTGCCACACTCCGAATGAAAAGTTTGGTGATTGCCCAGATCTCTTTAGTTGATCAAGATCTCTCTGTAAAGACTCTCTACCCTTGTGGGAGTCCACAGCTCCTCCCAGTTAAGTAACATCAGAAAACTTATCCATTTTACACTCAATTTCTGCATCAAGACCCTGAAATTGGGCCCTAAAAAATCCCACTGGTAACTGACTGTCAGCCTGATACAATCCCTTTAATACAACTCTTTAAGCCCAACCCACCAGAGAATTCCTCACCAAATAAAGCCACTTTTTTGTGTAGTTTGGTCTTGTATGAGTGTAGTGACTTCCACTCAGTTAACCAGATATGATGCCAGATATGACAAGAGTAAGCTGTCATAATGAAGGCTGGTAGCTCCAGTATACCACAGAATTTCTGCATGCCTCAGTGGAGTAGTGGTTCTGGAGACTAAAAAAAACCCTAATGGACGCTTTAAATGGTTGGTGACTGCACTGCTAATGATTTGAGGAGAAACTTTCATCTCCTCAGACTTAGGACGCCAATTCTCATACTTCTCATTGCTTCTCAAATGTGCAGTGAAGTTCTTAGAGATACAGAGACAGAATTTATAAATGTTTTGAAATTATTTGCAAGTATGAAAAATATCTCAAAAATAGAATAATTTACAAATCTGCTACTCTCAGAGTTGGTTCTTCGTTAATCCTATTGTACATCTTTTGGTAGCAGGTGTTAACTGACACAAATGATTCACTCCTTCATGACCACTGTTAGCCAGGAAAGCTCTCCTTTCACATCAAAATGGTGGAGAACACTTGATGGATAGCAAGGATCACTGAACTACTTGTACCTGTTGATCTTAGTAACCACAAGAAGTATAAAATATCTGTTTGAAAATCAAGCTCTCATTGACTTGCATAATGTCAGAGTCAGAAAAAAAAAGCCCTCCAAGCGCACAGCTCTCTTTCCTTGGGCTAATACGTCTTACATGTAGAGAAGGATGTAAAACACATTCCCTTTCGTATGTGGCAAAGGTAACAGAAATACCTTCAGCAATGGAAAGTAAAGACTGGGATTTTTTTCATGTTATGCAAAAATGTACATGTACACTAGGAAACCACTGCTTGTTCCTAAGAACAGGGGATGCCAGCGGAAAAGAAATAAAAATTCGACAGTCTTTCATTGCAGTCTGGGACAGCAGCACAATGCCTGTAGCTCAGGAATATGTGACATTGCTTGAAGAAGTACTGATCTCAGAGCAGATTCCTTTCCTGTTTTCTCAAGTGGATCTTTCATCCCATCTGGAGCCTTGTGTTTTCTTGGCTACCCAGCCAGCCACATTACAGACAGTGAATTAAAAGCTGCTCAGTGGCTCTAACCACAATGGAAATGTACTCCAGAGCTGTGACTTTGAAATCGAATTAAAAAAACCCAAACACACCACTTCATGGTTTTAAGACATACTAATGTAAAAGCAACATACTCAGTAAATAGATAACTTCATTTACATCAAACTCTGTAGCTCCTCATGTCCAAGAAAGGCACACCCATTTATCTCATCCAGAAATCCAGCCCAAGAAACTTTCTGTCACTGAAAGTGCAAGTCTGGATCTATCACTGAAACCCAGAGAGTTATTCCAAGTTAACATCGGCAGAACAAAGATCAGAATCTGACCCAAATATTAACTGATTTTTGGAGTCTCTGTGTCTAGCCATCAAGAAACGCCTGCTGGACGCAAACTCTGCAGTCTTCAGGCAGAACACAAGGACGTTAGTGAGGAAACAGACATGGATGGTATTTTCTAACAGAATTGTTGAGCAAAGAGTGCCAAGTGTTGTACATGTTAGGCACGGAAAAATGGAACATCGCAAAATTAAATCACTCGCTATACCAGAGACTACATCTCAACACAGGAATGATTTGCAAGAATGAGCTTGCTATTATATTTTAATCTAGATGTTCTTTTCCCTTTAATGGATCAGCCTATGGTATTACTCAGGCAGGCAGCAGTAGGGAGTAGTCACCGATGTTGCCTTGCTGCCCAACTCCACTAAACAGACCTGTGGTATCTGTAATCTCTTTGAAGCATCTCTTGTCTCAGTAGGTGTCCTCATATCACACAAGACAGCATGCTGATGCTGAAACTAGCACTGAAAGAGTAGAAATATCCATGAAACACTACTAGGACATAATGGAGATAATCTCCCAGATCCCAGAGGAGCACAGCAGCACTGAAACATGAGCTAATGAGGGCTTTCACAAACACTTTTCATCTTAGCTGCAACATTGCACTGGCCCAGCAGACCTGCCACTAGATAGGGAGAAAGCCCCAGCAATGTGAACTCAAGCATTTCTGTGCCTTTCTCTACTGCATGGTGTAGAGTACCTGAAATATTACAGGGCCTGAGTTCTTGTCTCAGCATGAGGAATTCTATTACAGATGAATGTTGGCAAGTGAAATATATTTAATGAATCCAGGAAAAGCTACTTCCTATAAGAAGCCAGCAAGGCAATGTAGCCCAACTATTTGGGTTATTTTCTCTGCCACAAAGTGGCTAAGAGCTAAATTTTGTCTAGTTATCCATAATATTTCTCAGCACTCCTAAATAATTGTATTGATTATTTTTATCTACAGATTGGGTAAACAATACCAGAAATACAATATTCAACTTCTTTCAAAACTCATTTGGAGTAACACTAACAGGTGATCTGGGAAATTTTACAGAGAAAATACTTTATTTTTTGTAAAGTTATAGGAATAAAAAATTATTATGAAGCCTAGCATTTCATGAGATGAAGCAAGACTTTGTTTTCTGCCACTTTACTGGGCAGAGGCAAAAGAGAGTCCTGAGCTGTGCTCACTTCCTCCCTGCCTCTAAAGTGCATTTCACAGGAAGCAATTTAAAGATAAAATGAGTAGGCTTAGATGTACAAAAGTTAATCTCCTTCCTAGTTCAGTGCTCCAACCAAGATGCCACAAATCTGTGCACTTCTGTTTACCTCTACTGTCATGATCCGCTAACACCAGCGGGAGTCGTGATGGTTCGTTAACCGATCTCAGAGTGCAAAAGAAACACAAACAGGGAATTTTAACTTTAATCAAAAAACAGTGCACTTTTATTGCGCGCCAACAACACGATTATGCGATAGAGGAGAGGGAGAGATATAAAGAAACAAAGGATAGAGAGAAAAAAGGTGGGGGAAGGGTTAATAGCTACCAACGGCGAGGTGGAATCCTTGTGGTCCAGCCAATAGATCCGTCTTCTTTCCATGGGGAGTACTCGTAGGTGTCTTTTCAGAGAATCCCCTTATAGTCTTTTCAAAAGAGAGGGGCAACTGGCCAAAAGGTGAGGAAATCTTTTCAAAAGCGAGGGGCAGCTAGCCAAGAGGTGGGGGAATAAGACCCATTGTTTTTGGGGTAATGGTGCAGGGCAGGTGCACGGGACATTCCTTCTCGCTCCAGTACAGCCCTTCCCACCTGGGCAGCAAGGAACAGCACCAGAGCAACCGGTTCAGCATACATTCCTGCAGGCACTTGGCAGACATCCCACCTCGGGCGGGCTAGGACTCCTTTCCCCTCTTTCCCTCTTTGGGGTTTTTTAGCGTCTTTCAGTCTCTGTCCTTGTCAATGATCATGAGGCAGATGAGGGATCTTTGGACCGTCTCTTACACTCTACTCACCAAGGAGAGCCCACAGCTTTCTGGTTTTGGCACAGCTATGGAAGGTGGAAAACACAAGTTTGAAGCCCATGAAGATGAGACCAGGTGAGGCTGCACTTTGTGAGACACTGATCTGGCAATGTTCAGGCACTGGGAAGAGCATAGAGACATGAACATGTGACATGGCCCTGCCAGGCACGAGCATGTCAGACACGTCAGGCAATGCCGTGAGCATAACACCTTGCTCAGACCAAGGCATGTGCAGGCCAATGCATCAGGTTTGTTGCTGGGCCACAGCAGAGAAAGGCCTGAGGCTGGGTTTGAATTAGAAGCCAAGTTGAAGAAACAGGCATGGACACTGATCCCAAAGCCACAGGGACCAGATAAACAGATCTCTGATGAACATCAAGGTTATTAGAAAGTTTAAACATTCTCAGTTTTGGCTGGTATTCAGCAGAGGAATACATGCATTATTTTGCCTAAGCCTTTCGGCAAATCCTTGCATCTACCCTGCAGGCTGTGAAGGAGACCCTTGTGTTTATTCTCTGAGAGTATTCAGCCTTAGTACAGTGAGGAGCAAAAGAAGAGTATTGGTGACTCAGATAACACTCTAAAAACAAATTGATGGTTTCTTTCCAGGTCTTGCCTTTGCTCACAGAGACAACTTGCATGTCTTCAGCCCAGTTACCTCTGCGTTATCAAATCTGCCAGCAAAGCTGGAGACAGTTCCTTCCAGCCACATACACAGCTACATGAGCTTTTCGACCATGCAGGCCTCTTCACAGGCCTCCTATATCCTTTATTTCCAAGCTGCTCTACCCCATGCCAGCCTATGTATTCAACCAGTAGACTCAGTCAATTTATTTCGGAGGGAAAATACTTAATAATATTAAGAAATTCCAGACTTCCAGAGCCAAAAGATGAGTAGTGAAAGAGTTGATAAAAGGATAAAAAGTGGTGTTGTTTTCCCAGGCAATGAAGATCTAAATTTTTCTGAAGCTGTTGTAAAGAAAAAAAAAACAAATAGTGGAAATAAGGATGTACAGTAAGATGGTAGCATAGATACTGACTTCATCCACCCAGTCATGTGGCTAGCGGTAGTGTTGGGCCAGAGGACCACATGACTTCCTTACAGCATAAAAATGAATGTGACAAGAAAGTTGATGTGATTCAGCCTTTGGCCTCAGGGTCTAGTAATTCTTGGAAGAAGCACCATGTACTTTTTTTGATCTCTCTGGAATAGCCATGATCCACCCTCCAGAGATTTGTAGAACAAGGTCGTGCGGAGAACATCCCATTCTCTTCTCTATACTTTATAGATAGTGGTTAGAGGTCCTTCCTCCAGCACTCATGGATTATCACTTATCCCTCATGTTCTCTACTCCAAACTGTACTGAACAGCTTAAAAACATCTGTGTCAAATCTCCTCCTTGGTCTATACTCCTTCTTCATGAAACTATGCCTTTAGCATCACCTCAGTACAGTGAGAGGGACCCAGAGGTGTCTGGGATCCAAACTGAGGAAAAGGTCAGAAGGTGTGGCAGATGGGAACCACTCACACAAAGACACACATCCAACCTCTCCAGCTCCAGCAACACAAAGAACTGATACCTCTGGGAAAAGGAAGCCCTCACAGAAATAAGAGTAATCTCACCATTAGAACAAATAATTAGCGCTTTTTATTCTTATTATTGTATGAACGCTGTACATCCTAGATTTTAAGATCCCACTCTCACTAGAAAAATAATTTTAAAGGGCGGTATTTGTTGCATGCCAGTCATTAGACAGCTACAGTACAGGACCACACCTGAGTTATCCAAGATCTTTTTAAGATTTAATGTTTCCAGTAATAGACAGTTTATGCTTTGTTGGGAAAGACCTGACCTACTCCATATCACAACCATGAATCAGCCTTTCATGAAGCATCTATCTAAGCCAAAAGATACTACTTATGCTTTCTCATGATTTATGGCCTTGAACCCTTGTAGGCAGAAAAACCCCTGAAAACAAAATTAATACAGTTCAAGACAACAGGAGAAATAAAACCATGAAAACACCAAGCAACACACTTGAGGGTTTTTTTCCATATATTCTTACTTTGTTTCTTGTTGGAGATGTGAGGGAATAAATCTACATTCCATTCACAACCTCCACAATATAACCGTTAGGAAGTGGAAGAATACTAATCCTCTAAAGAAATAGAAATCCTTCCCAAAGGAAAAAAATCACTTGTTTGTCTTAAACTGGCCCTGACACCTCTTGACAATAGAGAGCTATCAAAACCCACAATAAGAAAGAATCCTTGTTATCCTCAGAAATATCACCAAGAGACAATCCCCACCAAATAATTTCAAATCAACAACTGCCATGAGAAGTTGCCTCCCTCAATGAAGCAATGATTTTATATTACTGTTATTTTATTATACATAATATCGTATTTTATAATAATATATCATAAATATTAAAAATTATAGTGTATTATTATTAATATTCCTTTCCCCAGGGATCTTCACACGGGACAGAAAGAGGGATGCCAGTACCCTGACCATACTCATGCTGTGTCTCCAGGGCATCCAGCAGTAGGTGAGCTACAGGACAGGTGAGCTACAGGACATGTCACCTGACATGTGCAGGTGAGCTGCAGCAGGCCCACAGTGTAGGGGCAGACTTAGGGGAGTACTGCTGGCATTGTCTTTCCTTCTACAGAGGGAAGCAGCTCTGCAGCCTGAAATTCGTGCACATTCTTAAACGGTGGAAACTGTAGTCAGGTTATCCTTTATTTCCTTCATGCATGCAACCTCAGCAAATCTTTGTATGGATTTGTCTGTAGCTGTGATTCAACAGAGCCATACACTGAAGGTGTAGTTCCTCACCAGTGTTCCTGAACACTGTTTCACACCAGCACTCAGAAGCTTGTCTTGTCACTGCCATGACCTTGCAGCTAGAGGTACTTCATCTTATCTTCCCTCCTCATCCCAGAACAGAGTCCAGGAACAGAAAGCATTCTGCTCTGACAGCTCTTTCCTGGCTAACCCCTGGCACTGTGAACTTTTCGTTCAGCATCCTGTGATTGCACAACTTGACCTTGAAATATATGCTAGACTTAGTCAAGAGGATAACCCTCCCCCACACATATCAGCCTTCTTTCCCACAGCATTCTGAGACACCACCTGCTGTCTACATTTCTTAGCTGGAAACAAGAAAGCATAAACACCATTCTCAGAAATCCCTACTTATAATAGCCAGCCCTCTTGTGAGATGTTATGGGGCAAAATGAAGAGCAGGCTATGAAAAAGTTGGTTCACATGCCTCGAGATAGGTAAGAGATATCTCACAGTTGATCCTCTCTACCATTGCTGACATTCCTAAATAGTAAAATATATTCTGTCACAACTGCTGCCTTTACTCATTGTGCATGGCAAGGGCATTCTCTTTACTTGTGGGTTTATACACACTGCCACTAAACAAGGAGCAGTAAGCAGATGTCTGCTGCTTAGTGCTTGCTGTCATAAAACTTTCCAAGTCAACAGACACAAAATGCTGTTTCCACAGAACTAATTATAATAGGTCAAAAGAAAACATCCTCTGAGCAACTGTAACTTCTAAGGAAATCTTTCTTACTCCATGAAATTGGAGATTACTCATAGCATGACAAATCTGGAAGAACTACTAAAGGTTTCACTCCCACTTGTCACCAGTACTTTAAAACTGACTTCCAGCTTCCAAAAATATTAATAATTTAGCTAACATCTCCTCGGAAGTATGTTTCCAAAATTGAGAAACTTATTTCCATCCTTTAGGGGATGGTAAATATTAAGAATTCAGCACAATTTTTCATTAGTACTCATTTGCCTTAATACGAAAGAAATTGTACTATTTCTACAAGGACCTGATGAAGCACTTACACACACAGACAGCTTCGATGGGAATAGTCATGTGCTTAAGACAAACATACCCCTAAGCACTATTTACAGATAAGAGCACCTTTTTTCAGGCTCATTTCCCTAGCTTGTTGAAATACAGCATAACACAGCCATATAGAGCAGCAATACACCAGCTGTGGATACTTTAAAAGAGAAAATACACTCCACCTATCACATAGGATCAGATTTATAAAGAAAAATATCCAGTAGCTGCCCACAGAGGAATAGTCCTGACAAAGAGGAAATACGAGAAATAAAATAAGCAGAATAAAACTGAGACTTTCAAAAGAGTTATACAACTTGCGTAACACAAGCCAAAATCTCATACTGTTGGGAAAATTCACCAAGTGTTTCCCTCCATAGGTGTACCAATGGGAGAGAGATACAGCTGACCTCTGACTGAAAAATCAATAAAACTAATGAGGTGATAGAAGGCAGACGGGATACGAGAAGAGTGCTGGTCTGCGACAGCTTCATTCATTGGGTATGAATTTCTTTGAGGTTTTGAATCACAGCTGTGGAAACAAGCTACTGAATTTCCTCCCCTAACTCTCCCAGTAGTTTTGTTATTTAAGTATAAATGCTCAGGAAGTCAGTGTTAACAGCAAACTGCTGAGTGCCCTTTGTGAGCAGAGGATGCCAGTGGGAGAGAAACTGTGACTTACAGCTATGTTGCCATGCAACTAAGGAGGCACAGAAACGAGCCAGGCAAACAATCCTCAGACTGTTTTTTTCCAGATCAGGAGCTGATCTACCTTATCTGAACTTTATAGCAAAAGTGAGTCCATTGATCAAAATTTTTTAACCTTGCTGATCATAATAGATTAAAGGCTCTGTGTTGCAGTGCTCTGTCTGAATCACAAAAAAATGTTTTCTATGAAAGGGAAGGTGAAATTTGGATTAATCTTTATTCATCAGACACAGTGCATTGTTTTAAGCATCTGTCATTTTTTGTTCCTAAGGGGTACTGTTCTTACACCAGGAGCTGCTGGTCCACCATCATCCTGGTAAGAAAGTCACTCAGAGTCTGTGAAGTATCATTTTAAATTGTTTTTTTAATTAGAGCTAACGATAAAGAAAGGAAGTGTACTACAGATAATCTCATGTCCGTTTAGACACTGGGAACCCAGAGTTGTGCAGGATGAAACAGGTTCCAATCTGCATGCAGCAGACCCCGTCTGGGGAGAATTCACTCCACTTGGGTCATTCAAGCTATTATAGGTTTTATTTACAGGAATATAACTGCACACATCTTTTCTGCTGTCAGAGAGAGACGTCTGCAGAGAAGTTGTTGGTGCACTTTTAGATAGGCAATGACATGCTGGTCCTGAGTGGAGCTGCCTTGCATATTCTTCCATCACCATCACCAGGCTGAGTTTACCCAGTGCCAAGGGGGATGCACAGCATGGCATAAGCCTGAAGACGACACTGCAGGTGCAGCACAGCACAGTCCTGCACCTACCCAGGTACCCACTGTTCCACGGAACTCTGACTCCTTGATGTGCAATGCTCTTCCCATCAGCATCATCAGAGACATCCTGTACTCACCTACGTTGTAGAAGAGAAATAGGGCAAAGCACAACAGAGTCCTTAGGGTACACAGATATAGATAGATAGACAGACAGACAGACAGACAGATAGATAGATAGATAGATAGATAGATAGATAGATGGATGGATGGATGGGTGGATGGATGGATAGATGGATAGATGCATGTTCTTACAGGCTTTCAGGGACACATCATGTAAGGTAGCTGTTTCAGAGGGATAAGATCTGGAGGTTTTCAACATTATCTACCTCTCTACATCAATAAATACTCGTTGTAGGTGCTTCTGACTGCTTTGCTAAGTGCTAAAATGTGAGCACAAGCTTGTAACTCAAGTTAGGTAGAAGGTATCATGTGATCTTTTCTTACCACCCACAAATTCACATTCTCTTGGACTGCGTTGACTTTTCCCATGGCCACATCTTGAAAGACTCTTATCTTCAATACTTAAGCAAGAAGACTTTTTCCTAGTCCATTTCTCTTCATCCATGTATGGAAAACTCTCACATCATTTCAGCATCACTTCTGGCTCTGTCCCACTGTCCTGTGGGAAAGGAGGAGCAGGGAGAAGTAGGGCTGCAGTTCAGATATAGCTACCTCATGAGCTATGAATGCAGAGAAGAGAGAGGAGCCTAAGGGCTCAAGCAGCTCAGAGGAACAGGTTTAGGCTGTGGCAGCTCAAGAAAATGCTGCCTCTTTCTGTCCACCTCAGCATTATGCCAGAAGTTTACCAGGTGCAGATGGAAACAATCGCTGAATTCAGTTTTTCATTCAAAAATGTGGGTTTTAGCTGAAACCATAAGAGTTTATTGGCTCTGACATACTTTCAAGTGCTACTGGAGATTGTACAGAGCTCTCCAAAACACCAGAAAGTCCTCCTGGGAATAAGGTAGGACAATTAAAAAAAATTTTTTCACTAATTTCTTCCTGGTTTTATAGTCACCCATCCCAGCAGACGTTAAGAGCCTCTAGTTGAAGGGTCAGGAAGATGATTACAAAACCTGCAAGGCTTTCTTTGGAGTCCCTGTCTCCTTCCCTTTTGATGATGAGCATATAACCCAAAGAAACACTTTTTTTCTCTCTCTGTTTTTGGTAACATTTTATTTCCATCAGCTGAGGGAAAGGTCTGAGGACTTTTTAGTCTCACTTTGTAGCCAACAGGATATAATGACAATTTTATTTCTGGGTAGAATTATTTTAGAGTATTAATCTCCTGAACCCTTTAAGAGGTATGTAACAGACAAGCTACACACATTAGGACACAACAGCACAGAGCAGATCTATTCTAGCTTTCTAAGAAAGAGGCTTATTTCTCTATAATTTATCATAATCTGTTGCCTGAATGCTGGCAAGAAACAAGGCAAGCTCTGACATACAGCAGTCTTTTATGCTGTTATATTTGGACAAAAATAAAGAAATGAAAAGAAGGGCAAGAAGGAAACTCCTAAAGGATGGTGTGTTTGGTACTCCTTTTGAAAACATCCTCTGGCAGCAACACAAGAAAAGCCTGTGTCTGGATCACCACTTTCAGACCTTGACTCATCCATCATAGCTGAAAAAGTCAAAAGGAGGTCAGGAGGAAAGAAGAGTCAAGCTTCATCAGAATCTGTTTCAGAAAGACTTCACATACCCTATTGCTAGCAAATATCTGAAGCAGTCAAAAAAGCCTAAATTGGACTACAGAAAAAATCTGTAAACGGATTGTCCTACAACCAGAAACATGTTGTGTTTGCTGTTTTCCTGGTGTATCCAGGGAAACTACATGTAAGGTGGTCCGGCTAAAGCCAGCTGACCTGCACTGCTGTGGCCCTTGGATGTTGCTGTGTTGTGGGGTCAGAGAGACAGTCAAAAGGCAGACTTGACTTTATCCTGTCTCTGCCAGGCTCCCTGGGATGTGGAAATTGCCTATGGCTCTAGAGGTAAAACAAAAAAAATTAATTTTCTCACTAAAAATGAATACTGAACACGTCTCACTGCCCAGTCTGGAGACTTGCCATCTATGCAAATAATAACTGGGAAAGGAAAGCCTCTACCTGATAACTAGGCAGCAAATTAGAGATGCTAACCTAAGGGAGACACAGAATCACAGAATCAATCACAGAATCACAGAATCACAGAACCACAGAATGGGTAAGGTTGGAAGACATGACAGTGGGGCATCTGGTCCAACCTCCCTGCTCCAGCAGGGTCATCCTAGAGCACATGGCACAGGATTGTACCCAGACGGTTCTTGAATATCTCCAGTGAAGGAGACTCCACAGCCTCTCTGGACAATCTGTTCCAGTGCATGTTCACCCACACAGCAAAGAAGTTCTTCCTCACGTTCAGGTGAAACTTTCTGTGCATCAGTTTCTGCCCGTTGCCTCTTGCCCCACTGCTTGGCACCACCAAAAAGAGCCTGGCTCCATCCTCTTGATGCCCTCCCTTCAGATACTTATAGACACTGATGAGGTCCCCTCTCAATCTCCTCTATTGCTAATGAAAGGTGTTTTATGGTGGACTACCTTATGGGTACGTGACAAATAATCCAGCATGCTGAAAGGAAAGAGACTTGAGGCCCAAAAATACAGAGAGCTCAGAATTAGAGTCCAGAAAAAAACAACAGAGTCAAAAAAACCCCGCATGCTGCAACAAATAGCAGAAACCAGCCTCTGTGAAAACAGAGGGAATAATAACAACTGATTACACTGCTTGCAGGAACCTGACAATTTCATCATGATGAGAGTAACATGGACAAAGATGACAGCAGAAATACAAGAAAAAATTGGAAAATCTTTCTTTCCTAGTGCCAAAAAAAAGTCACAGCTGATAGAGATATAGATATAGACATAGATATATAGATATAGATATAGATATAGATATAGATATATAGATATAGAATAGATAGATAGATATAGATAGCTGCCAGAACAAGAGCAGGAGAAAGCAGAGAAGTAAAACTTGGGACTTAAAATATCCATCTTGCCTTGCTAAAGAAATATGAGAGCTATGTGAGGGAGCAAATAGCAAACTAGAATAAATAAAATGACTAACGTTATCACTAAACTGCTAAAAATATGTTTGGCTTTTTTTGTTGTCTAAAGACAATACTAGATCTGGAGCCAACATATTTAAGCAAGAGCTTGACACCTCTTCAGAGTTTGGAAGCTCTGAACATACAGCATGGAATAGTCCAGTAGTCCCAGATAATGACAAGAGGAAAAGCAAGCACTAAAAGAAGAGTTAAATAAGATAATTTCTCTAGAAATCACAGCCAAGCAAATGACACCACAGGGTTTGTATTCACCCATGATCACTGTAGGAAATAAATTTATAAAATCTATCATATAGTATAGACCATAAACTTTAAAATATATATATATAAAAAGAAGTAAGTATTTTTTTCAAAATGTTTTCAACTGAAGCAATACATATTTTAATATTTGAATTTTTATATTTTATTGATAAGAAATTTTTTCAGGCTTGATGAATCAAAGAGGTACCCATAAAAATACAGTGATCTTTTTGCACAGAATACACTTTATGGTATATTCTTTCTTCAGACTGTATCTGAGCAGTTAAAAAGTTTCCCTGGAAAATATAATCAATATTCCAGAGTAGATAGGAAAGTATATGTAAACTATGAGAGCTATATAAAAGTATGACTAAGAGTCTCTGTGCAGATTTCAGAGGACACGTGCCACTCTGATCTCATGTCATGTTAAAGAAATAAAAATCTATAGGAATTAATGTACCATGAGTAACGTTGGGCTCATCGCCCACATTCTGTGGATCGGAAACCATTGCTTGAGCGCAGCGTTGCTCAGATGAGGATCTGAAATGGTGTGCAAGATATGAGAGTGATGTGACTGGTCTGTGAAATAAATGCATCAAAAGCATACATATTCTCACCGTACAAAAATGTTAAGTTGAAACTGATACATCTAATAAATTATCATTAAAAATACAGTCTATTTTTCAGCTGATTGTGAATTAAAGTCAGTATATTGTAAAAGACAGTTGGCAGAATTCCTTTAAGAAAAGTTAGGCTGTTTCTCATCAGAAAAAATTTCAATTAACACATCTCTATAGTCTTTGAATGCAGTGAAGCAGAGAAAAATATGGCTGTGTGAGGAACTCTTAAGATTTAAAATAAAATTTGTGTTGTCTTGAGATTCCTATAAAGAAACAGGAACAGTGTCATTCTGCCTGAGTCCTTGACTGAAAAGGGAACAACTTGAGAGGACACTAAAACTTGTAAAGAAAACAAATTTGAATGCAAAAGCTGTTGAAACCTCAGATTAAGGACCCAAGACATGACATGCCCTATGCCACAGACCGGCACACTTTACGGACTTATGAGGGGTTAAAATAGCTCTCCTCAGTGTTCTGTGATTTAAAATTGTTATAAAATTGGAGGCTAAATTAACCACTACGCATGGTGATATTTGGACTTTCCACCTTCTGGAATTCAAGGAAACAGCATAAATGGAGCTATTACTTCCCCAGATGAGGAGGCCTATGCTAACAGGCTCTTGGATGTGATCAGTAAATGATGGCATGATCAGTAAATGATGGGAAGTAATAAATGTTCATCTCAAACATTACTAGGGCAATATTAAAGCTAGCAGTCAGTCTAATCACACACTAATTGGGATAACAAGGTGGCTCTTTTCTCTAGGTACTTCTTTTCCCTCTTCCCATTTCCCAAATTATTACAGAGCATTTCTTCAAGCCTGTGTTCTTCCATAAGCAGCAAAGGATGGGACATGCACTGGCCATTACCTGTAAGACTTGGAAATTAAACATTTGGAAGTGCTAACAAGCTCTCAAGCTCTCTAGCTATGCCTAACCCTAGAGCCAGTGCTCTAACAGGAGAGAAACAGACGCTTCTCTTCCTGTTCTTCCTCTTTCCAGCTTTCCATGTGGTGATAAGAAACTTGGATACATTCCCCAGTAAGAGCTGCAAGGTCATCCAAGAGATGAGTGAGGGTGTGAACTGTGCTCTGTTTGCTGCTGTTAAGTGTCCAGCAACGACGTGTGCTGTTTGTGCTCTAACTGGAAGGATGCTACAGAGAAGTTGTATCTAGCTCTAGGTCTGATTTCAGCCAATGGAAGCTGCAGAGAGCACACTTTAATTACAGGTCTGACGTGGTTCAATGGACAGCAGGAATATTCTTTAACATAACAGATATGACTATACATGACAGAGAAAGAAACTAAACCAAACAAACCAACCAAAAAAAAACCAACCCTTGAAGCGAAGACTGGATAGACCTTTTACACTACCAAATGTTTTATAATCTGTGCATTCATCATGCCTTTATTTAATAAAATCTGCAACGTAAAAAGAAAAAGTCAATTAGAAGCAAAGTTAAAGTCACCTCAAAAATGACCAAAATTCACCTATGGCTATATCCTCATCTATTCTCCCCAAATTTCAGAGCAACTAATAAAGAATGACTACCCATGGTAGAAGGTCTGAGCAGTGAATGTATCTCACAGTCTGGCAGGTCCTCAGCAATCTGGAGACATGATGTACCCAGTTAATGCAATGTACTGTTCATAGAAAACAGTGAACATACTGCAAAAATTGGAACCAGCTGTCATAACCAAGAAGCAGAACAGACCCTGTACTGCTCTGAAAGTATGTAAACACCTATGCAAACACCCATATTGTGTTCACAGCAGAACTTTCAGTGACAGCAGCATTTGCAGTATGAGTGCCCATAATGCATCCATAATCATAGACAGAGTCAACTAGGAAGGATTTTCTTTTAACTAGTCTGCAGTACAGCATGAAAAGAAACTTTGATCCCTTGAAAACCACTTCTTTAAATAGGAGTGGAATTAAATACTAACACATTCCTTTTTCACCTTCCTACACTGTAATTCATCCAGAGTGAAACAGAACTGAGCACCAAACCTCAAAGGACATGGAAATTATTTCCTTTAGAATACAATGTATCCCAGAGATAGTTTCAAAACATTGCTCTTTGAACTTTTAAAAAGCTTTCTTAAGCCAGTTCTTGGAAACTGATAAACCAGAGAACCCCAGAGCCTACATCTGCTGTCTGTACAAATTAGGAATTACTCAATCGCTGAAACTGAGATCATCAGAACAGCAGAGGTGAAAGAGGCCTGTGTTGTCCATTCTCCTTCTTTTCTTTCCCTAAATCAAACCTATATGAAGCACAAGGGCATGAATATAAAGCCAAACATACTTGTACATAATGACTTTTCAAGGAAAAATTATGAGTGTCCAATGAAATACGTTTTCACTTGTTCCTTTTTTCACTCTATGTGCATGATTATTTTGCTCATTTTTTGGTATGGCTTACTCATAATTCTGTATTTGCCTAATAGGATGCAAGTTTGATAAACAGCATGCTAAAACATAGCCAGATGCTTTCAGAGGCAGTCTGTTTTTAAATAATTCCAGGGGATAAAGTGGTGGAACCTCACTTCTCCCCGTGGTGGGAGAAAAGAGACGGTAGTAGTTTTGACAAGAGCCAAAATCTAAAAGAGGGAGGGATATTCCAGGAAATATCAGTGAAAGATGATAATTATGAGAGCCTTCTATTATCAATTGATTTTGGAATACCAAAAAAAAAAGTGAGACTAGGGAAAATATAGGAGGTCTTTCCCTGGCATTTTCATGGCTGATCAGGTGATCTGTACCAGGAGGACCAGCACAATCAGTTTCAACTTACCAACTCTTCCTGAAATCCCTTCATGTACGCATAATCATGCACTGCGAATAACAGTTGTGTATGTGGCCAGACTTACAGAGCTTTCCTTCCTGCTGTTGGTCAGGCCAATCCACACATTAATTTTGCATCAGGCTTATCAAGTTATTGTAGTGGTTATTTCAGCTTTTCTCTTCATCTACTTTTCTTTTTCTCCAAGATCTCCAGGACTTACAATAACTCCTGCATTTCTGTTTCGCTACATTAACTAATGTTCCATGGCTTCATGCCACTATCCACTGCGTTCAGCTCTACAGAATTTAGGCAAAGCTGTCTATAGAAAGCAGCCAGAAGAATAAATCATAAACCACATTACATTTCATATAGTGGAGTTAAATTATTTCACTGCTACCAGGAGTATTATTATTATTTTAAACAAGAAAAGAAGCAAGGATTTACAAGTAAAGACATTTAGTTTCTCTTAATAGTTTAGATATTTACATAAAACTCATTATTGGGCAAGTCACTCATTCACACCTTAAATTCAATTGTCTATAAATTCTTTCCTTTTTAAATGCCTTTGGCTGTTGTGCCCTTGAGACCCATTCAAGCCATTTTTATGACTTCTTGGTTTTTATATTGCAGTCTCGAGTTTGTCATGGCACACCAAAAAATGAGAGTTTTGCGTGATGCACAGAAAGGATGTTCCTTGGCTCTGTCTGAGTCAACAGACTATTGCAGTCCGATATTCAGCTTATAGCACAAACCCACCCCTTTCCTAGCAACTCCTTCTTCTGTCTACCTGGTATGGCAGCTTGCTGAATAGCTGAGGTGCAGTAGTTGCATTCAGCTGTGAAGACCATACTATGAAGAGAAATAATTTGGGAGGATAATGTGATGGGAGTGAATTTGGGAGGATATTGTTGTAGGAATCAATGCTCATTGGAGAAGATGAAAATGTATGAAAAAAATTGCATAGTTAGGGCTCCTGAGGCACGGAAAGAGGAGGCTGTTGGAGGACAGAAAAGAAATAGCCCACTACATACAGGGACCTGTCTGTATTTTCATACTATTGGAGCAAGTATTAATACTCCTATATAGAACAATACTGAGAGAAGAAATAATAGATTATACACTTCATGAAGACAAAATTCAAGATGTAGAGTGACTTGAAATCATATGGTTTCCATTATGGTTCCATCTGAACTCATAATGGTTTCCATTAGTAAAGCATGAGGTGGAAATGCACCATAATGTCCTTCAAACCCTGTCAGCAGGAAACTCACCCAGCCTTTAGTTTAAACTCAGTGAACTAAATTCACACTCATTCAACAGCTACGGAAAACTTCTGAGTTTTGACAGTATGGTGTGCCTTTTTTTTCCTCATTTCACAGTGTTCCAGCATAAACATATCCTTCAGTCAATTGCTCTTATACTGACAGAAAACAGTTCAAAAATATTCAAAGGCACTGTAAGCAGAAAAGCCAGCAGGTCACTTTTAAGTTCAACAGAAATCCTTCACATCGTTTTTGGGTTTGTACAAGGCAAACGTCATGCACTAAATACATAGTTATTAAATACACATTAAATACGTATGTGCCCTAGATGAAGGTAACTTGCTCACTTTCTTCGGGCACAGACATTTGCTCACACTCGCAACAAGAATAACTTGAAAACTTTTGCCGGATTCCCTCACACGCATTCCTGCTTTTCCCCAACAGCATATGGTGGACTCCATCTCCAGCTGGTCTAAATCAGATGAGTAACACTGAAGTATATTAATTCTATAAAAATTAACTACAGAAGTTCAAAATAGCACATAAAATTTTGGAAGCACTTTCCCAATTTTCCATGGTATTTAATCTGCCAGGAACTGTATCTGTCAATATAACCTGTTACTTCAATCCACTGTGTTAGACTTGTGAGCCCTTTTGTGACCTTACCTCAGGGACATTTTCACTGGTACACCTTGCTGCCAACTAAATTAGTCTTAACATAACATTTTAATAAACTCTTGAAAAACTTATTAAGGGATTTTCTTCCATTCTGAAAAGTCTGTCAGACAAGACAAATCAAGTCCAGAATCTGCTATTATCAATGAAGAAACTTTTTGTTGAGTTCAGGAACTTGAGTAGGCTTCTATGTATATACCATTCTCTTTGCCAACCACCAAAGCTGAAGCTCCTGTGAAGATGAATGCTACCAGGCAGAAGCAGAGTAATTTGAAGGGATTTTTAAGGAATTTGAAGAATGCAATCTTCCTAAAAGAATGAGAGAAATATTTTGTACGAAAAAAAAAAACAGAGAAAAGCCACTCCTTTGATGAAAAACAGAAACCACTGTCTTGCTAAACTGTTCTTGTGAGTTTTCCTGGTTAACACACTTTCTTTGTGACAGTTCTTGTGAGTTTTGTTGGTTAACACACTAACACACACACCAGCATGGAGCCCAAGAGAACAGAGGCAAGACCAATAGCATGGAATACCCGAGCACATGAGCAATACCCAATAATTACTGAAAAGGAGGGTCAGCTTCCCAACAACTTTCAAAAACTCTGGGAGATTCAAAGCCTGTTACAGCTTTGTCTATATTAAAAATTTAAAAAACTTTCTCTTAGCCTAAATTGTTCCAGTAAACAAAAACAAATAATGTGAAAATGAAAAAAAATCAGTGTCCCAAATTAACAGAATATGCATCAGTTAAAGGGACTTGTTGCAACTCCATGTATCTTTTTTCTTTTTCCTGTAGCTGTAACAGAAATCCATAATGCACATTTTTGTAGACCATGTGCCATTTCTCATGTAATGTTAGTGCTTCTAAACTGCATGGTTGTAGAATGAGAATCTGGACCTTTGAGTGAAACTGGTCTCTTTCTGAGAGATAAGTTTTGAAAGAAGTGTCACGCAAACAAGTTTTCCATAAACAAAAGAAGAAAAGCCACAAGTAGCGAAACTGAAAAGAAACAGGTTTTACAGAGGTGCCTTTTACATGACATAGCATTACGCTGTGTGAGTCATTGCTATGTGATGAATTCAAGCATTGGCCTGCAATAAAAGTAGAATTAGACATTCATACAGATAATAAGAACATCCAAAGCTCTTTTTGAAAAGGTTAAAGATATATATTATTCTTACCTTAGCTCACAAACTAATGAAACAGCCAGGAGGAGGAAGAACCTTCTGAAAGGCAGGTTAGCTATCTGTCTGACCTTGCATATATCTTTCTCAGATGTTGGCTCTGCTAGGACTGGATACCGAACTGAATGAGCAATTCTTTCCAGCTCAGAGATAAATACAGAGTTCCTGCTTATCTCTGGTGTTCTCAGGTATTTTCCAGAGGCCCCTTGCACATGCATTACATACCGTTGTTCATTGCACCACACCCGTCCCCGTGGCTCCTGAAGACCTCATGCTTCCAAGGGCTTCACTTGCTGTCAGCTGACCCTGGAGACTCCAGTGAGGGATCCACAACACAGAGCTGCACCAGCTGTTGTGAGTTCAGTCTGCAAGAGCTCAGCCAATTTCTCCCCTTAGATCTCGGAGGGGAGCACTCAGCAGAGCAGTGTCTGCAGCCCTGCTCAGACAGAACTGAGCCGCGCAGCCGCCCAGAAGAGCTTCCCAAGATCCGATGGACACCAAAGCACACCGCCGAGCAGCAGTATGCCAGAATATACAATCATATGCAAAGGGCCATGTCCATCTTGAGGAAATGGGACCAAACCAAAGCCCATTTGCAAACCACACGAGCAAATGACCCAACCCTTTACCCTAGACTGAACCCAAGATTCAGCCACAAGGCCGTAAGCACCTCTAATAATGGAAGTTGTTCAAACTGGGATGTGAGCCAAAGAGTATGGCCAGGATTTATGTTTAATATTTGGTCATATTTTGCTCACTGTAACACAGTGTGAAGCCCAATGCTACTCTTCTTTCTAATTGCTTGGTGTCACACTGTTGGATGGAAAACAATGTTCCTGTATAGTCAAGATCTCTGGTTTCCAAAATATATATTTTCTTTTCTTTTTTTTTTTTTTTTAATATCAGAACAACTGAGCTATAGGTACGAGAATGCTTTCCTTAAACAAACAATCAAAATGTCAAATTCTTATACCCTAGTGAAATAAGAGGCTGGAAGCCTGAAAGATGCAGTCACTTGTAACTTAAGCTACTAACACTCCAGAGAGTATTGACAGTTTTCCAGCAAGGGAAGCACTAGGCCTCTCTGTACATGAATAGGCTGTAGCCTCCAGAGGAGCTCAAGCTGCAAATGCCAGCATGATTTTCCCAGAAACAAACTGTGCTTCATAGCAGCATTCATTCCAGACTGCAGGAGGGACAACACCAGAAGGCCAAAGGAAAATCAGCATAATGACCAACTGATTTATAGCACTCATGGAAGGCAGTGTTATTACAAAACGAGGAAAATGTCTCCTCTTTCAGCACTTTAATCACTTGGGGCAATGGAGGTGCCAAAGGCCTACACCTTTGTATGCAGACCTATAATTACAAGACATAAAGCAGAGGAAAGAGACTGAGGACTCAGCTGTGCTGAATGAGAATAGTTACAACACCAAGCAAAATCTCTCATTAGTCATTTTGAAGAACCAGGTTAGGAAACAAAGTAAACTCATTCTCAATTTATAGAGAGCACTTTTGAAGCTATTCACCCTGCTGTGGTGTTCAGCAATAAAAATTTCTCTCTCCCACTGGCACAAGCAAGTAGCAGTGCAATAGTATTGACAGGAGCAATGAGATTAGCAAATACTTTGATATATACTTCACCATCTGCTTTTTCTCTGTAAAGCCTCTCATGATAGCTGGAGAATCATTATCTATAAAGCTGTCAGTTTTCTGGGGTTTTGATTTGTTTTGTCTTTTTAGTTGCTTTCAGTAACTGCAAAGCTGCCTTATGAAAGAGCTCCTAGAAACATGCCCTCTAACCAAGGAACTGGGCTGGTCCCTCACGTGTTCTCTCTTGCCTTCCTGAATGGAAATGTACCTACTTTCTACACCAAGTTAATTATTTGGTGCTGAATGGACTCAAAGTAGATCTCCTTGCCTACCTGAAACTTAGGTGAACAAGAAAGCAATTTACTGCTAATGGTCAAAATGGGTGATAAATAAACTAGGTTTATTTATCTTATTTTATTTTACTGAGGATGGAGGACAAATAGAAAGTCTCCAGTCCAGGATTTGCAAAGCTACAGAATCCACAGACTCACATCTGAAAAACTGGACAGATCATAAGAAAAAAGAAGATTATTGGTATATGAATTCATGTTCTTCACAAAAAAATAAACCAAAAACCCAAAAACTAAACAACAACAACAAAACAAACAAACAAACAACAACAAAAACCAACACACACACACCCCCCAAAACTCATTTTATTTTCTCATCACTTCCTTTGGTAACGAAAAGATACTCTCGGCTTCCATATGTGCTGCCATTCAGACTCCTGGCTGAAACTAAAAACACAGATGAGGAGTATAAGAGCTCACCCTTGGAAATGCCACTTTGTGTTTCTAAGTCTATTTTACACTTGATGCTTAAAACATACAAAGCTCGGATTGCCATATCAGAGCAGCCTTCTGATCCATCTATCCAGCAAAAACTTGTGGGATAACCTGTCTGGAGAAGGAAAGTCTTGCTTACTCCAGACAGTTGCTGAACTATATTCCGAAGTCCAGCTACTTATCCAAAACTAATTCAGTGTTCCCACTACATAAACATGTCTAATCACTTGATGCCTGCCAAATTTTATTCCAACAGCTCATACCACAATCACCTAAGAACTTCACCATAAATTTTGATGCTTCAGATCCTGATGAGTTGTCCAGACTCATCTTCTGATGAAAATGCCTATGAATAGTTACAAAATGTGATTTAGAATACTAACATACAACAGCATTGGCAAGCCTGGTAAAACATACGTAAAGCATTAATTCTCAATCAAATGAATGTCTCTTAACGCAATTGAGTGTCAGTGGCATGCAGGAAGAGCAAGTCTTGATTTGCACTTTGCTTCCAACAGAAAATGTGTTACTACAGTTACAAATGTGTTTTAGAGATCTGGTGTCACTGGTGCAAAATTAGGTTATAAGAACTAGGGAGCTACTCAGCCTGGATTTCAAACCTCAATTCTGGCAATATTATTATATTAGTATATATTAACTAATATATGTATATATAAAAGAGAATAGAGCCAACCTCCTCTGAGTCAGTAGTTCAACTCCTGTCCAAACAAATTACGAGAGAAAGTTAGCTATTCATTATATGGAATGGAATGGAATGGAATGGAATGGAATGGAATGGAATGGAATGGAATGGAATGGAATGGAGTGGAATGGAATATTTCAGTTGGGAGGGACCTACAACAATCATCCTCTCCACTTGTCTGACCACAAGTTAAAGTATGTTGTTAAGGGCATTGTCCAAATTCCTCTTAAACAGTGACAGGCTTGGGGCATCGACCACCTCTGTAGGAAGCCTGTTCCAGTGTCTGACCACTCTGTCTGTAAAATGATGCTTCCTAATGTCCAGCCTTATCCTAAGGTCAAGTCAATGTGATATGTCGTACATGATCAGACATCTCAGGTAACTCCACGAAAGACAAGTTTTCACACCACATTGAACTTGGTGCTCTGTGTCAGTTCTGTGATAAGCAGAAATCACAGCACATTGCAAAAGTGAAGAGATGCCAGTGTAGAATAATAACTGCTCCCCTAGGTTCCTTAGGAAGCTGTCTCTGACAATGGGATTTAAATGATGGGAAAGAAATAGGACCCCTTTCAAACTTTCATTGTTTTGCAAAAGAAAAAATGTTCCAGGCTTTCCTAGAGACCTTTTCTATCTATAAAACATGTTTTAAAGGGCAAAAGATGTGAAAGGAGGTCTCTAAGGTGCAGATCCAACGGCAAAGTGCTGCCAAATATCTGTGGAGTTAAGATTCTTCAAGAAACACAGCATCAGCAAGTACAGTACTCTGGCTAGTTGACTCCAGCTGATCTGCTTTGTGTTTACTAGCAAAAATAAAATTTGTTTTTTTGGGTTTTTTTAGAGAGACCAGTTTGCCTTCCCCTAAAATATAAAAATTTTTAAAGATGTCCATCCTTTTCAGTTTGCATCTCAGGAGCATTTTCTCAGAAGAGGAGATTTGGTGCCAAAAAACCAAAATATCTAGTTAATGCTTCTGCTTGCAGGCAAAGCAAAGAGGTTAGCAGCCCATCAAACACTGCATCTGTCCCCACTTCTGGCAGAGCAGCACACAGAACAGAGGAGTTCTTGGGTGAAGGGGCACTCATCATCCCTGGAGCTGCCAGTCCTGAATCTGCTCAGGCATTCAAGTTTTCTCCACCCATTTTGCATTTTCAAGCTCTCCTTAGCAATTTGTCCAAATGAAATACAGAATCCTGTAACTTAAACCCACAGCACACATGCTGTACAGATTTTCTCAGAAACGACTCATAAAACCCAAAGAGCTGTGGAACAGAGGCGAAAAATACCACCATCCACTTAAAAATAAGTAGATAATGGCTACACTTTCCTGTAAGGAAAGCTTAAAACGAAGTTGCTGCATTTATCCAAAGACTGGAGGCCCACACCTCTCAGAGGAGACATCCTTCACAGCCAAAGAGGGCAGGCTTTACTGGGAAAAGTCTCCCACTCATGACAGACAGAAGTAAATAAATTAAAAAATTTAAAAAAAGAAAAATCTTTTATCAGGCAGTTAAAAAAAGATCCTTTAAGTGCCTTTTCCCAAAGCTCCCTTCAGGGCTGTATATTAGAAAAAGATTAACGGTGTGCTATTTAGCACCACCTTGTGCTGACTTGTCCTTTTCAAATGAACGCAATCAAGGGAGAGAAACAGATTCAGTCTTGACAACCCAGTGCATAAGGTACTGGGTAAAACACATGGGTGATTGGGTTGGGTTTGTTAGATTGGGATTTTTCATCACAACAGTAATTTCAGAATGTAATTAGCAAGAGCAAAAATTGCCATATTATAAAATTTAAAAATTAAACCAACCATTAAACCAACTAAACAAAACCCCCAAACCTGTATAGGCAAGAGTGCATTTGATCATAAATAAGAGGAATTTCTTAAGGTTTGTATTTAACTGTACATATTAACAAATCAAGCAGATTATTATATTTACTATACTACAGATAGTCTTGCAAAGCTGCCTCTAGAATAAATCTTTACCACATTTAACTAGTGAAATTGGGTATCAGTGTAAAAAATACAATTTTACTTAAACCAACTACTTTTGGAAAAATGTGAGAAGGAAAAATCTGATTTTGAGGTCTGTGTGCCACAAATTTAATACATCAGGGCTGATCTTCCTGTGTCCATGGATGGGGTTATGGAGTCCTGGTCACTCTACCTCAACTTTTCAGTGTTGACAGTGATGCTCACAGCTCTGCTCACGGACAGACCTGTACATCTGTTCATCCTCAGAGCACCTCTTTGGAGTAGGAAAGTGTTATTATCTCCCCCTACTGTGAAGGGTGTCCTTTGCTTTACTCCCCGCCCACAGTTGTGTAGCAAAGGTTTTTGGACCCAGAACAGGCGTTAGATTTCATTTCTGTGACCCTTTCTGCATGTGCTGCCAGCACCAAACCCAGTTATTGATGTTGTGTATAGACACTCCCAGCTCTGGGTAAAGGGCCCAGTCTGAAGCCTGACAAAACTGTAGTAGCATTTTCCAATTGCTTTCTGTGGTTCTTGGATTAGATGCTATGAGAACAGGTGATGTTCCATAAAGAAAAATTTCAGTCTGCCAAAAACTCTTCTCTCCATGACAAAAAAACCCCAAAAACCCAAAAAACCAGAAATAAAGTATTTCAGTGATTTCCAAGAAGCCATTGACACCTTGGAGCTTGGATTTTTCTAGTATTTTTAACATCCAACCTCTCCAAAATCTGTGAGTAGTTGTGAAACACAGCAAAAAAGCAGCCTTTTCCCTCATTTTGCTGCAGAAAGTCTGCACAAGGCAAGCCACACCTCTGCAGGGAGCTCCCACCCTGCATCAGCCCTGACATTGACCTCCCGGCTTCCAGTCCCAGCTGGGAAGGTCAAAGAACTGCTGTCCTGGATAAACTGTCCATAACAAGTGTATATGTAACATGTAGGTTAAACAAATACTAATTATGAGCTGACAGCTGAGGCCCTTGGCAGCTTCTCTATTTGCCACCTGGACAAGGCGGTCAGGGATTTTGCATCACAGTCTATCTCAGAGAGAAAATTCACTCTTGGAACTGGCAAAGGTCTATGGAAGAAGGGAAAGTGTAATTAAAAATTCCCCTGAGAAACGCTGCATTAGGCTGGGTTAGATGGAGCTCTGATCTAGTTCCAAA
The DNA here is from genome assembly GCA_013397725.1 of Rhagologus leucostigma. NCBI lineage: Eukaryota > Metazoa > Chordata > Aves > Passeriformes > Rhagologus > Rhagologus leucostigma. The sequence continues at coordinate 2,037,965 of VZTD01002293.1, read as the reverse complement.
TCCCCTGCTATGGGCAGGGACACCTTCAACTGGCCACATTGCTCAAAGCCTATCCAGCCTGGCCTTGAACACTTCCAGGGATAGGGCATCCAGAATTTCTTTGGGCAGCCTGTGTCTCATCACTCCCATAGCAGATAATTTTTTCCTAATATTTAATCAAAGCCTTCCCTCTTTCTGTTTAAAGCCATTACCCCTTGTTCTATCATTACGTGTAAAAACATATATATTTGAAGCCGCAAAAATATTTCTGGAGCATCGTTCAGGATGCTCTTTAAAGGTAAAAATGAGTACTCAGCTTCATTATACTGAACAGTCCAGAGTGGATTGGAAGGATGAAGAGGTTCACTGTCAATTCATTCACAAATTGCACTATAATCACAAGTCATTGATAAAGATAGTACCAGAGAGTTATCACTCATTATATAGTTTTCTTACCAAATTCAGCAATTATATACTATATGACAAATAATAAAAGTTCATTTCATGTCCACAAATCCAATTCAAAGCTACCTACCTCTAGTAGTGGTAAGACTGCCAGATCACCAGCAGAGCTGTGAAAACTACCATACTTGAGAATTTTCCATTATTAATTTGTCCTGAAGCAGCTAGATGAGGAATTCAGAATCCCTCCTGCTCAACCTGGGAACTTTTCAAGCTTCCCATAGCCAAAAATCTAGTACTTTCTGTTAGATCATGTCTAGACACAGTCTAGACCATATCCAGTCCCCCCAGACAGGTACACATCCCAGTTCTCAGGCCCAGATGTCCTTATCCCAGTTTCTCATCCTAGTGGGTGTGTTCCCTGCCTACACCCTCATCCTACCACATGCCCTGTTTTTTCTTGCAAAGGAAACCCACATGCCTACCCTGGACAGGCTCCATGTAGCCTCCACCAGCTGCTGAAGATGCAGGACTGAGAGGCCAGGACTTTGAGGACAGCTGATGTGCCAGGGTCCAGGTTAAATAATCCCATTTCTGAGATGCAGGGAAAAAGGAAGCCAAGCTGATTCAGTTGTCTGGACACTGGTATCTAGAGCCGTTTTTCAATTACTTACACTATTGAAGACACAGAGCTGGCAGGTGTGACAAGAAGCTGTGGATGACCCATGTGCCTAAAGAAAGGCAGCTGGAGCCCAGAGAGCCTACATTAAGACCTCCAACACATTTCCAGAAACTCCAACTATGTCCCTCAGAGTTATATAAATGAAGGAAGTGAAATGCCATCTTTGGGTTTTTTTAAGGCTAGCTAAAATATTTGCACATAATATTTAACACATATTATTTTTTTTCTTTCATTCAGTAAGTTCATAAATATCTATTAATCTCTCAGTGTCTCTGTAGACCCACAAAGTTTAGGCACACCAGTTCTTCATATTCAGCTCCACACGCAGGAAGAGCAAAGCATCCAGCATCACATTTACTCACGCCCAGTCAAAGTGACTGAGCATCATTGCCCAGCTTAAACGTGGTGAGAGATGAGTAAAGCTCAGCACCTACAATGAGTAAAATTCCAGTTTTGCGGACAGCCTTACCATTTTTCAGAGTTGTGTGCATTGATGGAGCTAACTTCAAGAATCAACCCCAGGTTCATTCTGCTACTCCTCTGACACACAGAGATCAAAAATTGTCTTAGCTGCCAGCTACCTGCACTAGATCACTTAAATCAAATGTTACTAATCAGGCCATGCTGGGGTCTGGAACAATGTGTGCAGTGAGGTTACAGAGAGTTTCTCCTGCCTGATCCAGGCATCTAATCTTCTTTTATACTGTCAGAGAAGGTCTTCAGTCAGTCCTTTCTGCTGATCATTTACACCTTGGGAGTACCCAATGCCTTAGCAAAATTACTATACTTTTTAATCAAAATGTTAAAAGCCTGAATCCCACCTGAGGTTACAGTGCAGATACTTAGAGCAGGGTGTTGTTTATTTTAAGTTTAATTAATTGTGTCTCAGATTTTTTCAACATAAAACAGGATTTCAAAAGCTTATAAAATACATAGTTTCCTTTTTCTTATTAATGACAATTTTTTATTCTAAGTTCTTTCTACCTGAAACACATACAGAGAAGTAAACAGCAGAATTCTCCAGGTAAAACCAATGCTTCAAAATTGTATCTTATTCACACCCAACAATAACATTTTTATTGACTACTTAAAGATGAGAAAATTAAAGCCAAGGAGTAAAGAGTATCAGTGGAATGTGAACTAAGTATCAATATAAAGCATAAGGCTAAACCCCAATCCAAATACCTCATGGAGAAATGGTAGAGACACTGCCATAGTATTCCTCAGCATGAACGCTTTCCATTGCAAACTATCCATGAGGTAGCAGAAGATAAGGTGTTAAATGAGCTCCAGCCGGCAATTTACTGTGCCTCCTCTGAGACAGTTATTGTAAAATATGATCACATGGTTCATGATTATTGGGCCAAGCACACTGAGTGCATACTGAATGTATGTAAGTATTTTTTTTCCTAGCACAAATGCAAACAACTACGCTTGGCTGCATTAATTCAGGTTCATGCAGCATGGCTAGAAATTATGAGAGTAGGTGGAACTTGAGAACTCTGTAGCTAATTCAGGAGTTTCTGCAGACTCCAGTTCTCCTTCCAAGAGATATCAGGTGTTTAGTGCTAGAAGGAGTCAAATCTAAGGAAAATTTATCCTCAGAAGAAGCTGAAATTATGTGGTTTGCTGCCTTTCTTTTCATGTACCAGCAGTGGACTATATACTTATATCCTCAGAGTAAGGTCATTTGACATCATGTCAATTCATTTTACTTTACTGTCTGGACAGATAATATTAAGGCCACTATTTCTACAAAGAGGACTGGAAGAGTAAAGTCAAGGGTTGCTGCATAAGTTTTCCAGCATAAAATCTTGAGAGCTATACTCATGAAAAACATAGTAGGAATGTAAAGACAGCTTATGAGTTACCATAAATAAAAGTTAAATGGCATAAGGAAATACCCCAGTTGCATTTTGGGTCTAAAGTGGACTTCCAAATCTCTCTGCATATTCTTGCATGGAAGGAAAGGAAAAAAAGGTATTAGTTTGTTTCACTGATTGAACATGGTGTAATATGACTAGTTTGGGCATAAACTGGGACATCTGTCCTGTTTTATATTTATTCTCCTCTGTGATTATTGCAATACAATCTGAGGTACTTTCATTTGGACAGAAAAGGGAACAGAAGACTATGCAATGTTGTGTATTTTTCCCATCAGTTCCCCAAGAGCAGAAGACAGCAAAAGAGACAGAAATAGCACAGCTTTGTTCTGTTGCAATTCAGGTTTTATTTGGTTTGAGGTTTGGGTTTTCTGAAGGAGTTGTTTATTTCCACATTGTATTAAAATTCAGAGCCACATATAATTTTTCTTAGAAAAAGCCAGGTTAAAAGAAAAAAAATATGCTGGCATTTGTAATGATCCTTAGTTCCCCAGTGACTTCTTTCCAAATCGTCAGACTTTGCCAGGAAAACTTCATGAGTATTGCATTGTACAGAGACGAAGATCATCAACCAAGAGATTTAGGACAGATTTTAGATAACCTTGGCCTGAGACTGAGTATTTTGATGAGCTCTTGAAACTAATTAGAACAGCCATAGGAAGCCAGAGTTTGTCTGAAGGACAAGTTTGATGTTAGTACCCGTAAAACTGAGAACACATGCAGTAGTAAACTGCATTATTTCAAACATCCTGAGAGTTAGAGGACTCATGTCCAGCTAAGTTACATTATCATAGTGAATGCAAATATTATGAAGGCGTAATTAACTATCTCAGCATAATTACTTTATGTAACAAATATGCCTGATGCAGAGATATTTTTTCCCTGGCACATCTTCCCAACGTCTGACAGCCAGTGGTTTAGGGTGTCCCTGAACCAAAAGTCACATCCAGATTATGAAGTTTACTTGTCATCTGGGGATCTATATTCCACAAAAGAAAATGAAGTATTTTTGCCTAATTCTGAATTAGACTTCTGCTGCCACAAGTGTTTCATGACATAGCAAATCATTATGTAGAAGATACTTCCTTTTGTTTATCTTCAGTTTATCAGCAACTATCTCTTTAAAAGAAAAAAAAAAGAGCTCATTATTGAAATTAATTGTTCCAAGTTTTTAAGAATCATCCTTTGTTCACCTTGTCTTTAACAGTCTTTTGCAGATTGTTATCAAATTCCCCTAGTTAGACTCATCTGTCCTCAGCTCCAACCTGCTGAGTGCATCAGCAGGTCCTGCAGCCTCCTCCCACTGCCAACACTTTGGCTTTGAGTGCTCATGACCAGTTCGGGCACAGTGTGGCTGAACCTCGGGTGTAGCTTCTGGGACAGAGCTGTGTGAGAAAGATCTAGGAGATGCCACACTGGGGACCTCTTCCCAGCTTGGGATCTGCTTTTGGCCTGAATCCCGGCCCACAGTCCTTGTCTGAGCAGCACTCAAGGATGCGGGTGCCTGGCCTTGTGCTGTGCCCACCCGCTGTTGTGCCTTCCCAGAGTGGCTTCTCAGAGACCAAGTCTGCCACCACAACCTGGTCTAGAAATGAGGGTCATTGACTGCCCTGATAATCCCCCAGACCTGCTCTGCTCCTCTTGTCTGGGTACCATGGGACAGGGCTCCTGTCCAAGGGTCTCTACCCTTCAATATATATTCTATTTTCCTTGCAGAGCAGCCTGGCAACCACTGCACCCTGACAGGCCTGAAAATGTTGAAAGATACTATGTTGGAGATACAAGCCTCTTTCACTACTCAGAAGATACATTCCTCAAGGAATAGTTTTAGTAAGCTAACCTGGATATTACTTCTCCTTGAGGCAAGATATCTCATCATCAGTACTGGTGAAAGCTTCTAAGAGACCTGACAGATAAGCAGGGATAACTTTACTTTGCTCATTGTAAAATTTATCCTAATTTTAATGACAATAAGATGGAATCAATTTTGTGAGCCAAATGGATGATGGGGTAAAACATAAGCAAACATTACATGGACATTAAAATGGTATTTAAGCAGATACTCTATAAATCTACTGAAGAACAAAGGATGTTATAAGGGTTTTCAGATGGCTAGAACTTACATAACTTGGATATCTCTCCATTGTGTTTTTATGACAATTCCCAGTCTTGTCACTTTTTAATCTTTCAGTAGGGGAACCTTACTAATTGAAGAGCTTTGAAAGGAGTTTTTATACAAAGTTAAAGGAAAACCACTTGCCAGAGTAGCTAAAGCACCATGAATTCAAGAACCTTCCTCCTGATACAGAACCTCGTCTACGTGAATAGCTCTACAATAGTGTAAAAATCAAGTGCATGAGCAGGAGAATTGTCTTGCTTATCTGGTAACCCATCTATGATCCAGGAGTACTACATCACATGCAAAACAAGACCTAAATATTCTAAGCCCCTCAAGGATCAGTCTAGATGTAAACAGTTTATCACCTGTTCTAAGTAAGGAAGACATGACCACATTCAAATTGAAACACATCATTGCAAGGCCCAAAGCTCCATACTCCACATTACATCATGAAAAGGTTAGGGGATGTGTGGGGGAGTGTGTGTCTGTCTGCCTGTCTTTTTCAACAGAAAGTTTCCATTATTATTCTTAGCAGAACAGAAGCAGAAAAAGAGTACTGTTGTGGGGGGAAAAACACCAGAGGGAAATATCACATTAAAGTATTCCCATTTACTTGGATGTCTAGACATAAAATGTGATAAGTTATCAGTAATACTGATATTCAGTAATTAACTTAACACATGGCCTTTAAAGATCCATATGCAAGCAATGAACTTGTTTTATATTTGTCCCTGGCACAAGTCATGATCATTCTAAGCCAATAGCTGTAGACACATGTCAGGTTTGCAAATATCTTTAGCATTTTTATTTGACTTTCATTGCTTGTCTTCTTTTTACCCTGCTTCTCACTTTACAAATTCTTTATGCTTATGGAAACTGAAATCTTTCTCCATGAATTCTTGCCTTGATTCTGAGCCAGCTATAATTTAAGAAGCTAGACTACACCTTTCAGGTTAGACTTAGTGGAGCATGTACAGCTCCTGGATATTTGAAATAAAAAAAAATTGCCTAAATTTGGGGGTGGAGATATTCTGTTGGAAAACTGGTCATTAACAGACTTTAACTTGTAACTTTCATAAGTCCAGAGTAGATAAACTAGGAAAAAAGTACCCAGGAGCAATTTTACATGCAAATGAGACAGAGTACGCTGAGCTGCAAGTAGCTGTCATATTGATATAAGGTGAATACAGCAATACAGGCGCTATTCATCACATGAACACCCATACACAGGATGCACATGGATATGCAAAAAAATAGGAAAGCTTTTTATTATAAAGTTAAAAATTTACATAGAAGTACACAGAATATAGTAGAGATAAAAGAGACAAATTACTTGCTACAAATTCCCTTAAATTTATATGAAACTATTATTTTCTTCTCTGTTGAGAAAATAAACATAAATCCTTCAAATAGAAGCACATACTGGTAGACTCCCAGAAAAATCAAATCACAGCATATTTACAGCCTTTGCTCACACAGTGAAAGCAAACCAGAAAAGGAAGCACATAAATCAAATTTCATAGTGATGCCTATGCCTGAAGTGTGGGACAGGACATCAAAGCTTCTGCTTCTGCCTGTCTTTGACCTCAAGACAAGATACTTAAACCCATTCACTGAGACTCACATACATGCCTTCATTTCCAAGGAAGATGAAATGTGGCCACCCACTTAAACAGTTACTCAAATTCTAGCACAAAACAGGTTCTATGTTTCCCCTTATTTCATTTGTTCACACAATAAAATATTGTTAAAAACTTATCTAAATGAGTTAGTAAAGGATTTTAAAGGAATATTAAATTTTACTATTGCAGATTCTCTCTGTATATTTTCTAAGCCGTTCTAATAGACTACCTTCATTGTGTCTTAAATGTCTTAAGCAGTGGTAGTCCAGATGCCTTAGTAAAAGGTTAACTGCTTTTGGATTCACTGCCATTGTCTGGGTAGGCCCCAAAGAAGTTTCTGTAATACCAAAGGAGACAGACAATAACTTCACAATTAGGAATCAAACTTCTTAGTCAGAGCTTCATGTTTTACTGGAAGATGTGGGCTTCTGTTCATAAGAATTGGAATCTGGATTGATTCTGACATCTAACAAACAATGACCAATTCTCACATAAGTAGTTCACTCCCACCTTCCTTCCCCACAGGACCTTCTTTATTGCCTGAATTAGTCATGTAGTCAGACTGATATCTTACCACCACAAATAAGCAAAGTTTTTCAGCTGTAAAAAAGAACAATTGAAACAAAAAGTGTTGATTATATTTCCTCATGCAAGAAAATACATACATGGTAAGGATGACTCATATTAATTTGGAAATGTCTAGGAAGTCATCAAACCTCACTGTTCCTCACAAATAAATATTTTGTGGCATACTTCACTTGTCTGTCATAATAAAGTCCAAGTATCTCTGTGAGCCACAAGTATTTCTTAGTTACAACATATTTAACCTGGAAATACTCAGAATTTGAGATTAATTAGTTGCTACAAATTTCTGTTAAATTTATACAAAACTAGTATTTTCTTCTCTGCTGAGAAAATAAACATAAACACTTCAAGCAGAAGCACATACTGGTAGACTGTCAGAAAAACGCAGATCACAGCATGTATACAACCTTTGCTCACAAGATGAAAGCAACCTGGAAAACAAAGTGCGTAAATCAACCTGTTCATATCAATGCCTACCCCTGGTATGTAGCTCCCATAGCTCAATACAAATATCTGCAGCTGTATTCTCTGCCTCTTTAGCACCACTTTTCCCACAAAAGTAGATCAGTACCTCCCAGTGGTTCCTCAGGGTATGGCCAAAACCAGGTGACATTGTCTACAATGGGCCATATCCAAAACCACATCGTTCCACCTCATCCACAAGTGGAAGTTAAGCATTTGAAGGACATCCCACTATTGCGGTATAAACCCAGCTCAACTTTTGACAGTGAAAGTACACTGTCAAAATATGACTCAGCTTCACAGAGCAGGGACACTCCCAAGCCCTGAACTTCTGCATGTTCTGAAAATAGGTTAATGAAATGTCTTAAAAACTACCCAGCTACATATTGCCTTTTCATAATCCCTTTCAGATGTTCACTAGTTTGTTATGATTTGTGTTGTCATAGTGACTGGAAGTCTCAGGCGACATGGAGGGACTCTTACGGTAAATGACACACTAAAATGTACTGAGTCAAAACCGCTGCTCTGAAGAGCTAATTTAGGATTAAAGTGCTCTGATTCCTGAATGGAGACACAACAAAACAGGGCTGTTGATGAAACTTCCACCCCAGACGTCTACCTTGTCTCCAGTGGAAGGAAACAAAATGCACTAAACCACCTAAAAATCACCCTCCAAACTGCCCCACTAAAGATTGTGGAATGTAAGGAGATGAAAGCTAGTGACACTTTACTTTAAATCATGACCCTGCAATTCGCCACTTCTTACCATATCAACTATCGTTAGTTGATAAACAGCAAGTTCAGCTGCCCTCACATGAGAAGTGTAAAAGGAGAGAGAAAACATTAACCTCACTTTCTGTTCTTTTAGATGAATTGAGGCTTAAGGCAGAATACACTGATGAGAACTGTGGAAGCCAGTGGACGTGCTGACAGAGGAACCATCAGGGTCCCCTGGAGGGGAGAACCCTGAGTGATCCTCCACAGTTACGGAGACAGAAAAAGCCTCTCCCAGTGTCCTTTGTTTCAGTATGTTAATGTACCCCAGTTCTGCTTCTCCAGTCAGCCAGGTGGCCTTCCTGCCCCCTTCTGCCTTATATGTCCTTGCCCTAGAAAGTTCTCCCTTCCCCGCTCTCCCATTAGTCCTCATTCCTTTGCCACTCCCTCAGAGTTTCCCATTGGCTCCTGTACCCTAGCCCCGCCTGTGTTCCACCCCATGCCCTCAGATTATTGGTCCCTGGTGCTCTTTCCACCCCCATATATAACCCTGGAATTGGGGAAGGGGTCGTTTCTCTCTCTTTGCCCTCAAATTGTCCAAGAAGGTGTCTGGTGTGAGTGTGTTGGCCCTGCCGAGCGGCTTTTGGTGCTGGAGACGGTTTCGGAAGGTTTCAGCACCCACCAGAACACCCGCCGCGACAGAGAATGTGAGGGCAAGTGGTTTTCCTGCAGACCCACAATGGTTGGAAATAATATTCTGAACCCAGATTTTTAGAGTGATATCTCGGGGTTTACCACAAAATATTTTAACTACACTCTTCAACTCAATGCTATATTGCCTTTTCCCCAAAACACTGTACAAAAAACCCACAGAAAAACTAAACAAAACCAGTAGGAGAAAATCTGACTGGATAAAGAAAGCTCTGTATCTCAAGAAGGAACATCCCTGTGGTTACAATAGTTTAAGAGACTTTTTTTCTAAATCATTTTAATAATTTCTTTGTTCAACAAGATGAAGTGCAAAGTCCCACATGTGGGGATGAACAGCATTAGGCAGAGGTATATGTGAAAAGCATACACAAATACCAGGTGAAAAGCAACTTGACATAAAATTGACCTGGGGCTTCTGGTGAACACCAAGTCAAACACGAGTCAGAAAAGTGCCCTTGTTGCAAAGAAGCCAAGGTTAACCTGGGCTGCACTAGGTACAGCATTGCCAGCAGGTCAGGAGAGGTAATCCTGCCCCTCTGACACTGGTGAGGCTATCCCTGGAGAGTTGTGTCTCTGATGGCCTCATGAGTGCAACAGAGACATGGACATACTGTAGAGAGGTCAACAAATGGCCACAAAGATGGTACAGGAACTGGAGCATCTCCACTGTGAAGAGAGGTTGAGAGAGCTGGGACTGTTCAGAAAAGAAGACTTGGGTGGATCTCATCCATGTATACAAACACCTGAAGGGAGTGTTTAAAGAGGACAGAGCTGGGCTCTTCAGTGGTGCCCAGTGAAAAGACATCAGAAAATAGAACTCAAACACATGAGGTGTCATCTGAACATCAGGAAACATCTTTTCTTGCTGTGAGGATGACCAAGCACTGGCATGCCTGGCCCAGGGAGCTTGTGAAGTCTCCATCCTTGGAGATACTCAAAACCCAACTGGGCACAGTCCTGAGCAACTGGCTTTAGGTGGCCCTGCTTAAGCAGGAACATTGGCCCAGATGACTTCCAGAGGTCACTTCCAATCAATTAATCTGTGTTTCTGTGAAAATAAGCAGTTATATCAATATTTACAAGTGCATGCTCATCTTTAACTTATTTCATCTTTTCTTTCTTTTCTTTCTTCATATTTTATAAAGTAGTTGTAAGGAATGAAATGCAGAAAAGACTCATCACACCACACCCTCACACAGCCTGTCATGTAAACACGTCACTTTTTGTTGACTGTAAAAGTTTAGTAGACTAAGACCAGGATTTGTCTTCCTTAACTGTGTTTACCTAAGTAACTGAGTAACTTAATTGTCTGGGCTCCTGCTGCAAGCAGTACAGTTCATTACAGGCATCGTTAACTGTGGTTAAATGGGCATTTTTATGCAACAGAAAGCTGAACCATCACCAAAAGTGAGGTTTCCACATTCCCCATACTCCTGCATCCCTCCAGGGAAACAGACATTACACTGGAACCTCATCTTGCTCATTTCAGCACCTGCTAAAAGAGACACAGAAGGAGCAATGAGATGAATGGAGCCAGAGGCATGCTGACTTAGAGTGGGCCTCTGGCCATGACCTCAGTCTACTTTTTTCCACTGGCTTAGAGGGGGTTTAAAAAAATAGCTCATACTAGCCAGTCTGCTAGAAAGAAATTATTCTCTTCTGCTATAATCAAAGGCATTTCGTATTAAATCTGATCAGTTCAGCTGTGTCCCAGAAAAACCCTACAATCTTCAGTGGCTCAAAATCAAGTCTTGTGTGTCTGCATGCAGTTCCCAGTGATGAAAATATATGCAAGAAAAGAAAGGTAGAATTTTATTTTTGTTACTTTGATCAGACACCTTTACATCAATTGTTAGAATTTTAAACTTACTGAGAGTAGGAATCAAGACTCCTGTTACTACCTAGTGCTATATCCAGATAAAAGTGAATGTGAATGACAAATAATCAGAAAGTACCTACTGAGAAGTTCCACTTGGGCACAGAAAAACACATTCAAATATAGCATGATAATAGCAAAGAATGTGCCAATTATCCAGAATGACACTAAAACAGAAACATGCTGTCTTTGTGATAATAATGTGATCCACAAAAGCTCTCCCAGAAGGAATGAGATCAGATTCCAGTCATTTTTAATATAGTCATTTTTCTTCTGTTCGTTAATCTAATTCATCATTTACATTCAAGATTTGCATATTTAACTCGCTGGACATCTGTCTATTGCTTTCAGTCTAGCTTGTCTGACACAGTCCTATAAATGCTCCCATATGACAATTACTTCATTCTAGTAAACACAGAAAAGGGATGAGGGTGCCAATGAATCTTGCTAAGCTTCTCCCATAACTGAATCACTGTGGCACAAAAAATAAAATACTATAAAAGAAGTACTAGGAATCAGTCACGAGAAACAGCTGCCTAGATTCACAGTCTGGATTAAAGCAACATAACTGATGTTGGAACCTCTGAGGCTATGACTCAAAGGAGAAACACACTGTTTGTGGCTATTCAGGCTACTTCTCAGGCTTTGCCTGAAGTGTTACACAGCAATACCCTGCCATCCTACTGCTCCAAGAAATCGCCTACTGACTGTTGCATGTCCAGAAGTCCTTGAGAAGTGCCAGAGGCCCATGTGCAAATCTGTTGCACATACACAGTCTAATCCAGGGGACATGGAAAACTAAGCATCTCCAGGTTTTGAAGACTTTCTATCCAAAGTTCATTCTTGTTCAAAGAGCAGGCAAAAAGTGAGCTTAAAACAATCCTACGAGAAATGTTAACACTCATCTGCCAGAAATATAAACATTTGCATTCACATAAGTGAAGAAAGTTGCAGAAGCTATACAATAACTTTTTGAATACTGAAGTCACCAATTCATTACAATATTTGGTTGTGTTCTCAACCTTTCTAATCAACTACGGACTTTGGTGTCTCCAGCTTACTTAACGACAAAACAAGCATTGCTACACCACCTCCATGCAGACAGCTTCCCCTCTGTTTTCTTCTGCCTCACCCAGATAGTAGTAATGCTAATTGAAGGCCCTTAAACTGCTGGGACCTGAGAGACTTGGACAGTTCGGAGCTACCCAGATAGTCTGAAGTAGTGCATACAGAAAAAGGCCTGCAGGACGACTGCAGGACGGGGGATCTTCAGTAACAGGCTACCACATATTAAGCCACAATTTTCAAATGGTTTTCTAAGAATACAAAATCTTTTCATTTGATAAAACTTTTCCTTGAACAAAAAAAAAAAAACTGAAAAAAAGAGTAAAAGAACCCAGGTAATGAAGTGGAAAGCCTGGAAGGGAAAGGAAGAGGGAATGATATGTTGTTCTGTAAATCCATAATATTTCTCTTGACACAGGACACCAATATAAAACTAGGCCCCAGTTTTAAACCTATTTAATTTTTATTAGTTATTAGCCTCTAACTATTATTGTAGAGGTGCAAATATATGCTGTCATCCACATGAACATTAAGATGTTCTTATAAGTTTATAACTGTTGTAAGTTACTTATAAATTTGAAACTGTTCTTATAAGTTTATCTGGACTGATTTCATTTCCCCATTTAATTTAGCTAAGTTGTGCCGGAAGATTATTTTAGATGTACAACTGTGAAGAAGGTGGAAGCAGAGAAAAACCACAAAGAGAAGCATTTTTTTCTAGGTATAATCCATAGTTTTCATATAAAGTTCTTCATCTCAGCTACACCTGGTTCACTCTCCAGGTTTTCAGATTTCTCGTAGGTAGCCTTGGCGATATGGGTGCAGTAGAATTACAAGTACAGGACTAACAGCTCAGTTTCTTCTTTGTAAATCAGTGTGGTGAGCATGGAGATCCCCTCTGTCCAAATGAAAATTTGCAGATTGACTTTCCTGGTCACTTGCTTCCAGCTGCTACAACAAGATGTGGCTAGTCAATGGAAAGAAGACTAGTTTACAGTTTTCTCTTCATTTTTAAATGAATGACCTGTTTCATTCAAAAAATACTTTATTGTGATCAACCCATGGCTGTTTTTCCCAGCTTTTCACATCAAGTTTCTTCATTGTATGTAATACAGAGAAGTACAGAAAAGTATGGCCTTCAGCCAAAATAATTTCCGACTCAAAAATGAAAACACTAAAAGTCAGTGAAAAAGTCATACAGTGACTCAGCAGGAAACATGTAGGACATAGACAGAATCTGAGTCAGAGCCACAGGGTTTATTGACTGCTGTGCATCTCCCCAGGAGAGAGATGTCAAACAATGGGCTCTGAAACATCTGACTCTCAAAACAGAAAATCTAAGATGAAGAACAACCCTTCATTCTTATGGCAATCTGTGTGGATTTGAAAAGTGTAAGTATTAGCACATAAAATACTCAAAAAATAAGGATAATGTTGGACCTTAAGAACATAAGAACTGCCTTCCCAGCTACATAAAGAGGTTCATTTGATTGAACAGTGCCCTCCAACACTTGATTTAAGGAAAAGAGAAGAAAAATATAAGTATGGAGAGATCTTCTTTTAATATTTTCTTCATTTCCCACAATTTCCAGTCCAAAGACATGCTGAGCAAGATTTTGTATCTAGACCACCATTACTGAGTTATGCAGAACATCTTTCACCCCTTTGACTAACCAAAAATGCCCTTTTTTTCTCTATTTGTATAATGAGAGATTGTATAAAGTTGTTCTCTTACTCAACCTCTCTACCAAAAGATATTCAGAAAGTACTAAAATTAATGACTGGAAATGCCTTTTCCTCTTTATATCACTGAATACAAATGAGTAAGTAAAGTTCAGAAGCTTCCCCCATATGTGGACATAGTTTTCTTGCTTTTCTTTTTTACCATATTGTCATTTTTTCCAATGAAGAGGCTATAAGCTTACAGAGAAGAGGGGGAAAAATAAAGAATATAGCACAAATCTTAAATGTTATTCTATTTCATTCTAAGAGGAAAAGGAACAAGGAAAGAATAGTTGTGAAAAAAAAAACCTAAACCATTTAGTCCAACTCTTGTTGGGTTTGCAAGAAAACTCCAGCTGGAAACCTTAGCTAGACTATATTCCAAGCTGTGTGGTTTTAACATTTATCTGTCCAAAGAATATCTACTATATCTGCCATGCAAGCCACGTGTTATTTGCACTGTGCTGGGGGCGTGAGGTGGCTGCAGAAAAGGAAAATCTATCAGTGACAAATCAGACACATAACGACGGAATGACATAATCCATTTTTTACTGAAACTTCTCACACCCTGTCATGCAATGTTGAGCTTTCCATTTGAGTGCTTGGGTAACTTTCTCCACGTTTACAGAGGTTGCTCTTTTTCTCAAAGTGGGACTGGTTGAAAAGAGTGGGATTTTTTCTAAAATCACAACAGGAAATGTGAAACAAATATCTTACTGGATACACTTTCAACTGTTTTTTCTTTTGATAATTAGAACAACTCTGAAGCAGGGAAATTAAGAGGTGAAGCTTACTGATCAATTAAATTACGTATTTTATGTGCCATCAATTTGTTGCAGCAATCATATTTCTTTTACCTCGTATTTCAGTGAATTCATTTCAGTACTGCTCAGCTGTAAAAGTAGAATACTTTTGGCTAATAAAAATAGCCCCTCTCTCTGCAACACATTTGTCACACAGGACTAGCTATGTCAGAACTAGGTGGACAATGTATGAGAGGAATGATGTGTGACACTGGTCAAGACAGGCAGAAGGAAAAATTAGGCTGAGAAACCCCAAACTTTGAAAGAAGTATTAATGTTAGCTAAAATTTCTCTCATATAGTCATATGGGCAATTTTTCCTGACTGTAATAATTAATAATGATAAAACTAATAAAGTACCAAATTAACAAAAATATGAGGAAATCTGGAAATAAAATGTGATATACCAAAAAATAAAAATACTTTTAAAAGACCTGTGGAAGAACATATGCATGAAAAAAATGCCTTGGTTACACAAGAGAAACCTGGTGCCTAAGTGATGCTGGCTTGCTGATATCTGAAGAGCAGACTTCTGTCTTCTGTGAGAAGACAACAGAAGCTGCCCCCACACTGGACTGGGCCAGTTTCACCCAGCTTCATGATGAATGCACCACTGGCCAAAGCTGAGCCCATCAGAGAGACACAGGTAATGTCTCTGTGAAAAATGCTGCACAGCAGCATCTGGGAGAGAGGAGTGAGAAAATGTGAGAGAAACAACTCTGCAGACACCAAGGACGCTGGAGAAGCAGAGGGAGGAGGTGCTCCAGCTATCAGAGCAGAGATCCACCTGCAGCCCGTGATGCAGACCATGGTGAGCCAGGTTGTTCCCCTGAAGCCCCGAGGAGCACAGTGGATCAGATATCCACCTGCAGCCCGTGGCGGCCCCGTGCTGGAGCAGATGGGTGTGCCCCGAACAAAGCTGCAGCCCATGGACATCCCACGCAGGTGCAGGCTCCTGGCAGGAGCTGCCGTCTGTGGAGAAGAGCCCACATTGATGCAAGTTTTCTAGTGGGATTTGAGAGCCCATGATGGACCCACACTGAAGCAGTCCATTCCTGAAGGACTCTTCCACCCTGTGGAAGGAACATATGGTGGTGCAAGTTTGTGAAGAATTGCAGCCCACGGGAAGGACTTGTGTTGGAGAAGATCATGAAGGACTGTAGCCTATGGGTAAGGATCCCACACTGGAACACAAGAAGAAAACAGGGAGGAAAGAGTGGCAGAGACAACACATGATGAACTTATCACAACACCCATTCCCTGTCCCCCTGTGCTGATGAGGGTAGGAGAAGATGGAAAAGCTGGTGGTGAAGTTGAGCCCAGGAAGAATGGAGGGATGGGGGAAAGGTATTTTAAGATTAGTTCTTATTTCTCAGTATTGGCAAATAATAAATTAAATTACATTAATTTTGCCAAGTTGAGTCTGTTTTGCCCATGATGGCAGTTAAAAAGTGATCTTTTTGTCCTTAGCCTACCTACAAGCTTTTCATTGCATTTTCCTCCTCTGTCCTTTTGATGAAGAGAGAGTGATAGAGCAGCTTGCCGGGCACCTCATCGCCCAGCAGGACAGGAAAGCACTGGAAGATGAGGACTATACAGCCTGTAAACTCTCACAGCTAGTGAATAAACCTTTACTTCTTGTGACCACAAGAGCTGTGTCTCCTCAGTCTTCCTGCTGTGCCAGGAGTCTTCCTACAACATCTTAGACTGTGGCATTATTTGAGTGTTATCTGATATGAGTCAATCAGTACTGAACTAAATCTTCAGCAAAATGTTAAAATAAAATCTGAATCTAAAGTTGCCTCTTTTTTATAGAGAAACACAAACATAAGCAACGCATACTCTGACCGCTCTTTGTAAGTCTCTGAAGTTCAGGAAGGCAACCCCACTAGCTGGAACAACTCCATTTGAGGCATTTCTATTTATTCCTTACTATGAATTCTTACACATTTATTGTCATGAAATGTTATCTACTTTTTGATATATGGTAGGGTAAATGCTGCATTTGAAAGAGGTAGCTGTCTGAAGTGATATACAAGGTAGTTATTGTAGAAGGCATTAGTTTCAGACAGAAATAGCAAAAGGCAGTGCCAGAGACTTCTCCAGCTTACAGCTGGATCAACTTCAAAATCTGATTTTTTTGTCTAGCCATGCAGAATAGAAGAGTAAGGTTTTTTAATTAAGCCTGTTCATAGCATCTGCAGAACTGGAGAGTTGCTGTCTACATCAGAATAATGCTTGAGCTGCTTAAAAGATACGGTTATGAAGTCAAGAGAAAGAACATCCAGTATTTATAACCCACATCATTAAATTTGTAGTAAAACCCTTATTTAAAGCAAGTAACATTTACACCAATTACATTAATTCCAAAGGATCCCAAAATTGCAATTAAGAATTACTTCACAATAACTGAAATACAGCAATACTTGAAAAATTACTATTTATTATAGTATAATGGTAGTACTATTCAGAAGGCCTTTTGTAAAGACAACATACAGTTATACAATTTCTGATTCAAATTTCTAATTAAAAATTTTATCAGAATGTTTTAACTGTCTGAGTAGCACTGTGAACTTAAAACCAGGATTGGATTACTTATATGACATAAAGTTTAAAACACAAATGCAGGACCACTGTCCAACACTTTGGGCATGAGACAAAAATCTAACGTAGATTAACAAAGACATGATTAGCAGAACAGTAAAGGACAAAGGCTTGAATCAGTGTCAGACTTTGAACATGACATTTTGATGTCATCAGACCTAGAGCAGAATTCAGTGACTTTGGAGATTTCCAGTGTCATGGACAATCCATAACACCTGCACAGAGCTGAGAGCTATGTCACAGGACTCGCAGGGAAAAATGTGGAGCAGCTGAATTCCAGGAACGTACCCCTACCACCAAAAAGGGCATTAAACTCACATGCATAGCAAACAAAATCTTCTTCCCACCTATATAATCAACTGATCCAGTTTATTCTAAAAGAGGCACTTACAGGTGATCAGCTGAATAATCTTTGAAGAGTATTGAGTTGAATTAATGCAACTGAATCCCACTCTGTTCCTTGTACTGATCTCTTTACTATATCAGCATCACCTCAAGTGAATGTGGAAACTTCTTTTGAGACGCAGAAGCTTAGGTGACTGAAGTCTGGGCATGATTCCCACCTTGGGTTCTCAAAGATACACATACTTGAATAATACCTGCAAATATATATAGGAATTTAAACCAGAAATAGCATAGCCTGTCTGGAGTTCTTTAGAGATTATAAATGTATAGAATAGAAATAGAAACAAATGGGATATCCTCAAGTATCCAGTCTGTTTTTCCACAGCTGTAGAATGACTCCGAAGTAAGAAATGTCCTTTCCTTGCCTTCACACACACCAGAAGCCATGACACACTTTATTTCCCATACCAAATGTGGTATTATTAATACAAAAAACCAGTTGCACCAAAAATAGCCCTTGACACACCAAGAGTTTAGACAATAACTAAAAGCACCACTGACTTGAGAATATGCGAACATGTGTGACCTGCAAAGTCAAAAAATATGTTATTTCTGAGGCAGCAGTTTGTCCTGGGCATAGTATTAACACTTCTAGCAAAACAAAACAAAGACAAAACAAAACAAAACAGACCTCAGATTGGGGAGGGACCCAGGTTAGTGAAAGGTGCACTATACTTCTTTTAAAGTCACAGGTTTTGGGCTGGCCAGTCTTTTCAGTTAGCCTACCTTCCTATACCTTCTTCCAGGACTGAAATGAAATCCAAAAGCAAAAAGTCCTTAAAATCATGGAGTAGCTGTTAGTTTTGATAAGACATTTATTTTAACACATAAACAGAATTTAAAAGCCAACTTTTCAGTAACATATGGAATAAATTGGCTGTGTTCGTGTAAGAAAAACCTAAATACTTTAGATTTCAGTATCAGTTCAAAGTTTTGGATTTATTTATCATTTACAGCATATGTAAACAAGTAATAATACATGAAAGACAGAAAATAAAAAGCCAAAACAAAAAGCAAGCAAATTCTCATAGGAGAGCTTTCTGGATTTTCTAAACAAAAAGGAGATACAATGATTCTATCTGGAAAGCAACAGAAAGAAAATGGCTTTGAGTCAATGTTCTTCTTAACAGACACACTTGAGGGTCATAAAGCTGAGGAGCAGAGGCTGCCAACAGCTGGAAAGAAACATATATTCTCAAACAAAATTATGACCTGATGTATAAGACAAAGTTACATCATAAGGATACTTGGCCTGCTCACCATGTGATTTTTTCCATGCTCTGTCAGTTTAGCAATATTTAATCTGACTTATTTTCAGAACTACTTATTCATAAAAAAGACTATTATTTGTACTGAACACTATTTTAAATTGACTTAAAACAGACATATTGAAAAATTTTAAATTTTGAGGCACAAAAATATAATTGTAACACAATGACATTCTTTCTGGGCTTGAGGGAAAAAAATAAAGGGCCCTGCTTTCAGCTATTTCATTCATCATTTATTAATTTTACTACAGTTAAAAGTAGCATTAAATAACTTAATCCAGACTTCCTTTAAGAGTCTCACTGCAGAGGAGTCCCAGCTGCCATTTCAGGCGTGTTAACTGGAAGCGTAGCTCAGCAAAATCACTGTTTGGTATCTGTTCAATCTGTACAGAAACTCTGCAGCTGGCTAATTTTCTGATACCAGAACTCACCTGGTGCCTAGAATGCTGCACCTGGGGCTTGTCAGAAAAAATGTGCTCCGGATAGCTCTGAAAACTCAGCACCTATTTTGTGCATAATAAGCCAGGTGTTCCTCCAGGCCCAGGCCTACCTTAAGAGCTCAATTCTTGAGGCATGTTCAGAGCACATGCAGTGTATCAATCTCTCCATAAGGGAGATTGAAGTGTCTGTCTTTCCATCATTGCAGAATGATTAGTATGATTAGCAAAGATTTGTATGATGGCCATTTAAACCCACTCCTTTCTTGCGTGATTAAAGATACTGCTCCTGCTGTCCCAGGGAATCCCCTCCCCACAGCTCCAGGATGTTCAGAAAAATGTATGTTCTAGCATAAGGCAGCGTGAGGGAAGAATGGAGAAAATTAGAGTTATTTTTGCTACCTCCATTCAAATTGGGCCATTTTTCATTATCAAGAAAAGGTTCTTCAAACTAGATAGGGAGAAAGAACATGGAAGACAGTGAGGAAAAACTTCAGAGAAAGGACTGATAAATGTGGATTTAATCTTTGATCATCTTTTGAGAGCAAGGACTAATGTTGCCTTAGTTTTGTTACTGTGGCTTTACCTTCAAAGGAATTCCTGTGCAATGATCGTGCCACAGAGAAAGTTGGAAAACATTATGATTAAAAACACTGCTGTTTACAACAATTTCAACAGTGCAATGTAAATGATTTCCCAATCAGCATGTAGGCACTCATGAAACATCCACAGGTACTTAGCTCTGCCTAACATAATGATAGTATGTTTCCACTGGAAAAATAAGCATGCCAAAGCACTTGCTCTGTCCCTTCAGCAACCTCATATAGCATGGTGTGCTATGTCACCACCTTCCAAAACAGAGTGACCTTGGGCCAGATGCCAGTTAGATGGCAGAGACTTTGCACAGGATCCATCTCCCAGAGCTTTGATGTGGCCCACACATCTCTCTGCATGTCCGATAGGCCACATGCAGTGAGTAACTTCAGACCCACAGATGCTCTCACATGGATATTTGCTGAACACGCTGTACCTTAACATGCTGCCTCTGGATGCTCATACTCTCAAAGCTCCAACCGCTTTGATTTTTTATTACTTTATTACTTATTTTATATCCATATCAGACAGCCTTCCGAGCTTTCTTGATGCCGTGATGATTTTTTGCTTTTTCATATACCCCTCTCATATACACTTCCACATACCCTTTTACACAGCTTTGCATGTATCCTTAGTGCTTTACTTGTAACTCCCCAAGTCTGATAACTAGCTTAGACCCAAAGTTCCGTTAAGCCAGGAGACCAAACATCTTGAAAACCTCGAAGTTGGGTCAGAAAGCCCCAGACACCAAGGTCCTCTCCAGAACACATTCTGTAAACCAAGACAGGCCCATCCAGGGGGAACATTCCTCAGGACGGGGGCTTCCCTTGAGCCTCTCATTGGGGAATCTTTGATAGATATGCTAATGTGCAAGGTCTATAACTATATACGTGAATTATCGTGTGTGTGCATTTTGGGGTGGGCATTCTGGTGTGCATCTTTCGGGTGTGCACTTACGGTGTGCATTCAGGGGTGCTTTCTACCTGGGTGTGGTGCACCAGAGGATCCTTAAGTAAATACCAAGGTAAAACCCTTTTTTCCCCTCTAACTGTGTTTGGCTTTTAATTCTAAGCCCAGGGAAAGGCATCATTCTCAGGATTGCCTTCTTGGTTGGAGACAACAAAATTGTCAGTCAGCAAAGGATCCATGACACACATATCCCACGCCTTGTCTTGGGGCTCAGCAATGCAAGAAAGAAAAGTGCCAGTGAGGTCCACAATTCCTCGCCAAGGCCAGTTGCAATGAGGAGGGTCCAAGTTTGCTATGAATTACCTCTTAAGAGAGGAAAGGTCTAAGGCCTGAAAGACTAACACCCATTGGCAAGACTACACCATGCTACAAGTGGGATGACCAACAATTGATGAAGAATTTCCCCATACAGAGGGCCACCTTTGGAGTTCTCTGTGGAGAACTGGCCCTGGATATCCACCCTGCAACCATCACAAGCCACCAGCCCATCACAATGGAGAAAAAGATTGTTATTGTTTACTCTTCACTTCATTACCCCAACTTTTGCCAAATAATTGGTAACCAAATTAGTTTCAGAAAGCTTCTGACATGCAGGAAGGTGTATGACATTGCTGAGGCTGTCAACTACACCATCTACACATGACTACTACACAGCAGCAACTCTTGATTACTGTTTTTGGCATAAGTAGTAGAACAGAGGTGCAATGAACAAGTAACTCTTCTTAAATTGATCGTCCTAAAAGACAGTATCATGGGAAAAGTAAAATGTGAGAGTCAAAAGGCTTAAACAACTGAGGCTACAAAACCACGGTTTGTTCATACTGTGACATGGGGTGCATCAGCCAGGTCTGGCAAAAAAACCAAATTAAATTATCCTGGACTGTCAATGCGCTACAGCAAAAGTTCAATCAAGTGTACAGTAACAAATGATCACAACATATATCACCCTTCCTGCTGACAGAGATAGGTAAGTTTGTTCTGCACCATCTTACAATATTGTGAAAAATTTAGAAGAGTTCACATTGCTTTTCCTAATTTTGGTTCACTAAGACAAGTTGAAAACAAATCCCAGCACACAGACAAAAGGATTTCTTTTGTTAGGGAGTATTAAAAATGTACAATCCCACCACATTCCATTCTCCTGCAAATACTGGTATCAGACCTGCTCAGAAACATAACAACAACTTCCACTGTTCAAATTCAATCAAATTCTGTCAGTGTGAGATTTTAAAATAATTAAGCCAATTATCATGGAAAGAATCTTAGTTATTCTGGATAAAAACACAACTGCATATGTGAAATTTTAAATTATTGACTTTTTCAAAAATTTAGGGAAGGAGGGAGGTCTCACCCTCTGAAAAATGATAAAAATAAACACTATCAGACCTATCAAACATCTTGCTCTCAGTTTAATGTTCAGTCTTCTGGCTCTCCCACAGTCCCTTCAGTCTGTGGTTTTGCGGCTTCACTACTCCAGAGCCACACATGGCAGATGTCACATGTCAACCTGATCCAGGATTTGCTGACTACTGGTCAGGCAACATGGCTACTGGGCTGGTAGAATACCAGCAAAGTCGGGAGCACAGTCCCGCTGCATGTGCCTCTATTGCAGCCACAGCCTTTCCCTGCGGTACCTCCAGCACTCACTTAGAGCACACCTACTCCACAGGCAGGTGTGCATCCCTCCCGCAATGCCACAGGCACAGCAAGGAGCTGGTGCTGCTGTTCTCACCCCCACTTGCAGGCACACGTCCATAATACATGTAGACATCAAAATGACAAATGAGTGCTGTGTTTTTTAAGCCTGGTCATTTGAGAGAGATGTCTCAGATGTTTTAGATACTGATCTCGTAACAAACAATGGGAAAGAAATGAGCATCACTGCCAGTCTGGATGGATACTAATTTCTCATCTCTTCAGGTTGCCTGTTCTTGTCACAAGGTGGAGCTGGCCATCTCAGGCTTACAGTCAATACAGGAGAAAAAAGAATGTTTCCTTTCTTACACCAGAAGCAATTTGAAGCTCCCCGTCTGCCTTCCCTTGGCCTTGACACACACTGATGTAGTCAGAGTGTTAAGCTTTTGTATAGGTTTGCCATGAGCCTTGTGGCTCTCTTTGCTTTAGCATGCATGGATTTTACAAAAGGGACACTACTGAAGAGCAGAATAAAATATTAACAAAGTACTCGTCATGTGCTGTACTTTAGTTATTCACAACAAGATGAAATCAGTTCTTATTACCAGCAAGTAAAGTGCAAAGTCCCAGGACTGTGTGTGAAATGCTATGTCAAAGACCTTGCGCATGCTTTGGATTACAAACCATTAGTATTGTAACCCCTTCCTTTAAAATGTTGCTGAGAAGGTTACAGGACTTGAATTAACCCTTGTTCTACAGAAGTAAGAAAAATTCCTTATACCTGTCTATGGTCTTCTTTAAGTAGACACTTAAATAACCACTGTATAAAATGCAATCACAAAGCTGGAACTAAAACTTCAATAGCAATTTAATAGAAATTTAGAGATATATGAATTAAAAGACAGATTAGATATTTTTTGTGACTGCTCTATAATTTTATAATAACCATGGGCCTGCCAAACCGACCTACTTCAGCAGTAGTAAATTCAATGGATTATTTAATATTAGCTGAAATATGTAACATATTCTAAATTTCTATAATTTTCCATAATGTCCCAAAAAATTCTCACTTCTGGCAACCTCCTAAGAGATTTCTCCCCACCTGATTTTTAAGCATTTACCTTAGCAGTACAGCCCTGACCTCTAGTGGCTTCAGTGAAACAATATTGCAGGCAGGATAACATGCTAACTTGGTTTCATAAACAGTATCATTTAAACCTGGAAAATGTAGTGTTTCCAGCAAAGCCATGCAATCAGCCAAGGAATTTTTTAGCTGTTTTACTAAACAGATGAAAATTAATCGCAGGCTAACAGCAGTACTGTGTTTGCCTTATGCCAACATCCATCTGATTGATGAGGTGTTTTGATTCTCAGCAGATGACTGCTCATTCCCATTGGGAGCTCTGTATTAGGTAAACTCCATTATTAGTCTCTCAGTTATCTGCATAGTTTGCTTGACTCATCTTTTTTTTTTTGCTAACTTACCTTCAAACCAAGAAATACCTATTATTGTATTCAGAAAAACAAGTAAGACAGGTTAAGGATAAGTACATTCCAATTTTTTCTATCATCTAAGAATTAGATTAAGACCTGATTGCTGCAAAGGCTTATGAACCTCTATTACATTCAGTAAAAATTTAACACTTGCATAATACACTCCAGTTATTCAAAGACTGAGGATCTTAGGTTTCCTGTTATTTTTGTCCCACAGTGAAAATTAAACCCAGAGCTCTGAAAATATTACTGCAATGCTTTTCCAATTAGGTATGGGAGGCTTCCACATAAAGACTGCAGAAAATATGCAAGAGACAACATTAAACTCAGCTGCCTTCATCTAGAAGGTCAAAGAAAGACACAAAGTGATGGAAATGTGGTCTGCCTCTTTCAGATTCCTGACACAGGGTAAATGATGCATGGATAGCCTTAACAGGATAGCCACAGATACTCTGCCATGCTTCTTCCTGCATGTCCTACCGTCTCCAGCACAGAAGTCCTCATGAAAAGTCCTCAAAAAAAAAGTCGATTCTCTTAGTCACATTATGTACCTACATTCATGTATATGACGTTGTTCTGATTTGCTGTGAACTAAGCAAATGGGAATCAGACCAAACTAGACAGACAGAACATTGGAATTATTATTGATAATAAAATTTTTTAAAAATTAAACAAAGATGCCTTTTCCAAAGAGTGACAAATGTGCTGCACTTTCACATCATCTGTAAAAGTTAAAAATGCAAATATGCAGATATGTTTTCCAGATTCTGAGTTCTGCAGGAGAAGGCCAACAAATCTGTTACTTATGAAGTCTGGAATAGTCAGAGCAGCCCATCCAAAAACTAATTATGTAGAAATAGCACATTTATTTGCTTATTCATTACAGAAGCAACTCAATAAAGATACACTTCTTAATCTTTCAAGGAGAAGAAAACATCCTATTTCTATCCTTACTACAGATTAATTAATTCAATATCTACATTAATTTTGTTCCTAACCAAAGCACATATGCTATATTTTGCCAAATAAGAATAATGTGACAAAAATTTCTAGGGATCCTGAGGCTGCCCTTAACTTTGTTACACTGAGATTCTTGCATTCAGACATCATTGTCTTAATTAGAGGGCCTCGTTTCATTGTTCCATTATGGTTTGCCATGGCAACCTCACTGTTTAGTTGACTGCTTTGATTGGTCATGTTGGATCAACTGGTACTGGACAAAATTCTCTTCCCTGAAATACTCCAAATATAATGGCTTCATTATAAGCCTTCCTTTATATGCTAGCAAGCTAGGTAAGTTTGGCATCATAGACCCATACTTAAATTTTTTGGCTGTATCTGTATTGCCCTAAGTTCTCCTTAAAGTGCCGTCAGCGCCAAACTCCTCCAACCACAGTTTCCCTGGCTCTTGGAAAGAATATGACACCTATCCCAAATCCAAATGCAAACAACAGACTGTCCTAGCATCATGAGACATTAATTATTACAGGCATGCTCTGGCATTCTCATAATGGTTTCTGTGTAAACCCACAGCAAGAAAAGAACCAGCCAGAGCAGCCTTCCTACATAAAGTACAACCTGGATTGCATAACCTCCTCAGGCCCAAGCTAACACTGCCTTGCCTGCCTCCAGATCGTCACGGAGCCGATCTACTCTGACCACTGTCCATCTCCTCAGTTCTTACTTCCTTCTCCCTGCCTTTCTCAAGAAAACAGAAAAACCACATCCAAAAATCAGTCCTAGGAACCTCAGCCTCCAACTTACTCTCTGTGGCTCACAACGTTTCAGATTTATCATCTCTGTTAAATCTCCTTGCTTTATTTGCTATCCTGAAAAGGATTGTTAGCTCCTAAATTCACTCCCTGACATCCACATTTCTGTGTACAGAAATCCAAGCAAATCTTTACCCACTTCATCTCCTACTGAACAGTTTTTGTTGTGTCCATTAGGAGTCATCAAGTTCAAACAAGTGGGGAACAATGGAAGAAGGGATGGGAA
Organism: Rhagologus leucostigma; assembly: GCA_013397725.1. NCBI lineage: Eukaryota > Metazoa > Chordata > Aves > Passeriformes > Rhagologus > Rhagologus leucostigma. The sequence goes on along the minus strand of VZTD01002293.1, from coordinate 2,011,937 downwards.
TTAAACATTGTGGGCCAGGTTGCCCATCCTGTTCCTCCTTCATGTCTCCTACATGCTGGTAGGAGTGAGCTGGTCTTTTATGTAGGACTGGGAAGTAAAGTGTTAGAGGTGCAAATAAGTTTGGGGTAGAGAAAAATGGAGATGTTGAAGAAGTCACAGAATAGAGACTGTCTCCATGTGTTCCACATATCTGTAGTGTGAATTCCCCGATCATCCTCCTAAGGTTTAACAATGTCCTGCAATGTCTATAGGATAGTCCAGCTTTAGGACCTTCACTGCAACTTCCATCAGAAGAAAAACTTCAAAATAATACATGATTGGAACAGAGTAGATCAAGTGTTATATTTGTCTCATAGAAATCATAGATAATTTGCAATCATAAATCATTACTTTAGTAATCAGTCCAGACAACCAAAAAAGATGCCTAAGTCACTAAGTGTAAGTCAGAAAACTCTGAAAATCAAGGCTGTTTTAAGGTGTCTCTACTAAGCATCTCAAAACTGAGGCATGAACAACTCTTGCAGAAAGGCCCAGTTTGAGATGGAGACAGATAATTCAAGGAGTCTCTATGTGTTAATGCTCCCATAGTCAGAGGAACTCTTTAATGCAGCCAAGAAGTCCCAAGGGAGTGACTTGGTTGACCATCAAGACGCTAAGACAGGGGTAGTGTCTCCAGCTGAAGAACACAGATCTCCCTCAAGTTCTGTGCTACATTTGCCAGTCCTCTAAAATTCGATTTAAACAGTCAAATAAGAAATACCTGCCTACAAAAGAAAGGATGGTTATACCTGACAAGCTGTATCTGACGTTAAAAGTAAATGGAAGCCGTGGGGCTTCTGCATGTCTGCAAATCATTTAAGTCCTAAATACAGATGTACATAACCACAGGAGGAAATGATACCACAGAGATTTATAACTGCCCACACAGAAAGTCAATGACATAACTGAGTCAGAATTCAGGAGTTCACGGCTGTTTGCCCTAAGTATCATCCACATGCCCACAGTCTGTCTCACTTAAATGAAGCACTTTCTATTCACAGCATGCTGTCGTTTCTTTTTAATGCTTGTACTCAAATGAGAGGGACCATACTTGAATCACTGTCTCAGCCTCAGCATATAAAGCTGACTCAGATTCATAGGCCTGCAAGCCATTTAATTTTGAAACAGCACAGGAAAATGAAAAACAGCTTTGCAATTTTGTACTGGGACAAGTTTATCTGCATGGCTACAGAACTGTGGTACTCCCAGGCACACAACACAGAACTTTAGAAAAATTTAGGTTAAAGGATGGCACTACTGCATCCTCAAAGAAGCTTCGAAGTTGGATCAAATGCAGCTGCTGAACTGTTGGACCATGCACCTATTTAGTGCCTAGATGAGTCAAGGAAGAACTGCCACCTGCTCCTGGACCAGGATGGGGTTCTGGTCATATTTTCTCTGGTGTTCAGGAACAACATGGGCTCCTAAAAAATCAATAAAGTAGCCTTCCAGTTGCTGAAATTAGGTGTCCAACTTATTTATGCCCAGACCTGAAGAACACTGGCTTCATAGAATAAAACATCAGATGTTTTATTCTATGCACTGAGAACCTCTGAGAGACTCCAGGCACCACCGGTAATTGATTGCCAATGTTTTGGTTATGCTGTGAGACACAGAAGGGCTACTGAGAATCCAGTGGGGAAACCAATACAGTGTCAGCACCAAGACAGAGTACCTGGGTAGTCCTACAAGAAGCATTTCACTCTATCCAGAGCTACCTGGAGCTCCCAGTGTCTGAATTTTCTTGAGTTTTCAAGTCACCCCTTCCTAGGACATGTCCGCACCACAAGGTTAACAAAGGCATTGAAGGGTGGTGTTAGGTGTGTTTTTTCCTACAGGACTGGCTGCTGGATCACAGGGTAGCAGCACGTTTGCTCATTGCTGTGAACAAATAAATTATGACTCAGCCAGAAGTGCTAGAAACGACTGGGAAAAACATGCTACAAGCCATAAAAGTGCTGTGCCCATGGACATATGTACGATGTATGGCATAGGTGTGCCTGACAGAGCTTGGAAATACTTAAGAGTATGGATGCCCACAGACTCCATAGGGCCATGGCAGGTGGTCACAGCACCAGCCTGACAGAGGTCAAGAAGTCTTTGGACAACGCTCTCACGGACATGGTGTGATTCTTCGGGACGGTCCTGTGCAGGGCCAGGAGATGGAAATACCAAAACCCTTCAAATATCCTTACAAAGAAACCTATCCTGACCTTCCCACGGGCATTAAACCTTTGGCTTGCAGCGCTGTCGAGGCTCTTTACTACCACTAAACCCGCCGAACTCCTCGGCCCCTATCCGTGTCCCTTGGGCACCCACCCTCCCGTCTCCATAGCG